>CM035429.1:88999108-89069108 GCA_020310875.1 Ceratopteris richardii
TATGACATCCCTCATGTGCGTTTGGCATAGGCACCAGAATGCTTTTCTAAGCTTGTTGTTTTCTATTTGTATGTCATTTTGGCCAACATTTGTTCAATTTTGCAAGTGTCTACAAGTATGAATGCAAGTTTCTAGGTGTACATGTGTGTGCATGTATGTGTATGAATGCGTGTGTTTCTATTGGCTTTCATGCTCAAGGTTGAGATTGTTTGGCTCTATGGTTGGAAGGTGAGTCTTATGTCCAATCTTATATTGTTTGTGAATATAGATTGTAGTTGACTTTTATTCAAGGGTGGATCCTAGAGGATATAGCACTCTACATCTACATGTATGTATAGATATGTTTGAGGAGGCATGTATCTAGGTGTACATATGTACTTATCACACATGTATATGATCAACTTGTACGTATGCATATGTTAAATTATGTATGTGAATGCATGTCTCACTGCAATTAGGCATATGAGTATCGTATATTGTGTACTAGTGTATTACCAAATGCATTAACTATTCAATGGATGCAGTAGCCATTCAAGAATAGGTAATTCAATTGAACCATCCATTCTTGGGACAAAATGAAATATGAATTTATAGAAGGAAAGGTAGATTTTACAACTATTCTCAAGATAAACAAAGGTACTTTCCTTCATAAAAATTTTTATGAGCAAGGTAAAATGGATTCTTGGTTACTTGTGCATGTGGATATTTTTGTATAAATAGTAAAGAGACATTCCTTAAAGCTTTGTGAAAGAAAGGATGATTCTTTTCATATCTCATATTAGCTTAGATGGATGATTCAATCAACAAGCTCTATTGTTGAATGACTAGGGAATTTATGTTGGAGGTTGATGTCTACAAAAGCACATGAAGAACACAAGGAAAAAGAAGAAGCTTGGAGCACAACACAACACTGAATGTATTATCAAGTGAAGGTACAAGAATAAGTAACCCATTAGGCATGTATAAGATCTTGGGGGAATACGTCTTAAAGAGGGAAAACATTGCCTCAACTATCCTAAGTGTGTTCATACACATCATTATCAAAATATATCAACAAACCCCCTCTCGGATTCATGCCGTGAATAAGCCATTGGCACTCATGTATAACAAAGTGCAAAACTATATGGAAAGAGATCAATCCACAAAAGGAAGTAAGGGCAAAACTTTACAAAAAGCTTCAAACTTTTCTTGAGGTAGATCCTTTTTGAAAAGATCTGCAATGTTGTCCTATGTGAGCACATATGCCAAACAAATATCTCTAGCAAAATACCTTTTGTAGACATAATGATAATGCACCTCAATTTTCTTTGTGTGAGCATAGAACACAAGGCTCCTCATAGCTACCAATGTGCTTGGACTGTTAGTGAAGATGGTGGTGGCTGAAAATTCACCATCACCCAAATCAACCAAAAGGCATCTAAGCCACACACACTCAAGAGCACATTGTGAAAGGTTCCCTATACTTAGCCTCACAACTAGAAGTGGCCATAGAAGGCTGCTTCTTTATCAACCGAGATATGCATGAGCTAAAAACCACTTGTGGACACACGAGTGTCATAGCAAGTAGCCCAGTCACACTCAGAAAAATCATCTCAATCTGGTAGTAGTGATCCCCCCTTGGGATAAAACAATCCAAGTATTTGCGTACCAGTCAAGTAGCAAAAGATGCGCTTAATCACTTGCCAATGCTTGACACCTGGGCAATGCATAAACTTTCTCATCTAAGAGACAACAAACTTAATATAAGGTCAATTTATACATAAGTAAATTAAGCATCCAACAAATTCTTGATAGAGAACAACATCAAATGCATCCCTAGCATCATGAAGACTCAACTGTAAACCTATTTCCAAAGCACTGGCAATAGGTTTAGAATCTTCAAAGCCAAAATTCTAGAATAATGTGTCAATATATTTTGTTTGATACAAATCTATTCCCCCATCCAAAGGCTGAATTGCATCTTCCACAAAACAATTAATATTATGGCTAACCAAAATGCATTTGGTTTGTGGATGGTATGCACAAATGCAGATGCCAGAAAACCAAAGAGACACAAGAGAAACACATGGCTTGTGACCATGGCAATTCTCATATTCAGTGATTTATTCTGGTGCTTTGGTGGGACACCTATTAAGAACATATGTTGCACACATAACAACCTCAAGCTAGAACATATGTGGTAAAGCATTGCGTTTCTCCATACACGTGGTCATCTCCATGATAGACCTATTCTTTCTTTCAGCAAATCCTTTCTGTTGAGGTGTATACGCCACTATACACTCATATTTTTTCCCACATTCATCTAGAAATGCATTAGAATCAAAAGACATGTATCCCCCCCTTGATCAAAATGGAGGGTGCCAAATTTAAATGCTAATAAATTTTTAGCAATAATAAGAAACTATTTGAAGTGCATAAACACTTCAAAATTTTCTTTCAATGGATACACCCATGGATGCTTGGAATAATCATCAATAAAATTTAGGAAGTAGAGGTAGTTCCTAGAAGAATTGTGCACATAGGACTACAAACATCATATGAACAAGCGGAAATTTATGGGCATCTCGAGCTAACCCATTTTTAAGGGAGGAAGAACACTACATTCTATACCAAAAAACACCTTTAGAGACATTTTAAAAAGGTGCCTCAAGTTTGGTTAGAGAGGACACAATTTCAGATTTTTGTAGGTGTACTAAACTAGCATAATTTAAATGACCAAAGCATGCATGCCAAAGCTTTGCATTTGAGATAGTTTGAGAATCATGTACTATGTATGCTTAATCATTCACAAACTTTGCATAGTCTATGATCTTATAAGCCCATGAAATAAAATGCCAAAAAGAGATAATGACATCACCATTTGAGAGATCATGAACTATACACTTTTCATCAAAAAATTTGACAACCAAGCAAATCTTGGCTAATGCTGAAACTAGCAATAGATTTTTCTTCATCCTTGACATACAAAGCATCTAAAAATGTGAAAGAACTACCATTTGTAGTAGTCAAAATGATCTTACAAAATCCCATTACAAGATATAAGGATTTCTTTGCATATCTAACAGTATTCTCTGTAGGGGTAGGCATAACTAAAGTGAAGAAACTACACTGCAAGGTAATCTGTTTGGTTGCTACACTATCAAACTACAAAACATTTGAGTCTACTACATACATACACCGTTCATGAGAAGATGGTTAATAGCTGCAAACAATATTAAATGCCCATTCTTCATTTTGCACTAGACTAGCTCACTATGATTCTAGTGTAGAGGTGTCTACAACAACCATTCTAGCGTCTTTTTTCTTTGCCTCTTTTGTTCCTTTCTCAAAGGAGACTTGGAGGAAGAGGTATATATGGAGCAACCACTAGGTTTTCCATATCATGTCTATAGGTTGAAGAAGCCACTTTATAGCTCGGATCAAGCTCCAAGGGCTTGAAACAAAAGTTTTGTGGAGTAGTTGATCAAGTGCGGTTACAATCAATACAAGGTAGATCCATCTCACTTCATCAAACAAAGAGGATAACATGTACTCCACATGTGTGTGTAATTAGATGATCTTATCATTATAGGTAATGATACAAAAGGCATTGAGGAGATCAAGGAAAAGCTTGGAAAGGAGTTTTAGATATTTGATGTTTGAGATCTTTTCTTGGCATTGAGGTTGTGTACAAAGAAGACAATATTATGCTCGTAGAAAGGAAGTATATTCTAGAACTACTTGAGAGGTTTGGGATGCTACATTGCAAGCCGATTTCCCATCCCATGGAGGTTAGTGTAAAGCTTTGCTCCACTAATGGAGCACCATTAGAGGATGTATCTTTGTATCAATCTATTGAAGGCTCTTCAAATTATGCCACAATAAGTAGGCCCGACATAGCATATAGAGTTGGAGTGATATCCCAATCTATGCATAGTCCAAGGAATATACACTTGCAAGATACAAGAGCATTGTTAAGATATCTCAAGTCTACTATAAATGAAGGATCTTTCTATGCATTTAGTGATGATATACATGTCAAAGCTTAGTATGATGGGTAGATAACATCGATGGACTGGAGTGGGGGTAACTTCACTCAGCCTTCTTTAGTTCTCCATTTATCCACCAGATCGCACTCATGAAATGTATATAAAATGGGTATTAAGCTTGAAGAATCTCTAGAACGGCCACCTTGGTCTTGATATTGCTTCCGGCATCTCTCCTCTTTGGCAGCTCTCTCTGCCCTTTCCTGCTCTTTTCTTTTCCATGTCTCCTCTTCCTCGAGATTTTGTTGTCGCTCTTCTTTTTCGTTTTTTTGTGTTGCCTCTTCCTCTCGGCTTGTTCCCTGGCCTTCCTCTCTGCTTCTTCCTTGGCCTTCCTTTCAGCTTCTTGCCGCTAATTCTCCTCTACCTATCACCTTCTAGACTCCTCCTCTTCCTCAACCTCGATCTCTGCCTGCTCCTGAGAAGTGTTGCCTCTGGATCTTTGCTCTGCCACTCATTTCTTTAAAAGTTGTAAAGAACTACTCCCACCTTGGAGTCTAGTACTACATTAACAACTCGTCCTGTACGTTGAAACAATCTCTAGACTTCCTTCTTTAGCTTTCGAAAAATAATGTCTGCCTAGTTTACGTGGGTCTTCTTCAATTCTTTCACCATAGCATAGAGCTGCTGGGACACCCCATAATGCTTAGCCCACAAGTTGATGATCATTGTTGTTAATAGCATGCACCACTTCAAAGGATTGTTGTCTAGCAATTGCACGAACCGATATTCAGCCGAACATGGTTTGTCGAGCAATGCGTAGATCTCTGCAGCATCGATAGGCTTTGTGCTCGACATGATACCCTCCTTAGCCACATGAAATATCTCAGCAATTAATGCCACCAAAAACTAAAACACTTCTTGTCCTAGGCGAATGTTGATGTCCTGCCAATTGATGTTGTTGCCCTCTGTTTGCCTGGCAATCTCCTTTGCTTGTGGGTGAGGCCTAATGTTGCACCAATCCAACATTGCACATTACAAGACTCCTCTGCATTCAAACCAATCCTTCTGCTCCTTTGATAACTTCTCTAGAATGTAGAGAAGGTGACAGTGAGAAAAATGTAACTAGCCGAATACACAAACTCGCCGAATAAGCCTAATTTGGTAGTGTGCACAGTCTTTTATGACCAGCCTACCTGTGTAGAGAGCTGCGAGTCTGCGCCATGATGAGTGATCAAGGGATCATAACTCACAAATCTACACTGATTACAGGCTCTCAAAATAAGAACTCGTCATCAGATTTGAAACATCGCAGCCATCGCCATTTGTTGATTGCCTGTACGATTGCATGTTAAGTACTTAAAACTACACATCATGCTTGAGATCCCATGATCCAATGTATTCAATGATAATATTCATGTTGAAAAGCTTTTTTTTTCTTTTTTTCCTGAACACTAATAGGGCCTGAGCTTAGACCCATTAACGAGAGTCAGAAGAACTTCGCTAGGTAACGTAGCCAATTGAAATGAACTAGGTCCACACATCTAATGAATATGGAACAGACTTGTCCACCGTAATTTCAGCTTACCCATCTTTCTCTTCATCTTGGAATGAATATACAGAACTAAATCCTCTGGTTGAAAAATCTTAGTTCGGAGATTGCGATCATGCCACAGCTTCTGACCGCTGTGCACTTCCTGGAGTAGTAAAAAGCTATGATAACGCTATTCATCTAGATGCCGCAACTCATCCATTCGATATGCAAAAGACTCCTCTAGAACCAACCATTTCATCGCGACAATCCGGAGACTGGGTACCGTGAATTCAAAGGGGAGTATTGCCTCTTGTCCCTAGAGCAATTTGAAAGGTGTGCTACCAACCAAAAGACAGAGGGAAGCAACTTTTCCCACTGATCTATTGAATCCAGCAACAATTTCTGAAGCATATGTAGTAACACCTTGTTAGTACTCTCCGCCAATCCGTTTGCTCGAGGATAGTAAGGGGAGCTAAATTTATGCCTAATTTGATAATATGCGGTGAGTCCAGCAATCAACTAATTCAGAAAATGAGTTCCCCTATTGAAAACCAATTCCAGCGGTAAGCCATAATGCAGAAAGATATGAGTGTGCAATTTTCAGGCGACAGTCCGTGCAGTAGCTTGGTTAGTTGTCAATGCTTCTGCCCAACATGTGTAGTAATCCGTGCAAGTTAAAATGTATAGGGCTTTGATATGCACAGCAGGGGGTTTGATAGGACCAATAAAATCCAATCCCCATTTCTTAAAAGGTTCGAGGGGCAAAATTGGCTGCAACAGAAAGTGCTAGCTAGCCCGAGGTTCGCCAATGCATTTGTAGGGATCACAATTCCATACCACTTGTTGCACATCGGAATAATAGTTGGCCACCATAAGCCAGATTGCTGAATTTTTTGCACCGTAATCAAATGACTTAAGTGTCCGCTAGCTTTTCCAACATGAGCCTCCGAAATGATGTCCTACACAACATGTGGGGGAACACAGTGCATCCAAATGCCAGTTAGATCCTTATGCTATAGTTGGCCCATAATAATAGTAAATGGACAACTACAAAGGCCAAGTTTCTTTCGTGCTGCGGAACTTAAGTAGGATGGAGCAACGCCATTCTCCAAAAAACTGAGCATTTCTTCATACCATGTGGGGTAGGTGAGAGGCAGAGTCTCCACTTCAACGATCGATAAAACTTCCGCATCCGGTAGGGCGTCATCGACTCCGTCAAGAGGTTCCCCATGATCGATGGGTGAGAGAAAATCTGCAATCGCATGGCTAGCGCCAAGGCAATGGACGATATCAAATTCGAATTCTTGTAAAAGCAGGACCCACCGAGCAAGGCGACCTACAAAATTCTATTGTTTAACCAAATATAACAATGCACTATGATCAACATGAAAAGTGAAGGGACCATACAACAAGTAATGCTGGAACTTCTTGATGGAATAGATTAAGCCTAAGCTTTCCCATTTCATCGTTGAATAATTATGTTCAGCAGTTGTGAGTCGGTGACTCGGATAATACATAGGGTGGAACCAACTTCTGTCCTCCTTCTGCATCAAAACACTTCCAATAGCACGATCTGAAGCGTCCACAAATACATGGAATGACTGCATCCAATTTGGAGCTTTTAGTACCGGTGCGGTGGCTAGCATTTTTCGTAAGCGCTAGATGTTGTTTGTGCTTCTGGTGTCCATGGCCAACTTGTTTAATGGGATGGCTATATGAGCAAGACCCCGTAAGTGCCTACCATGTCATCACACCTGACCCAGAAAGCGTAATACTTTCTTTGGATTTTGGGGCACTCGAGTTTCAAGAATGACTTTTCCGAAATTACATGGCCCAACAATTTGCCACATTTCATTGTAAAAGTGGATTTATTAGGGTTCAAACAGAGGTGAACTTGATGATAAGAGTCAAAGAAAGCTCGCAAATGTTCTAGATGAGCTGTCATAGTGCCCGAAATAGAGAAATCATCCAGAAAAATCCATATAAATGAAGTAAGATATGGGGCAAAGATTTATTGCATGCAGCGCTGGAAAGTACTCGGCACATTCCATAATCTGAACCACATGACAATACATACAAAGACTCCCCATTTTGTAATAAAAGTGGTTTTTGGGATGTCTGCATCCACCATTCGGACTTGATTATAGCCGATAAATCCATCAAGGAATGAATACATTTCCCGTCCTACAACCTCATCAAGCATATTGTCCAAAAACGATAAGGGAAAAGGATCTGGCACAATGGCGGCATTGAGTTTATTGTTGTCCACATAGATTCATAACTATTAATTTTTCTTTGGAACAATCACTATGGGGGAAACCCATTTTAGATTTTCAATCAGAACAATGTAACCAACTTTTATCAATCTGTCCAGATCATGCTTGACCTAATTTGCAAAATTAGGGTTCATTCTATATCGTTGCTGCATCACTCGAGTAGCATCTAGTTTAAGAAAAATCCGGTGATGATAAAGCTTCGGATCCAAACCTTTCATGTCGTAATATGTCCATGCGAAAACATCACTATACTATTGCAACAAGGAAATCAAGGCAGTCCAGAATTCCGGAGCAAGCTCCAAAGAAATTCTGATAGGTTTAGGCTCTTCCGGAGTCCCCAATTTGACCACCTCTAAGGAATCCTCTTCCATGCATATTCGGCCACTCTCTATAGGATCTTTGATTATTGCTTTGATGCACTCCTCTTCCTCCAATTCTCGAGATTTCGTACACACCACAGCTGACATACTATCCCATTCGGAACTAATGATAGAATTCACAACAACGACCCCGAACGAGAGTAAATCCCTATTTGCTTCTAAAAATCATTGTACTTCATCTTCATCGAGCCCATCCAGCATATGCAGAGGCTCTGCTAACACTGGTTTCTGCTCCTGAAGATAATGGTGCTCTTCATTTAAAGGAACGAAACTTGGCATTCCCTCTCGTAAGGTGATTGTCTTTTCATCCCAATTCTGAGGAAGTTTAGCATTGCGCAACCATGTCCGACCCAATAATAAGTTATAATCCAAATTGTTCCCCTTCAATTCCAGTACAAGAAAGGTGATGTTAAAGAGAACCTATGCAATCCGAATAGGGATATCTTTGACCAACCCTACTGTTTGTACCCTTGATTGGTCTGCCATCCTAACAAAGAAGGGAGCTAGGTCAATGTTGTTCCAACCCATTGCTTACACATGGTGGTAGATGCAATATTAATACTAGAACCCCATCAATCAAAACTTTTGGAGTAGCTTTATTTTTATATTGCACTATGATCATCGATACCACATAATCCACGATTCGGTCCGGCACATTCCGTACCATTGAGAATGAGGGTTCCAAATTTTCAGAAGGTGTATATTTGTTTCGCAATTGTTGTAGTAACTGCATCCGAAATGCTGGGACTAATTCCAGCAATGCCTCTAAAGACAATTTAATGTGTGATTCCTGTAGAATTTCACAATACTCCTTATTTACTAGTGATTCTTAATCATTATACCCTTGCATTCACCCTTCTAGACCTTGTTTTTGTGCTAGATCTGTATGCAGTCCAATACCAATCGATGGATCTTGCAAGATTTCTTTTGATTCTGTACCAACTATACTTTTATATGATTCTTTCCAGAAGATTTCACTGGAAATAGTGGAGAGTCCATATAGTGTGGTGGGTACTCCATAGCCCACTGCACTGCCTTCTTCAAAGTTTGTTTTTGTTCAGTGGGAGTTAAGTAATCCATTTTCTTTCCACTAGAATACTCCTTCTGAGATTGGGTGACTACTAAAGCTTTCGGCTCCAAACACTCCAAAGTTACTACATTGGCCATAGGTGCCTTCAGCTTCACTTCTTGCTTTTGCTCATCGTATTCCTTAGCTTCCTCACATTCCCACCATCTATAACTGTATTGTAGATAGAACTGACACTAAATTGGACGATTACTAGGGTTACCTGGCCCAGGTTGTTGAAATCTCCGTCCTCTACCAAACTCTTGTCCATTTTGTCAGAAGCCACATCGTTGCTGTGGAAATTGCTGTGAATCCAGATATTGAGAGGGTCCTACAAGTCTAGCATCCTAACTATTCGGCCATTGATGGTAGAAACTTGGGGATTATACCTAGATAAATTATCTTTCCAGGAAGGTACCTCTACTTGCGCAGTAGCCACCAAGGTATTTCGTGCATTAAAGCAATATTCCTCCAAACTGTGATTATTTTTGTTACAAATAGGACAAACTATTTGATTAAGCACAGAATCAGTCGTAATATGGCCCGCATTCTTGCACCATAGGCAATACAACTGCTTCTCTAGGGTTGTACCCTTCTTGAATACAAAATTAGTCTTCTTCGAGCCCAAATTGGCAAACTGCATCTTCCGATCCATCCTCATTGCTAAGTCAATAATCTGATCTAGCGTACGGGTTTGTTCAAGTGTGGACATATAGATCTTCTTTTTAATGGGTGGTTGAAGTCCGTCAACAAAGAAATCAGTTAACATTTCCTTAGTAGGACACTTATCTATCAGGAACTGTCGCAGTGTGGATCTGAAATCTGATGCATACTACTCGACCATCCCTTTTTGCAACATATACTAAAGTGAAGAATGTAACTCTGAAATACTCTTAGCAGTCGGGAATCATTCCAAGAACACTACCTTCAACTCATCATATGTGGAAAAGTAATCGGGAGGGTATTCAATAAGCCATTCTAGTGCATCGCCAACTAACATGGCTTGAAACACCTAAAATTTGTGCCAATTATCATGCAGATTATGATGGTTACATAAGTACTGATTCTCAAATGCCTATACATTCACATCTTGATCCTCATCCACTCGCCTGTGAAAATGAGTATAGTTTAACACTGGTAGTGGGTGCCTGTTCGCCATCGAGCTAGCAAGCATCTATAAGGTAGTGGTTTGAGGTAAGGGTATTAAAGCTAACTGCAATTCTAGTGAGGTTACGCTGCCGCCGCTTTGACCTTCTTCTACAGGGTATTCCTCTTCCTGCAGGTGGTTTTGTTGGTTGGTCCCGCTGAATTCCTTGTGCCATAATACTTAAGCTAGTTTACCGTCCTTCCACTCAAAGACTAAATGCTTCAAAACCTTGGGGGCTAAAACTCTAGTTTCCACCCAAAACTGTACTTCCTTTGTAATAGTAATTGCCTCCTCAAGAGGAATGTCTTCAAGCTTCAATGTTGCGAGTGTCTTTTGCACAAATTCGTCTAGATAATCAGGATGATGAGGCTTTTGTAAGTACTCCTTGCCACTTTGTACCGACATCAATCTACCTTGTGCAATGCTCTGTTACCCCATCCCATCATGGTTCTCATATGTTTAGCATATTGGTCGCCTACAGACTAACAGTAGCAGTGCATGTATGCAGTAGACTCAGATTGTTGGTATTTTGACAGTGGGGTGACCAAACATATTACCTTGTAGCGTAGTTTCTTCTCTTTACTCGAGCCTGCCCCTATAGGGAATACTATTACATGTGCCAACAACTCCTCTTATCTTGTTATGGGAGTTGGTAAGATCATTTTGACTACTACTGACGGTAGTTCTTTCACTTTGTCATATGCTTTATTTGTGCTAGGGTTCAAGAAGAACCTGTTATTAGTTTTTGCATTAGCCAAGGTTGGCTTGGTTGTGAAATTTGTTGATGATAGGTGTATCGTTCATGATCTGTCAAATGGCAATGTGATTATTGCTTCAAGCATTTTATATCGTGGGCTGTATAAGCTCATAGACTATGAAAGATCTCTTAATGATTCAGCATGTGCAGTACATGATTCTCAGGCTATGTTAGATGCAAAGCTTTGGCATGCAAGCTTTGGTCATCTAAATTTTGCTAGTTTGCTATGCTTGCAAAAATCTGAAATGGTGTCCTCTTTGCCCAAACTTGAGGCACCTAGAAAACATGTTGTGAAGGCTGTATTTTGGCCAAAATTCAGCGTTCCTCATTTCCAAAAGATGGTTCAGTGCGGGCTACTCAGAAATTGTAGCTTGTACATAGTGATGTATGTGGTCCTATGTAGACACCTTTTGGAAATTATCTTTACTTCATGACTTTCATTGATGATTTTTTCAGGCATGCATGGGTATATCCATTGAAGGCAAAGTCCAAAGTGTTCATGTGCTCTAAACAATTTTTGGTTTTGGCTGAAAATCTATGAGCATGTAAAATGGGCACCCTCCGTTCAGATGGAGGGGGGGAATATATGTCTTCTGATTTTAATGCATTTCTGGCTGAACGTGGGATAAAACACTAGTGTAAAGTGCCGAATACACCTCAACAGAATGGAGTTGTTGAACGAAAGAACAAATCACTCATGGAGATGGCAAGGTGTATGGGCAAGAGCCAGGCTTTACCACATAGTTTCTAGCTTGAGGCTATCATGTGTGCAGCATATGTACTTAACAGGTGTCCCACTAAAGCGCTACAATCTATCACTCCATATGAGGCTTGGCATGATCGCAAGCCATCTGTTGCTCATCTGCGTGTTTTTGGTTGTTTGGCATATGCAATAGTGCATGAACAACATCGCAGAAAATTGGATGATAAAGCAATAAAATGTATTTTTGTTCAGTACAATTCCAAAAGTAAAGCTTATCGTCTGTATCATCCATAGACTAAATGCATTCTGGTTAGCCCTGATGTTGTTTTTGTGGAAGATGCTATTTAGCCATTGCTTTCATGTACTAAGGAGACATCTGTTAGCTCCAAAGACATGTATGATACTTTGCTGCCTCTTTTTATAGGTGGAAAGTCTAGTGCTTGTCCTAATGAGGCAGCTTCTAAGCCTTTGCAGGTTTCATGTGATGACGTAGATCATTCCATTTTTTTGATGCAGATTTACATGATGCACTAGTTGATGAGAGAGCTGATATTGAGCAGGTAAAAACTATGCCAAAATGGCTGGTGCAGACTTTGTGTGATAGCAAATTAGATGCACCTTTGTCATATTGTACTCATTCAAACTCTCATAGTGCCTCTTTTGCATCAGATTGCGATGCTATGGCTGCATCTAATCTCTGTGATGAGAATGAGGCTATTTCGTTTAATGAAGCACAAAATTCAAAAAATTGGATGGCTACTATGCAATCTGAATATGATGCTATAATGAAGAATGCTACTTGGTCTTTATGTGATTTGCCTCCTGGCAAGAAGGCCATTAGGACTAAGTGGGTATAAAAGCTGAAGGGTAAGCCTGATGGCACAGTTGACAGGTATAAGGCTAGACTTGTTGCAAAGGGTTATGCACAGGAAAAAGGCATTAATTTTTATGAGACCTTTGCACCTACTTGCAGAATGACTACAGTTCGTAGCATCTATGCACTTGCAGCTCATCTAGTACCCATTGTGTTGGCCTATAGCCCTTCACCTAGCTTTCATCTAGATCACCATCTAAGCTTCATATATGGAATGCATGAGTGGATAGAACCATCCATATCTTGTAGTGTTTGAGCTCCATTGTATTAGAGTTATGGTTTTGAGTTGAATGAGTTGAGTTCATCTTTTACTCATCTTGAGTCCACTTTCCATTACAACCATATCTCTTGTGTTATTACCATGAGTAGAAATATCTCTCTTTCTCTCTAACCTTGATCCTATATATGTTGTGGTAACTCCTACATGGTATTAGAGTTGCACCACTACTCCATCATCTTTCATCAATTTTTTTCTTGCATGGTATCAAAGCTCAGGAAGGTATAGAAGATTGTAGAGATCATGGAGGCCAAGGACTCAACTCTAGCGTTTGTGGAAGGAATGCTTCAACATTCAAGCTTGTGCGAGGTAAATGCTTCAATGCAAGAGTTCGTGACATGTAAAGGCTTCAACATTGGAGCTCTTGGGAGGCAAAGGCTTCAGTTCTATAGCTTGTGGGAGGAAAATGCTTCAATTCCAGAGTTCTCAAGATCTAAAGGCTTCAACACTAGAGTTTGTGGAAGGCAAAGCCTTCATGGATTCAACTTCATGGGACACAAAGTCTTCAACACTATGGGGGTGTTAGCATCTAGAAGTGGAAGTGGAAGTGGACTAGATGCAATGGATTTGGCAATGCAGACACTTTGGGTTCATCCACCAACCTTCAATTTTAGATGGTACAAATTATTTTATTTGGAAATTAAAGATTATAATTATCCTTTATTTTTCATGATCTTTTGGAGATGGTGATAGGAAGTGAGCAATAGCCACAACCTAACCTTTGAACCATTGGATTTGAGTATGGTGATTCTCCCATATGCAAAGGTTCTAAAAGCTTTGAAGATGAGGAATGCAATTGCGTTATATTCTATAGTGAACAAATATGTGGAGTCTATTCTACCTCTTATTCAACATGCATGCAAGGAAATTGAGGCATGGAATATATTGAAGAGTCACTATGAGGTGCATAACCAAACATGCATTCAAAATCTAGAAAATCAATTGGAAGAGAAGTTTGAAGAAGGAGACAAGGCTAAGGCATCCATTACTCATATCAAGAAGCCATGTGTAGAATGGCTTGTGAAGGCATAGAGAAGGCTGGCAAGGGGCTAGCTCAAAGGTGTCTGTGAAACTCTCCACCAAAAATATGATGGAAGGGTAACTACTCTTAACACTCAGGTGAGACCTTGAGCTTTTATATTTGAGGAACTTTGTTCACGACCTAGGGAAGGGGAGTTGTAGCTTAAGGACCAAGTAGGAATTAGCAATGGAGATGCTACATTCTTCACAAATGCATCAAGAAAATGTGGTTCCTCAACCAAAGGTGACATTGAAAAGAAGAGGAGGAATAATAAGAAGAAAGTTTCAAGGACATTCGCTCCATTAGAAACAAAAACATATCTCTTAACTTGGGGAAGGGTCTATTTGATGTGAGCCATTGGATCTAGACTTGATCCTAAGTGTGGATTAAGCAAGATCAAGGGCTACAAACAAATAGTTGTTGATCATACATTTCTACCATTGGATTTACCCCATAGATTGATGGTGGAGATTAGTTTTGGCATGGCTCAAGTTACTGGGACTCTAGAACATAGGTAGGCTGGCTTAAGCTTGAAGGACCTTATAACAATGGTCCCCTCCCCATGTAGGATCATAGTTTGTAGTGTTTGGAACCATTGGAGTATCCTTCTTAGTACCCATTGTGTTGACCTATAGCCCTTAACCTAGCTTCTATCTACATCAACATCTAAACTCAATATAGGGAGTGCACGGATGGATAGAACCATCTATCTTGTGTAGTGTTTGAGTTCCATTGCATTAGAGTTATGGTTTTGATTTGGGTTGAGTTGATTTCGTCTTCTACTTATCTTGACTCCACTTTCCATTACAACCATATCTCTTCTCTTATTCCCATGAGTAGCAATATCTCTCTTTGTATCTAACCTTGATCCTATATATGTTGTGGTAACTCCTACATGGTATTAGAGTTGCACCACCAGCCCATCATATGTCATAATTTTGTTTTTCTTACACTTTCAATAAAGGAGGCCTTGCACCTAGTGGACTCAATTTAACCTCTACTTGCTTAAGCTAGTAGCCCCCTCCCCCCCTAATTGCTCGTATCTCTCACAAGTACATCCCTTTCTGTGAGGAGATGGATTAGTATGCTCCATAGATGAGCTAGTGTTGCACAAAACATGCTCTACACCTACCAAGTTAAATCCAAGGATAGACTCCTTTAGCTTCACATTAATTCATTTGGAACCACCAAGTGCTTTGGAACACCATTACCAAAATTTTGCATCAAAATACATAACTTGCATGTGCTCAAAATGTGAAAAAACCTTCTATTTTGGGAATAGAAGTGCTTAGTAATTTGTTCTCACAACCTGGTATGAATTGACCAGAGAGCTTTTGCACAAATCTAATTGGGTTCTTTAGATAACTAAAGCAAGTTATTTCATCAATTTAACCACACCATACATTGAGAAATGAATCGAACAAGTCAGGGGGGTCATCCCGACATTTCAAGATCTAGAAGATGTTGAGACACAATCATCTTCTATGATTTCTATATCAAGATCCCCTAAACCAAATTTGATGAGAATTGATAAGCAAGTAGTAGACACTTCAATCTAACTAGCCTAAGTTAAACTATTGAAATTGAGTGAGTATACAAAGAAATCGATTCTAGAAGATCACTATAATGATAAAGATGCAGTAGAGAACAATAGACAGAGATATACTTGAAGAAATGTATCAACATGTATATGATAATGAATATATGATACAAGAGAACTGTAGTGGACTACCCATACATGAAGTGAGCTCAATGTATGCTCATTGATGTAACTCAAATTCGCTCAGAATGGCTCAGCTAGCCCGCAACTAAAGGCATGTCTTTTTATACTCATAATTTGAGTTTTCCCTTAACTAAAAGTGATCATAGACTTTATGGATGATTTGAATTTATTCTTCCTACCACATGAGTTGTGTGTTCAACTCCCAAATTTCATGATATTACTTATTTCTTTTGCCATTACATTTATCCAGACTAACTATGCTAAGAATGACTAGTATAGGCTCACATATAGTTCCTTCTTGTGACGAGATAAAATGGATGTGTAGTCGCATGACTTTAGCAATGCACTTAGGCTTGCTAAATGTACCAAAAGCTCCCCTTCAAGCATAAGATGCTTGAGTCTTGAGTCCTTCATGATTGCCTATAGTCTAATCTTGATTCGAACGTATTTAATTTTCTTCCATTCAATGCCTTTACCATCATATCTGCATATTATTGTTGTGTAGATACATATGAGAGTTGTATCTCCTTACTCATGATCTTTTCTCTGACATAATGGTAGTGAACCTCTATATGTTTAGTCTTGACATGATAGATAGGGTTAGCAGCAAGATATAATGAACTAATGTTGTCTCCAAATATTTGTGGAGTAGAAATATTCAACCCTAAATTTGAATATAGGGTCTTAATCCACATAGCTTCTTGTGTAGCATTTGCAAGTCCTATGTATTTAGCTTTTGTTGATGAGAGAGCATTTCTAGATTGCTTATTGGAAGACCATGAGATTAATTTCGTACTTGCAAAAGTAAGGTAACTTGATGTGCTTCTCCTATCATCTTAGAGCCTAACCAATATGCATAAGAGAAGAGCTTAACATCTAAATAAGAGGTATATGGATAGTATAATCCTTCATTAATTATACCCTTCAAATACTTTATGATTTATTTGGTTGCTTCCATGTGAGGATTCCTTGGGTTTTGCATGAATTGACTTAGCACATTAACTCCATAGCATATATCTACTCTAGTTAGAGTAGCATAATTCAAGCTTCAAACAATGCTTTGGTAACTAGTCACATCTTCAATTAACTCACCTTCATGTGCACATAGCTTCAGATTTACCTCCATGGATGCACCTGCAACCTTTGTATTTTCCATCTTAAAATTGCTAAGCATATCTCAAACGCACTTTCTGAGTTAGGAACATACCTTTCTCTATTTATACCACTACCAAACTTAGGAAGTATGTGAAGAGGCCAAGATCACTGATCTTGAACTTTTCCTTCATTTGAGCCTTGATCCTTCTGATTCCATCTGCATCACTTCCTATAATGATTATATCATCCACAGATACATAGAGGTATATGACCTCTAATTGGTTCCTCTTGATTAAGGGACATACCTACCTTCCTTACCATAAAACCTTTATCTTGCAAGTAACTGATAAGTCTATGATTCCAAGCTCTAGGAGCATGCTTCAAGCCATACAAGGTTTTCCTTAACTTGCATACATTTCCTGTATATAATTGATATTCAAAGCCAAGAGGTTGAGCCATGTGGCCTCGTGTGAAGTCCAACCATTTAAAAAAGCATTTTTAACATCCATTTGATAGATATTCCAATTCTTGGAAGATTCTATACTCATAAGTACTCTAATTGCAGGCATTTTTCCACAGGTGGGAATCTCTCTTCATAGTCAATGCCTTGGGTTTGTGCAAGCCCTTTGTCTATAAGCCTTGCTTTGTACATGTTAATTGGGTCATTAGAATTCTTTTTTACCTTGTATACCCACCTTGAACCAGTGACATTCATAGATGGTTTCTTAGGAACCAATTCCCAAGTCTGATTCTCTTGTAGAGCTTCTATCTCTTCTTCCATAGCATCTCTCCATTCTATCTTCTTTGTGGCCTCTTCATATGTACATGGTTCTTGTGAGTTTGTATCCTGAGCTATGTAGATGGAATGTTTAGTGACCAAAGAGGTGTCATAACCATACCTTTCTGGCTTCCTTTTCTCTCTAGTAGATCTCCTTATAGTTTGTTGGCATGATTCTCCCACATTTCTCAACTCCTACACTTGGCTTTGCCTTTGGAGTTGCAAGAGTTGCTCTCCATTCTTGGATTCTTAAGGTATTCTTAAGAATCACTTGAGTCTTCATGTGTATGCTCATTCCCATTTGACAATGTTGCAAAGTCTTCCTCTAGGTCATAAGGAAGTTTGATTTTCTTGCAATCAGATTTATTTTCATAAAAAACAACATCGCTACTTACAATGAAACCTTTATTGCTTGGATTATATATCCTATAAACTTTTTGATTAAGTTCATAGCCAATGAATATGCATTTCTTTGCCTTTGGATCCAATTTGCCTCTTATTTGTGAAGGTATGTGTGCATATTCTATGCACCCAAAGATCGTGCAATGATCAAGGCTAGGTCTTCTTCCATTACATGCTTCATATGGTGTCATCCCATCTAATGCTTTTTATGGGAATCTATGATCAGATAGGTGGCTGTAGATAGAGCCTTTGCCCATAGGTAATTGGGAAACTTCTTCTCATTTAGCATTGATCTTGGAGCCTCCACTATGGTTCTATTTCTTCTCTCTGCCACTTGATTTTGCACTGTAGTATACTTGGTTGTAATTTATCTTTTGATTCCTCATTCTTGGAGATAAGAATCAAAGTCATGGGAGAAATATTCTCCCCGTCCATCTGACCTTAGCCTCTTCAGGTCTTACCTATTTGATTTTTGACAAGTGCTAGATATTTCTTGAAACAAGAGAACACTTCATCTTTATGCTTCAGAAAATATAGTATTTTCAATTTGTTACAATCATCAATGAATGAAACATAATACTTGGATCCAAATATTGATGGCCCCTTGCTTGGTCCCCATACATCAGTATGGACTAGCTCCAATAGGTCTCCATGAATGTATCCCTTCTTTGTGAATGGTTGCTTGTGAGGCTTGCCAAATCGACAAGCACTACGTTTGTAAATCATGTGTTGTTTAGAGATATTTGGAAGACCAAGCACACTCTCATCCCTACTCGCCTTTCACCTCTATGAGCTAACCTCTTGTGCTAAATTTCCAATTCTGATAATGTTTGACTACCATAATTGAACAATGCAATGTTCCTAGTGTCTTGGAGCTCAAATGTGAATAGTCTACCTAACTTTTCTACTCTTTCTATCCTGTTGAATCCGTGATGTGGATCCTCAATAGATGCTCCTTACTTTGAAAATCTGACTTGCAATCCTTTTTCAACAATCTAACCTACTTTTATGAGGTTTTTGGTGATGGTTGACACATACCATACCTTGCTCAATAGGTTCATATTACCATTTGAAGTCTTCACATTGCCTATCTTCTCCACTGTATGCCTTGTTCATCTCCTGTTTGGACTTCATGTCTATTCCTTGGATCCTACAAGTCAAAGGGTAGAGCTACATTTCCGGCTACATGATTTGAGCAACTTGAGTCTATATAGAATACATGTTCATCTCTTTTACCTTGCCTCATAGTCATATTCATCAGAAGTAATGAATCCTCTTGAATTTGATCATCTCCATAATGGTTGTAGTCTCTCCTTTATGTGTATCCTCCTTCATAATCATTATTATTGTATGAGTTGTTGTTGTAACAATTGGTGTTGTTGAATCTACCTCTTGAGCTTCCATAGCCTCCTCTGTTGTAATCTCTTCCTCTTTGATTTCTAGGATTCCCAAAGCAATTCTTAGTAATGTGATTAGTTAAGCCACATATGGCACATGGAGAGGAGCTTTGAGATCTCCCCCTACCTTGTCTTCTTCCTCTGCCTCTTCCTCTTGAGCCTCTACCTCTACTTGCAAAGTTTTGCTTGAGAGGCATTGCCCTCATCATTAGAATTTTTACCTTTTCCTTTGTTGTGTTTACTCTTGTTTTTATCTACATAGAGAGTAGAGGATTGATTTCCTTTTGAGTTGTCTCCACTCTTCATAAGCTTTGCCTCATGTGTGAACAATTGTCCCATGAGGGTGTTGAAATCAGGAACATGCATGTCCATGTAGAGCTCCGTGGCTATGGTGAAAGCTTCCCATTTTTCATCTTCCTTTATTCAATTGATCACTTGCCTTTATATCTGCTCTTCATCAATGAATTCTCCAATGCTTCCAAGTTGATCTGCTAGGCCCTTCATTTTGGTGACAAAATCTGTCATACTTTGCTTGGGCATGTTCTTGAGTGTGATGAACTCCATCCATAGTTGATTCTTCCTTGCCTTGGTACTTGATGAGAAGAATGCTTCAAGAGCATTCAAAGTCTCTTGTGAAGTCTTGCAACTCATGATGTGTGAAAGTAAAAAAATCAGAGATTGAGGTAAGAATATATGACCTTGGTAGAGCATCCTTTGAGCACATGTGGTTATCCTCTCTTGTTCTTCTTGATTTAGTTGTCATTTGCTTCTAAGGATTGACATCATATCATCTCTAGATATATAACCATAGAGGTTTCTCCCTTGAAGATAAGCCTCCATTCTAAGTGATGAAGCCGAGTAGTTTCCTCGATCCAATTTGTCTACGGATGAAGGAAATCCATCTCCCATGTTGATTTGTTGTTGCTCTGATACCACTGCAAGGAGATGGATGAGTATGCTCCAGAGATGAGCTCGCATTGCACAAAACCTGCTCTGGACTAAGGGTAACCTCTAGAGGTAATTGGAGTCCACATATGCATGTGGATTGCAATCATAGGGATTGAACGTAAGACCTCCTCCTTCCCATCCATGAGACTTAAGCAATAGGCTAAGTGCAAACCTTGTTTAAAACTCTTCAAAAGTTCATAATGTTATCTTGCACCTATCCTTGGTGAAACTAATTTATAACATCCCCCCTAGAGAACATTTTCCTGCTCGAAATATGCTTCAAATTATAACTATATAATAGCTTTCACCTGAAATGGTGGTTCAAACAGAGGGGCATGGTTGTCATCTCCATGGTTATCCTCTTAAACCACAAGGGGATTACATCCCATATTGGATTTGAAAAGAGGGGAATTCATGTGTGGTATGATCCTTGCCGATAGCATTCTAAGCAACATCTAGCTTTGCACTTAATATATTAAATCTAGTAAAAAGTATGGAAATAATGATGAGGGTAGATTGGGAAACATCCTTGTATGATTCATTAATCCTTTGTTCCATCTGGGGACTAACTGAAAAGGGTGGGTTCTAAACATCTAGCCAAATTTCTATCCTTGGTTTAATTGTGGACACCTCTTGTGCATCGACATAGCAAAATGTGTGGGTTCTATAACAATTTCAAGACTTTGATAAATCTGTCCAAATTCGCTCCATTTTGTTTTGGAGAAATTTCAGTAGGTTTGACCAAAACATCTCACCTAGATATCTCCATTGGCTTCCATTTCTAATCAACATGCATTGAATTTTTAACGGACTAGAGAATGGCTACCTTATGTCAAGTCAACCAAATCAAAACTTGAATGAATTTTAGAATCATAAGAGTATAAAAACTTAAGACGCTTTCTTAAAGACTTGAATTTGAGCTTGTGCATACATCATGTTCAAGTACGTGTCTCATACCACCATAAACGCTTTGAGGAACATGTAGTTTGATGTTCTAAACCACCAAGGCCACATCCAAACCATTGTCTAGTGAATTCCCCTTTAACTTAATGATATTTGAGTTCAAAACCTTGAACTAGAAATTTGAATATTATGTCACTTTCTTCAGCCTGTGTCACTTTCACCTTTATTATCTTAAAGTGTCAAACTCGCAAAGCTCCAAACCTTCTCGAACCTTCTAATTATTTAAGATATTTATAATGGTTAATCAAATTTTATGTTTTTTCTGTTTGAAGGAAGTTCGGTCTTAAGATCTACTCTTTTTGATAGCTTGAGTTAAATGAAAGTACAATGTGGAGCTCATAGAATTCATGAGACCGTCCCAATCCCATATAAGCAAGGGTAGAGTACCTAACATCTACTAGGAATTAGCAGAGCCTGAAGGCTCTCTAAGGATAGGAACTCGGTAGGGATGGGCCTATCGCTAGATGAGGAGACTAGTTTAAGATGAAGCCCACCCTCTTGTAGCTACTACAACCTTGCCACGTTTGACATATTTCACTAAGAGCACTCGAAGGCCAACAATTTGGCTCGTTTAACACCTCATCATATCACATGATAAGGAGTGTCCTACCACCACAATCAACATGACTTGAACCCATGCTCACCCATAAAGAAAGCAAATGATTCCAATTGAGCTAGGAATGGACTCGTGAAATTTAATGTTAAAAAAATGCACAAGTATACAATGCTACAAAAGTGAAAACAACGCTTTTTTGTTTTGGGCTATAGCGACGAGGGGAGAATCGCGTGAAAGATTTGGAACTACCTGAAATGCCTTTGACTATTCTTTAGCCTTCAAAGATTTGGAAACCACGTGAAATGGCCAATATCACGTGACAAACTGCATCTTTTGGGCCCTCGCGCATGTTCATTGATGCATCTCTCTCTCTCACACACACACACACGTTTATGAGAAGGTTGCCCCGTCATTGCTTCAAAATCAATATGCTCAGGGACCAGTGTTGCGGTACTTGGTCATAGCTGCATACTGGTCATAGCTGCGTACTTCGTACTTGGTCATATGAAACGGTCATAGCTGCATACTTCTGAAAATTTTAATGATCTGCACACATGAACTTCGGTGGCTCATTGTGCACAAGGGCTGTGGACGGGGGAGAGAGCTACCAAGATTAATATTGAATTTGGTAAATGTACCTATTGTGGCCAATTTGAAGACTTGGCACATTTGTTTATCAACTGTCTGCAGCCTCAGAAATTTTGGGCAATGATCAATCTTTACTGTTTGAGCACTGACCTCCCTCAGCTTGGCTACAGAGAGATACTCCTTGGTGTGTATTTTAAGATGGATATGCTGCTTTGGCATTTGATTAGAAACCACATTTTGTGATCGATTTGGAAGAATAGATGCTCTTATGTCTTTTCCAGCAAACCCAAAGACTTCAGATTCTTTTTTAACAATGGCATTCAGAAAATTATGTATTTATGTAACTCCTCTGTGACTGATGCTACTGACAGAGACACAAGCACTCATGATGTCCTAAGGAAGAACAACTACAAGAAATGGAAATATCTCCTGCTTAATTTGTATTCTAGGAAAAAGAGTCAAATGTGCACCCTCCTTAATGCCCTCTTGTAATCTGGCCTTTCTGGCTGCCTTGATGTATCTTGGCCTCTACTGGAGTGAACTTCGCTTTACCCCTTTGTATTTTACCTTTTCAATATTAATCTTTCTAGTTTTGTCAAAAAAAAAAACGTTTCCGGTGGGTTTTATTTGACAATATGGTTATAATGTGTTTGAGATTACTCGACCAGTGTTGACCACATGACAACCTTATAAGTTTTTTTAATCATGACTTTGTCTGTAGAAATGGTTGTACGTTGACATGACAATCTTATAAGATTTTAATCATAAATTTGTCTGTAGAAATTTTTGTACGTTGACCCCCTTGGAGGGCACCGTTGTCCAAAGAGACAGGGTGACCTCCCTATAGATAGCACCCTCACCCAAAGGGACAACTGACAAGGCAAACCCATGGGCCAACCCCTTGCACAACCTCATTAGACCTATACCCATAACCCTTATAGCTAACAAGGGTGATTGCCTAGTACTTGCACACCTACCCACCATTCCTCCCCTATCACTCCATGACAAATGTCTAGTCACCTTCTTCAAAATATCTAGCTTTCAGAGGGCTATATAAATAGATATCCACTTCATGAATAGGGGGAGAGATAGACTTTAAATGCTAGAGATTAAAATCATGAATACCTTCACTCATTAAGGATATAATCCTTGATTTCTCCTTCTCTTCCTTAGTAGATTTTTGGCAAGCGCTTCTACACACAAGGAAGTCCCTAGAAGTGTTGGTCTAGAGGGTAACCCTTGAGTTGGGGTTGATTTTTTTTGTGGTTCTTATAAGTATTATACTCGATGTCCAAATTAACTTGAGTAGTAACTGCAAACCGTACTCCCGCTCCCTTTAACCGCCACAAATATCACCATCTACAAGGGAAATTTTGGGCATTCGATGGGAATGGGATTTTGGAGCTATCTTCAACCCGAGATGAATCATTCCTATTACTTTCTCTCTCCTAGGAAACTCTTTCCATCCAGTTTCTCTCATGAGGGACATATTTTCTCTCTCCTAGATCACATTTTCTAGGGCATTCTCTCTCTTCTTGGTGACTTTTTCTAAGATTTTTCTCTCTCCTAGGCGATTTCTTTTTAAAGTTCTCTCTTTTCATCTGTGACTTTTCCCAAGTAGTCTTCTCTCTCCTAGGTGATTGCTCCTAGTCATTCTCTCTATCTTGGGCAAGTACCAAGAGAATTTCCCTTCTACTCGATCATTGTATCTAGTAGTTCTCATCTTTAGTGTAGGAAAAAAAAAACATAATCCCATCATGGTTGGTGACATATATTAGAAGCCAAAAAGAAGATCACTTAACTTTAACGCAAACACCTACAAAAAAGTTAGTGCACGAGAAAGATTGAGCACTATTTTAACCCAATAATAGGATCAACTTTATCAAGTGTACGCAGACGGCTAGTTTCTATTGAAGTAGAGGACAAGGATCAAGCAACTCCCAACATGGAGCTAATAGTCCTTCTTAGCAAAGGGCAAGCCTCATGTTCAAAAGTATGACTGAAGAGCTCTCGACCCTTTTGTCTAGTGTTAGCATTGGAATCCCCTCATTTTGTGGTGGCACAAATGAAGACCTCGAAGAACACATCAAGAGGTTCCTCCCTATCTATAAGAGCCATGATTTGAAATAGAGGAGAATGCTTCTTGTTGTGTGAGCTCCATAACTTCCACAACAAAATTAACTAAGTACCTAAGAACTAACTAGAAAGAATCACACTAGGGAGAGAGACATGCACTTTACACCCAACCAACCCCTTGAATATATAGCTCCAAGACCAAGGGGGTAAGTCCCTCTCAAGGGGACATGTGTACCTTCTATCACATGGGTTCCCAAGGTGATCACATGGCTTCCAATCTTAGGAAATGACATGCTTCTAAAACAAGACCCTCAAAGCTCTCATATACAAATCATTTGGCTACGAGAAGCTTCCAATCAAGCCTAAGTTATGCACCCTTAGAGAATTAAGCCTAAGTTCCAATAACAATCTAAAAGGGTTAAATAAATCATATCCCAAGGGTTTCACACCTAGAGACCCAAGGGTTCTACCCCTTAGATACATGTGGTTATACAACATTCTCCCCCCTATCCCCCCTTAAAAGAATTTCCATACTTGAAATGATTAAAGATATATACCTTGGGGTATTTCCCCGTGATCCATGATCAATCTCAAGGATCATGGTCTTCATCTCTCTAATTCCCCTCTTTATTCAAAAGGGGGATTCGATCCACATTGAATCTTAAAAGAGGAGAATCCATGTGTGTTCTGATCCCTTCTAGAATCATTCAAAGCTCCATCTAGTTTTTCACATGAAATAGAATTGAATACATTGCAAAGTATGTTAGGAATGAAAAGGGTGGAACAAAACATCCCTGCCTATTTCCTTGTTTTAATTCATATGCCATCTAGGACCCTATAGATCAAACATGTGAATTAGGTGGGTCCAAAATAACTTCAACTAAATTACTATCTTGATCCATGTCTATGCATCACTTATGCATGAACCTTAGCAAAATAGATGAATATTTATTTAAAGCTTCCTTATAAGATTCATTTGTCAAGTTAGAATATAACTTGTTCTACAAGGAAGATGAATCTTTCATAACCCTTTCCCAAATCACTTCCTCTTGAATGTACACATGCTCTATACCTTTAGGCTTAGTGAAATTGAGGGATTTCTTATTTGCAATTTGCCTCCAATAAAGAAATAAATCTAAATAGAGGGGAATTTCATTTTATAATCCTTGCCCAACCAATAGTATTGTATAGGTGGATTATCTATCTGCTTTTAAGAGGATATAACATTCTCTTTACTTTGGAGAGAATGTGAATAGTTTACAAAAAGTTGTTTCAATATTCTTTCAAAACTTTACATAGTTTTGAGAATCCACTTTAAGGGACTAGAACCCACCGGAGTCCTACCAACTATTGAAGATTCAAATTGGTTGAAATCTATTTTAATTATTCTTCCAAAAAGATTAAGATCTTCAAAACTACATCCCAAGATGGAAATTCATATATTGTAAAAGATCATGCTATCTTCAAGGTCGAAAGTAGGAATAGATTATTCCAACCGTTTCTTCAATACTCAATTCTTATGGATTTCTAGTTGGATCTAAAACCTTAAAGGTCTTCTTGATCCTTCTAGAATTCTCTCCCTTTATATTCTAGATCTATTTTAAGATGTCCTATGTTGACATCGTAACTAGATCTTTCTTATTCTTCTTGTTAACTTGAGTTATCAAGTATTCGAAAAATGCTCTTTCTAAGCTCTCTTTCAAGCATTGGCATAAGATCATCTTTATGTTCCTTAAATTCAAAATCATACTTTTGGATTAATCTTTTAGAGCTTCAATATTTAGAGTTTACCTTCAATCTCAAAGAAGTTGATCCTCTCTTTATTCCTAACTCTGTATGAGAGATATATCCTTTAGTCTTGTCGAAAGAATTCTTCTTCCCTTTGAGAGGAGAATTGAAGAAGATGCCTATTCCTAGACATTATCTTGTTGATGTATTCCATTGGATCATGAGTCCCTTTTTCTTCTATCCATCAAGAAAAAGTAAATGGAACTCAGTACCCACCATCCCATATGAGTTGGTCTTTCATCCAATCCACATAACTATGTCTCTATACTTTCTCACCTTCTTTGTACTTTTTAATGCTCTCTATCTGATACAAACTATGGTATCAAATATGAGAGCAAGGACTAAGGTGCTTGGATACAAGACAAATAATCTTACTTAATCTTCAAGAATATTTGGTTAACCATTTAATGTGGTGTGATTGATCTAATCAAACTTCTTTTGGATTTTCTTTTCTTCTTTATCCAAATCAGAGATAAGACTAAGTCTCTCTTGATTAGATCCCTTTTTCTCATCTCAAGTCCAACGATTTTCCCATGGGATTTTTTTGGGGATTTGACTTTTATGGTTCATACAAAAAACCAGTTTCCTTAGGTCTTCTCTATTTGGAATCCAAAACTAATGTTGTGTTATTCCATGAAGCACCTTTAGGATATGCTATATATCTCTTTCAACTACTTTTCCTAGACTAGTTAGGATTTCTACAATCCTTATGGTTTATGAAATTCTTCTCTTACATCGGAATTCCTTAGAACCTTCAAATCATTTGAGAAATTAATCTATGTTGAAATCTGTAATGCTATATATCTCTTTCAACTACATTTCCTATACCAGTTAGGATTTCTACAATCCTTATGGTTTATGAAATTCTTCTCTTACATCGGAATTCCTTAGGACCTTCAAATCATTTGAGAAATTTATCTATGTTTGAAGCACCTGAATATAGGAAACTACTTCAAATTTATCTATTTCTTGCCTATCTTGTACCTTGCAACACCTTAATTGGTCCTTTTTAAAGCATAAGGTGCAACTTCTTGAGGATTTTTTGCCCTCCTTAAGAGGTTTTGTCCTTGAAAATTGTATGAGGTTTTATTGAAAATTGTACTGTTTTTATTACTATTGAGAATTTGAAAGAGTTTATTTTCAATCTTTTATTGTTCCCCTGAATTAAAAGAACTATTTAGAGCTTTTTTCTTTCTTTTCTCCAAGATAGTTGAATACATGTCCGAAGGTACAAGTTTGGATTACCCATAAATTCAGTGTCCATACCATCAAACCCACTTCAATGGTAGTGTAAGCCTAGATGTCCCATACCATCTGGCTTACACCTCCACTCTAGTGAAGGTAAATTTAGCTTTAGCCTTGGGATCCAACCTTCTTTTAGTCTTTAACAAGTGAGATTTATTACTTCTTAGACTTGTAAGAGTTATTTGCATTTCAAAATCACAATGGAATCTTATCAAGTATTAGTTGTGATTTCAACCTGAAAAGACTTAATTTAAGGATTGAATGTTTAGTGATTCCTTTGTTCAAATGTACTCTAAAAGATAATTTTTGTGTCACTTCATAATAGATCTAGTATAATCCTTGGCCATAATTAAGAATGTGAAATTAAAAGAATAATTGATTTGCCAATCCAATTATTATTTCTAAAGAACATGGTAACAACTTTTACCTTTTTACAAAGTAGTCCTTTTACTTCAAGGACATAGGTAAATGGTATTAACAATATCTTTCAAACCCGTTTGTTACCTATTCTTCAGGTTTTCTATTTGTTGGAGAACTTATGCAAAACTATGAATAGTTCTTCAAATAAAGAACTATCTTGAACAGAAGAATTGATACTTCCATCTTCCAACACTATGGATTCTCTTATGTTTTCTTCCTTAAAGCTTGATAATAGCCGCTCTAAGTTACCACCATTGCATCTTGGTTTTAAGAAAAGAGAAAATTTTAATACAAGGCATAAACTTATCCTTGGTGCCTAAAAAGTTTATACACATAAATCAATCATGTATGATATCTTATGCAAATTGACAAGAAAATTTAGTGAAAACATACTCAAATCTTGTTCTTTATGTACTCCTTGAAACATGCAAATCCATGGAATAGATGGACAGTCTCACAAGCGTGAGGTTTTTGGTTCCAATCCATTATGCACATACATGATTGTGTGAATCTTTCTTTAAAGCTTCTTAAAATACTCCAAAGGATACTTCACATTATCCTAAAAACATTCACTTGTGTAGTGAAGAAATACAATTTACAAGGAATGAAATAAATTTCCAATCTCAATTTAAAATGGTATGTAAAGCAAATACTAAACAAAGTGAAAAGAACGAGTACTCCCCTGAACTCACTCTTTCATTACTCCATTTTCTTCGTCCATGCTCATTCAATTGATAGCGTCATTGCATACCTTCATGAATGAAGTGTTTATTCATGCAATTACATAAAAGAGGCTAGCCATTCCTTGATCTCTATTAATGAATATCTTCACAATTCAAATGATATGCAAGACAAATAACCATGAAAGAAAAATGGAAGAAGAAAATGTACACGTTCTTGGATTCAAGTTGGTGAAGCGACGATCTCTAAACTTGCTTCATTAAAACTCAATTCTTTCTTTTTTTTTTGACACTCCATTGAAGAATCAACATAATGACTATCTTGGATGAAATCTTGGCCTCACGTTTATAATCTCAATAAGCATATAAGGATGGAGATAGCATCCACCGGGCACTCCTCCCCTTCCTTTCACACTAAGAAAACCTCTCTAAATGTTCAGCCTATTGTGAATTGTCAATGGCCCCATTTTTTTGGTTGAAGATGGCCTAACAAAGAGATTTTCATAGCATTTCATGCGAATGTGGGCTCTATCTAACGTGATCAATCCCACATTCGTTGATCGCCATGCGTATGGCATCCTTCATATAAGGAGAGAAGAACTCATTTTATTCAAGTTCAAGCTGAGATTAGGAGAAATGATGCTCAGGGGATTCCATGGGCACCTCTGTGCTTCGTGAGTGCCTCTGTGCACATACCAATGTTGCGTGATCTCCATATCTTCCACAAAAGAATCAACTAAGTACCTAAGAACTAACTAGCAAGAATCATCCTAGGGACCAAGACCAAGAATCAACCTAGGGACCAAGGCCTAGGGACTAAGAATGTGATATGCGCTGATACCAATGTTGTGTGATCTCCATATCTTCCACAAAAAAATCAACTAAGTACCTAAGAACTAACTAGCAAGAATCATCCTAGGGACCAAGGCCAAGAGAGACCACCCAACCAACCTCTCCAATATATAGCTCCAAGGCGAAGGGGGTAAGTTCCTCTCAAGGGCACATGTACCTTTTATCACATGGGTCCCCAAGGTGATCACATGATTTCTAGGCTTAAGAAACCACATGCCTTCTAAAAAAAGACCCTCCAAGATCTCACATACAAATCAAGTGGCTAGGAGAAGCTTCCAATCAAGCCTAAGCTACTCACCCTTAGAGAATTAACCCTAAGGTTCAAGACCCATCTAAAAGAGGTAAATAAATCATAAATCCCAAGGGTTTCACACCTAGAAACCCAAGGGTTTCACACCTAGAAACCCAAGGGTTTCACACCTAGAAACCCAAGGGTTTCACACCTAGAAACCCAAGGCTTCTACCCCTTGGGCCCATGTAGTTATACAAAAGTTCTCTACTTGCAACAAAGTCTCTTGGCACCATGAGATTTGATAGTTCTTACTAGTTTGATGTTGTTGGGATTGGAGATGTGGTTGCATAGTTCAATGATGGTTCAAGATTTACTATGCATAATGTACACCATGTGCCTCAATTATCATGTAGTTTGATGTTAGTTGGTCAACTTGATGACCTTGGTTACAAACTCGTTTTGTATGCTCAATCCTTTTGCATATCCAAGGGTGATATGGTTATTGCAAAAGGAACAAAATTTAGTTAACTTTATCCTTTATTTGTATCACAGATAGACTACTTGTTGGTTGTCACAAAACAGCCTTTGGCTTGTACGTGGCATGAAATGTTTGGTGACATATCGCATAGTAGAACAAAAAATCTTTCTAATCTTGGCTACTTGTGTTCTCTTTCTTAGATTTTTCATTCTCTGAGCATTTTCAATATGGAAAGCAAACTAGAAATGTGCACAAGACACACATTCACTCTTCAATTCATCCTTAGATCTCATTCATACAGATGTGTGAGGTCCTATGCCCACAAGGTCATTAGCTGGTTCTTTTTACTTTGTCACTTTCATAGATTATGGTACAAGAAAAGTCTAGGTACATCTTATCAAGTCGAAGGATGAGGTCTTTCCTACTTTCAAAAAATGGCTTGCTTTAGTTGAGACCCAAAAAGGAACTAAGATCAAGGCTTTATCTTCTAATTAAGGTGAGTTTACCTCACAAGAATTCAACCTTTTGGTTAGTCTAGATGAAATCATAGAGAGTTTACGATTGTTTTACCCCAATAGTTGAGAGGATGAATAGAACTATTTAGGATAAAGTATCTTTTAGGTTGCATCATGCAAACCTTTCATAAGGCTTTTGGATAAAAGTATTGTTGATTGTAGCTCATGTGATTAACCTTTTGTCTAGTACTACCAAAGGTCTCAAAGTGGCACAAGAGTTATGGATAGGGAAGCCACCATATTATGATCGTCTTCTAGTGTTGGCAATAGCCAAGGAGGTCGAGGAGGCTTGTAAAGACAAGGAAGCATGAGGTAGACAAGTGAAAGAGAATTTAGATAGAGAGAAGGACAAGTGGGACCAAGTCGACAAGGAAGTCAACAAAGATTTGACGAATAGGTCAAGAAATTCCATCTTCAAATCAACAACTATCAATAGTGATTTTTATCACTCCGCCTCATTGTATATCCCTTTTTTATAATTACAACTCCAATTTTTCAAGCTTAGTGGTCCTCAAGCTTGAATAGTACCAGATCTATGGACATACTAATTTTCATAATTTTTAGAGCTTGTTTGAGCCTCCAAATAGCTTAGAAACTTAATTTTTGACTAGGCCAAACACTAGGTCTAAAGAAGCTCAAGGCTAGTCAAAAAGTATGGAAGGAGCTAGAGAGCTCATTTGTGGGGTTGGATTCTTGGGAATTCAAGTAACTCAAGCTCATTGTAAACTTTTTTTGGCTACTCAAAGTTCCATTGCTCCATCTCTTTGTCATATAACGTGGATGGATGTGCATGTTGCTATGCTTCTCACTTATACACTTGTACTCTCACTTTCTCATGGTCATCATACCACACTCATGTCTAACTCAGATTGAAAATTATGAGGTGGATCTTCTCATGTTGATACTTATCATTGTGCTAGAGTGACGCCAAATTTGGCATCATTGCCTAGGATCGAGCTTTGAATGCAAGCATGTGATGGTAAGACATAGAGATTCCACATTGGAATGGTAAGAATTAGGTAATTTATTTACTTTTCTTAGTTTTTACATCATCATCACCTTCCTCACCATCTCCCAGCTCCACCTCCTTCTTCGTAGAATTTTCAATTTTGGATCATATTTCCACCTACCTCATTTTCCCTCATTTCACTTGTGAGAGGATAGAGAGAGAGAGAGAGAGAGAGATTTTGCATATTGTGTTTTTGCATGTTTTATGAGCTTTCTAGTAGGTACCAACATCCACAACAGTACCAGCTCAAATAGGTACAAATTCTCTGTGCACACTCCCGTGGACAATGTGTCAATCCGAAAAGTCAAGCATTCGGTAAAACCAAGCACACCACACTAGTGTAGAACTTGTGCGCATCACAAAAACCTAGAAATTGCAAAAGATTTGGATTTTCTCTATCCATCATGATAGATAGAAGTATGAAATGTAATTGAAAGGTGTCAATTGCATGATTGACGATTGACAAACCACAAAGGACTAGGTGTCCATCATGATGGACAATCGTGTCCATCATAACAGACAACCATCGATGGTGATGGACAAAGTCTCCATCACGATTGACACTCCCATGATGGACATTATTTCTGGCTAGTTTGTATCCATCAGGAGAGATGGACATCCATTGCGACAGACAACTATCTATCGTGTGATAGACAGGTGTCCATCATGATAGATGAGTCCATCATGATTGATAGTCCCTGATGGATAGCCTGTCAATCACGATAGGTAGAGCCATCAATTGTGATAGACATCCATTTTTGGCCAAAAATCAGGATTGCTAATTTTGTGAATCTTTGAGCTAAAGTTTGGCAATTTTTTCAGGCGCTTGGAGCTCTTGAGTAAACCAGACGGGCTAGCTAGCATATAGATCATGCTTGGGGAGCATACTTCCTAGGCATCGAAGCACTTGTAGGGGCCTCATACTAGGGGTTGAAAGACTTCTTAACCCCCTCAATCAATTTCTAGCCTAGGCTAAATGAAATTATAGGTATTGATTAATTAGGGTTATGCTAGGCATGAATCAAGTACAAGAAAACCTAATCACTCAAGTTCAAGTATAGCTAGAATCTTAATGTTAATAGATAAGGCATATCAACCTCAGATCAGAAAGACATCTAGGTCAGGATAGACAAAGCATCAAATCCTTTGAAGCTAGTTTCAATCACAGAGCTAGATCGTGGGCATAACAGCTCAATGACTATCCTTACGTGCTAAGTTTGAAGACTAGTGATTTGGAAATGTCATTTAGCATGGAACGACCTATAGATAGTTCAAGCACAACCTTTTTATACACACCAGAAGGTCCCTATAAAATGGAGTTGGAGTATATTAGAACCAACCGATAGGTGCTTGCATCTATGAGGATGGTTTGAGAAGATCCATTTTCCAAATCAAAAACCCTCATCAACCCTTTGGACTTCATCACCCTGTGGTCACATTCAAAGAGGGCTCATATATTGATAAGCAAAGAACCATGTATGTGGTTACGAGCTTAGTAGACATGACAAATAAGTTTGGAAATGTCATTCCAGAGAATGAGATAGAAGAATAGGGAAACATAGACGAAGAACCTTAGACACCTCACGGTAAATCCTAGAATAGGGAAACATAGGTCAAGAACCTCAGACACCTTGTGGTAAATTCATCTTGACTAGAATCCTCAACCCATAGTGGATCCCTCAAAATAAAAAAAGCATTGAACTATTCTTGAATAGTGATACAGATGAAGCCTTTTGGAGATTTAAACCAGATCAACCTAACAAAGTAGGAGAAGTCACAATATAAGAGTTCAAAGATCCTAAGACACCACGCAAAGTGGTCTACTTAGATAACAATTCACATAAATTATTTATAGTAATAGAGCATGGTAGCCATGCATATACTTGGAAAGTTTAATTCATTTTCCCACCACCAAGATCTAATGTATTCTACGGTCAAAAAGGAGAGGAATCATCTCAAATTCATGGTACCCACAAGGAGAGAACTAGAAAAAGACCTAAAGTGAGTTTTGCAAGCCCCTTAGGTAGAGATCGATCAAGAATGGACAAAGGAGCATGGATGATTTTCCCTTGCCAAGACCAAGATAACACCCTAGGATATTGAGGCTTACTCAACTGGTTAAGTCCATGATCAATGTAAGCCCGGGAATTGGCTGGTTTTGATGCACTACTATGTTTCATTTTGGAGAGTATTTGTTTGAACATAGGTGTTTTGCAATGAGAATAGATGGCCGATAATGATAAGATCTACTCAAATGTGGACACGAAAATCAAGAGCAATAGGCGGGCCATTTTGGGATGGGGCTGCTATATTTGGATTATTAAAAGGTTGCAAGTCGAAGGGGGGTTGCTGTGCTTTGGCCGATCGTTCTCTTGTAGTTTTGTTTTGTGCAGGAGGTATTGGATGGATTAAAATTGGAAGATGCACAGGAGAGGGTCACAATGTGGTTTTTCAGGAAGGGTGTCCCAACTTTTGAGGCAAATCTCATTGCACAATAATGTAACTGCTCACGTCATATCAGTCTGCTGGAGCAAATATTATATTGAGGGTGTCCTATCAGAAGAGGGCCTTGATTTTATAGAAGTACATTCTAATGAATTCATAACCAATAGCTCTTCCACGCTTGGAGGTATCAAACGGCTGGTGGAAACTCCATTTGATAAGGAGAGAGTCATGAAGGAATTGATTAGGAATGCAGATGGTCTCTTGGGACCTATCCGGTCGATTTTTATAGGAGATAGCGTGAGTGATATTTTGTGCTTGCTAGAAGCAGATATGGGCATTGTCATTGGTTCAAATCCAATATTACAGAGGGTTACTGAAGCTTTCGGAGTGACACCATTACATCTTTACAAAGGTGTTGTAAGTCAGGTACAGCTTGGAAACCTTGAATTCACAAAAAAAAAAAATGCTGGAATATTATACACGGAAAACGACATCATGATCCTTAAGAAGTCACCTAAACATGTGGCATGGATTTTCCTCAAGAGATACTATGAAAGAATCAAAGCATTCATTCTTTGTAATCTTCTGTTTGGGATAAAACACTAGCACCGACACATGTCTTCCATTATGAAGGAGGGGGCGTTTTTTTGTTTTCGGTGCAGAACAAAGGGGGTCCACTGTGGGCAGCCGCCTAAGGGGCTCTGACGGGAGAAACAAAAAAGGGAGATGGGGATTTTATGGCTCTGACAGAAAAACGGAAAGGGGGGGGGTGCCTCACTGCCTGCCATCTGCCACTCTGTTCTTCTTCTTTTCCCTGGTCATTTTGTTGTGTCGTGAGCGATAATTCGTTTCTCTCGATCGCTGTATGTGTGATTGTGGGCATTTTTTTTCATCGCACCTTCTTCATTGGAAGACGAGGAGTGTACCAGAAAACGGGATGCAGTTGCAGAGAAAAAGCTCTCTATGGAGTTGAATAAGGACAGCAGCGCTTTTGATGTCGTGCTTCTAAAAGATCGACGTGGGTTCTCTGCTCAATATAAGCCAAAGGAGAAGTAAGGTCTGGCCTTGGTCCCAGCCCGGGTGTTTAACTTCTTGACCATGTCCTTCTTATTACCAACAGGTATGCCTATCTCTGCAACCCATTGTAATACATCACTGAATTTTAAAAGCCCTATTGATAGTGGAGCCCTCAATAAAAATCCATTGTTCCTGTCCCTTTTTCGTGATTGCTATTCTTCTAATTGCCTTTCACTTGTAGCTTCTAACTCCTTGCACGAAACATCTTTCTTGCTTCTAAATCTTCATTACCCACTATTCTCTATTGTTTAGCTCTGCTGGGAACCCTTTTGTTGAGCGCTAGCTGTAACGTTCTGTTGCTGAGCTTTATTGCGAGTTCTGTTGACAAGATGATAACGGGCTTCTTCAAATGCTTAGAGTGTAGTTAGGCTTTTGTATGGAAAAACTTACGGAACTACTTGAAAATATTATGAAAACTTATGAGATAGTGCATTCAAATGAAGGCTTTCAATCAGTTAAGAAATTTTCCGGTCCTTGAGTTTTTTCTGTTTTTTTCTGGTTCAACTATTGTGAGGTAGAAAAGTGGTCATTTTTCATGTCAAAGAATCGAGCAGCGGGCATTTACAAATTTTTTTCCTTCTTCAAAAATACATGCGAGCAACCAGAATTTATGTGTGTTTTTTTTTCTTCTCGTAAATATACACAAAGTCCTTTCGAATGCTTATTTCTTGAATGGATCTTGTAGAAAAGAGAGGGTAGATGCAAGTTATGGCTGGTGTAGCTGTGGGGTTTGAAAGCTATAAATTGAGAATGGGGTTCTCCTTGCAATAGCTAATTCCATAACACATTCTGTGTATGCCACACATTGCACACAAAAGTTTACTACAGAGCTGCTTTTAAAGATAGAGTTCAGTACCACTTTCAAAATGCAATATGACTGTAAAATTTAACAGCAGTAATTGCAATGGCCATAGGTGATGATATAATGCAAAGATGATTTCAGTCTCAGATGATTACACTCAATCTGCTAACATTCACAAAAGATTCAGCAATAGAGTTATAACTGCCCTCACTGGGTGGCTACTTTAGGGATAGGTTCTCTTTGGAGAAGTATACATCATAACATGTATGTGCAAAAAACCACCAAGTACCAATACGTGAAATGCACAGAGTTAGAAAGAATGTAACTCTCAAGAGCCTATAAAAGGGGGCTTGTAAGAAAAGACACAATGTGATTATTCAGATATAAAACCAATACAAGAAAATGGTACTAAGCTGGACTCGCAATTCTAGCCCTGAACACGAGAGCATGGAAGGTGATGGAGAGGTTGCCGCATAATCTATAGACAGAAGAACATGAACACCTCGAGAGAAGAACATAACTTATTGCAGAAATTCCATACTAGGTCTGAAGATGGACTGTAAGAGAAGATCATGCCAGAGGAGAAAAGGAGAGGGAGAGGAGAGGAAGGAAAGAGTATGCATGTGAGTATGTGTGTGCGTGCTGTAGGTGTGAGCATGTGTTGACAAGTGTGTGGATGCATGTGGTGCAAAGTGGGGAGATGTCTCCGTGTGAATGCCTGTGGAATAGGTGAATGTGATGTGGTAATTGTGAGTTTCGGATTGTGTGCTTGAATAAGTGTGCATAGGGAGCATGCGTACTATTGTTTGATAGCTCGAAATGTGGGTAAATGACTGTGCTACCGTCTAGCCGTTCGAGTAAGAAAGTGAGAGTGACTACAAGAGAGAGGAATAGAAAGATAGTGGGAAACCGAAAGAAAAGAGACAGAGAAGAGGAAGATGGGACTCAGATAGAGGGATCTCGGAAACCAAGTTGTAAAGTTCAACCCTTGTTGCATAGGTGTAAGGATCTTCAGTCCCACTTTTCACACGTATATTTGGGAGTCGTCGGTGGATTCTGAAGCATCGAAGCAACAAACTAAGCATCGATCGGCATTTCTCTTGTTGACAAGAAGGCAACCATTTTGGTGCGTTGGCCGGGAATTTATGAGCTAGTGCATAGACATAGGAAGAATCCATTTTGAGATAATTGTGGGCTCTAGGTAATCCAAGTGGACCGATTGCGAGGGGTTTGAGCAAAATAAAAGCTTCCACAATCATCTTTTCCTTGGGCTTAGGAACCTATCAATCAACCATTTCAATGGCACTAGGGACTTGGACGATCATGTAGCAGAGTGTAGACAAGTGTTGAGAGCTGAGAGGTAGATTACTTGTTCACTCAGTATGCCCTCGGTCTCACTCTCAGAAACACAACCTTTACATGGTTTCAAATGCTACATTAAGGTCAATTCAGGAATATAGACTAGTTGCTAGAAGCATTCATCATTGAATTCTCCAAGAGTGGCATGAGGGACAATATCTCATCCCTGATACATAGCTTCAAACAAACATCCCAAGAAATAGTATGACTAGCTAAGAGAAGATTTAGACAATATTTGGAAAGGTGTCTTATTCTAGAGTTACCCACACTAGCCAAGCAAGTGGCATTGCTTTCAGATGGCTTGCTAAGTCCCAAATTAAGTTCATATGTGTACTTGAAGGAACCTAGGAGCATAGAGCAATGTGTGTGCATGTCTATACACATAGAGGATAACTTGGGTGACAACGTAGAGCTTTCATAGATTTATAAAGACTTAGACAATGCTATGAGTTTCACTTATACACCATCTACTTTGATAGATGAGTTGAGAAAGAAGGTAGCTAAAAATATAGGAGTCTGTTGGTAGTATACGAGAAGAGGCAAGTACGAGCATACAAGCAGATCTAGCACTAAGGCAACCCTTTATTTTTTTCAAAACCCTTACACCATTTAAAAGTGATTCTCATCACTAAAAACCCCTGTAAATACCATTTTCACCTTTTTGTAGCTCCATTTTGTACAAGCCGAGGAGTCTTTGAGCTTGAAGACCTTAAAAGTAGTTGCCTACCGATTTTTGTATTTTTTAGACCTCGTTTGAGCCCTCAAATAAGCCCTGGAACCTAATTTTTAACTAGGCCGGACACTAGGTCTGGACAGGGCCAAAGCTAGTCAAAAACTATAAAGAGCTCATTTTTGGGGTAGCTTCTTGTAGTTTTGAGCTTGTATGAGAACTTTGTTGCAATAGAAGTGATTCCATTGTCTTACTCTCTTTGTTCTTGCCGTGTGTGCACGTGTGTGTGTATGTGTGTGCATGTTAGTGTGCTTCTCACTCACACATTTGTGCCTTCACTTGCTCAAGGTCTTCATACCATCCTCATGTCTTCCCGGATTGACATTAAAGGAGGTGCTACTCATCACTGAGCTACACCAAATTTTGGTGCCGTTGCCGGAGATTCGAGCTTTGAGGACGAGCGTGTGATGGTAAGACGTAGAGAAGACGCGTTGGAATGGTAAGTAGTCGGTAAATTTCTGATTTTTCTCCATCTCCATCTCCATCTTCACCTCCTTCTCCATCTCCACCTCCACCTCCTTCTCCACTACATATTCCCTCTTCCTTGTCATTCCCCTCATTTGTTGTGTGCGAGTTTGAGAGAGAGCGAGCGTGTGTGTTCTTGTTTTGTGTGTTTTTGCATGTTTCTTGCAGGTTGCAGCTCCATCATCATCTCCAGCAAGCTCAGTAGGTACGGAATCTGTCTGCACAGTCCCCGAGGAGTCGAGCTCGAGCTATCGCGACACTCCGAAAACTTTGACTAATCGCGTTTCTGAGTGCACCATGACACTGCGCAGGCTAAGAGCTCATAGGATCATTAGACAGAACAAAAAAATTCACCATATCCCGAGCTATCGCGACACCTCGAGGTATCGCGACACTCACGAGCTATCGCGACACTCACGAGCTATCGCGACACTCACGAGCTATCGTGACACCTCACGAGCTATTGCGACACTTGGGAGTATCGCGACACTTCACGACCTATCGCGACACCTCACGAGCTATCGCGACACTTGGGAGTATCGCGACACTTCACGACCTATCGCGACACCTCACGAGCTATCGCGACACTTGGGAGTATCGCGACACTTCACGACCTATCGCGACACCTCACGAGCTATCGCGACACTTGGGAGTATCGCGACACTTCACGACCTATCGCAACACCTCACGAGCTATCGCGACACTTGGGAGTATCGCGACACTTCACGACCTATCGCGACACCTCACGAGCTATCGCGACACCTCACGAGCTATCGCGACACCTCACGACCTATCGCGACACTTGGGAGTATCGCGACACCTCACGACCTATCGCGACACCTCACGAGCTATCGCGACACCTCACGAGCTATCGCGACACCTCACGAGCTATCGTGATACCTCGACCTGACCTATCGCAATACATGGGCTTAACGCATGAAAATTTAGAGTAAATTAATTGACTGAATTGAGGTATCTTTGGGTTTAATCTTGGACACATTGGGAGGATATAAGAGCCTTAGGAGTGGGCAAAATACCTAGAAACCAGGGACGAATTTCCTGAACCTTGAGAGCCTATTTGGACCCCTAAGTGCTTGAAGGGTCATAACTTCACCATAGGAACTCCGATTGATGAGATTTTGGTCTCGTTGGAAAGCTTGTTGAAAATCCTACGTGGACCTCGACTGGTTTTTTGTAGAATCATACGTGGAGTTTTAGAACATGTATTTTCAAGTTGGCCTTTAGGTGAGACTAGATGGTCCTAAGATTGAGGGGGTACAGTGAGTTACTCCAGGGGGGACTGAAAATGTTGATGTGTGTCTTTCAATTACTTGTGGTAATAGAGCAATACTGACTGGTGAGCTTTTGCAGGAACATTGTGTGCACTCAAGGCAATCCAAAGCAAGCTAGCAAGGGTGAGTACCAAGCTTGGGAGAAGGCTTCCTGGGCTTGTGTAGTAGTCTGGTCAACCAGCTAATTGAGGTTGGAAGATCTCTCAACCCTCCTTTGTCAATTCCTAGCCTAGGCTAAGTACGACTTAGGTGTGGTAATTAATTAGGGCAACGTTAGGCACGAATCAAGTCCAAGAGAATTAATCAACCAAGTGCAAGAATTAAATAGGTCTTAAGTGCGAAAACCCTAAGAGGCAAAGGGTAAACTGGAGTCGATCACTTATCAAGTGCGAAATTCACTTAAGCACTCCTGACGACGCGATTTCAGACAAGATCATAAACATGATATTCAACTCAAAGAACAAAGTGATTGGTGCAAATTAACTTGCAACGAGAGTGTGCTTGGGTCCAAGGGGGTAGATAAATCAGGCATATGAACCTTAGATCAGGCAGACACTTAGGCCGAGATAGACAAAGCCTCAGATCTTCTGAAGCTAGTGTCAATTACACTGCCAAGTCTTGGGCCCAGCAGTTGAGTGATTACCCATACACTCCCAGATCAGAAACAAGTGATTCTGAGATGTCCTATCACATGGAGAGACCAGTAGGTAGTTCAGGGGTGGCTTATCTAGAAAAGCCAGAGGGACCTTACAAGACTCAATTGGAATACATCAGGACGAATCGTCTAGGTGCTCGCATCTACGAAGACGGACTGAGAAGATCTGTGGTCCAGATTAAGAACCCCGATCAACCCCATGGACTAGAACACCCGGTAGTCAAGTTTGAGAATGGAGCATACCTAGATAAAGAGGGGACTATATATGTAGTCACCACTCTTCCTGATAGAACTAATGAGTTGGGAAATGTGATTGCGGAGACCGACATGGGTGATATAGAGCAAGGGAACTTAGAGAGAGAGCCAAGAACTCCCCGTGGTAAATCTGTCTTGACCAGAATCATGACTCCAGAGTGGATCCCACAGGATAATAAAAGCATAGACTTGCTTTTAAACCGAGAAACTGATGAGGCCTTTTGGAGGTATAAGCCTACCTTGTCTCATGAAGTAGGTGCTCTCACAATCTATGAGTTTAAAGACCCTGATAGCCCAGGCAAAGTAACCTACTTAGACAATGCATCAGAGAGAATCTTCATGGTCACTGAGCATGGCAGACATGCCTACACATGGAAGGGTGAATTTGTTTTTCCCCAACCAAGGTCTAATGTGTCCTTTGGTCACCAAGGAGCTGGGACCTCCCAAGCTCATGGAGCTCAAAGAGATAGAAGTAGAGACAAACCTGAGGTAAGTTTTACCAACTCCCTGGGAAGAGAAAGAACGGGAACGGAAAGGAATAGAGTGGAACCTGAGAGACATAGAACCCCATGGAATCAAGGGAATGCTGACGATTTTCCTTTGCCAAGGCCGAGAGAACATACTAGGACCCTGCGACCAACTCAACTAGTGAAGTCCATGAAGAATTATTTCGATGGCACGGGAGACCCTTATGACCATGTGGCAGAATTTCGGCAAGTATTGAAAGCTGAACAGGTAGAGGACCTATTCACACAATATAATGTTTTTGGTCTAACCCTTAGGAACACTGCTCTTACGTGGTTTCAACCACTAAACGAGAGGCATTTCAGAAACATAGACCAGCTCTTAGAGGCATTTATCATTGAGTTTTCTAAGAGTGGAATCAGGCACAACACTTCCTCACTAATTCATAGCTTCAAACAAACACCTCAAGAGACGGTCAGACTAGCTGGAAGAAGATTTAGGCAGTACCTGGACAGATGCCCGATGCCAGAGTTACCCACACCAGCCAAACAAGTGGCCTTGTTCTTAGATGGATTGTTGAGCACCAAGCTCAGGTCATATGTGTATCTGAAGGACCCCAGAACGATAGAAGAGTGCGTGCGCATGTGCATAGACATTGAGGACAATCTAGGTGAGGAATTAGAACTATCAAAAATCTATAAGGATTCTGATAGCTCTACTAGCCTCACATCTGGTCAATCCACATCCATTGAGGAACTTGCAGAGAAGGTAGCTCAAAAACTAGGTGTCTCTAGCAAACAAATTCCGAGATTTGCCCCAGTTAAGCGGTGTTACACTTGTGGCGGTGACCATATGGCAAATGTATGTCCCATTATGGCCCAACCCCAGGCGAATTCTAGTAGCCAGTACTGCACCATAGAGCGCAGGTACACCAACCACACTACACAAGACTGCCCATATAACAAACAAACTGTTAGGCAAAATTACCCTCAGCCATATCCACAACAGGGTAGATACCAGAATCAGTACCCACCACAACAATACAACAGACCACAGCAAACTTATCAGCCACCTTATCAAGGGCAGCAGAGACCTCAACCAGTCCTAGTGCAGCAACCCCCTGTTCCAACCAATGTGATCCCAGTGAAATATGCATCTGCTGAAGAAAATCCGAACAAAGCCATAGTCCCAGTCACCCCATTGTTATCAGACAGTGATCCAAGTGACCATAGTTTTGACTCCACACATATTGATAGCCCACAGGCTTACTACATGCAGTCACTTGAGCATAATGAGTCATACTATTATGAGGACCCAAGTGAAAATAGTGGGGAGCCTGAGTATGCCAATGTCATGTACGCAAACCCCAACTCTAGACCTCAACCTAGGCAGGTACGACCCCCATTTCCTAGAGGACCATGCTTCAGATGTCAGGGAGATCACCTTATACGTGATTGTCCCCTGCCTGCCCCTACACAACCTCAACCAGTAACAATTCAGGGTTTCTGTCAAGACTGCGGGAAAGAGCATCTCCTACGAGATTGCCCAAAGAACCCTAATAACATGCCTAAAATCACTCCTATCAATGTTGTTGGGTTAGTTGTTGACTCCACAGGGAGTGTGACTTCCACTGCACCTGTGCAAGTGATCACAAGAGCTCAAGCACTACAACAAAACCAAGGTGTTGGTCAGGAAAAGAGCCCCGAGGTGAGTGAAACAGAGAGCATAACCAAAAAGAGGACTATAGCCTGGAAGGATAGTCGTGAAAGAATGAAAAGGCAATGGGCAAAAAAGATGAGCGAACTTGAAGAAAGCTTGAGAGAAACCAAAGCAAAGATAAGTGAACTCGCATCTCAAAAGCACTCTCACACCACCCCTCCACCACCTCCCCCTTTACCCGCCAATCCACCTTCTTCCATTCCCCAACCTTTCAATACACCACCCTTAACCCACCCACCACCCAGAGTAGGATCCGTCTTAGCCGATCCCACTCCTGAGGACCTAAACATGATGCTTAGAGCATATCAGGCCAGAATCCAAGAAGGGCCAAACATAACTGATCATGAAAAGTGTTACCCTAGTGCAGAACTAGAGCTAGAACGAACCAAAATTTGTGCTAAGATGGTGGAATTGGCTCAGACTATGTTTGAAGCCAGTCGCCTCTTTAACATCTCTAGTTCAGCTAAGACGCAGTTACACTTTGATGGACTACTAGAACGAATAGAGAGGCTAATTGCACAATCAGAAAAGGAACCCGCCTCTCAAAATAAGGGCAAGGCAAGTGAGAACGTGAGCCTACCTCCCCAGGAAGCCTACGTGCCTAACTCTACGGAGCCAGATACATCATCTTCTATGAATCGATTCACACCAGAAATCCTACGAGAGATTCAAGAAGACAAATGGGCTAAAGAAAGTGAAGTCCCCCCTCCCATTGAACTTGTGGATGATGCACACGATCAATTCCCACAGGACATCCCATCCATCTATGAGGAGCATGAGAGCACCCACTCTCAAGAGAGATTAGACTTTGAGTCTAATTCTCTACAAGAATTACCACATTTCACAGGCCCATGGGAAACCAAGTCTACTTGTCTGAGAGCGCCCACAGTCATGATAAGAAATGAAGCTTCTATCATACCTAGGAATACAGAGGTAGTAAAGAACACTAAAGTGCAGTGCAATCTCACTTTAGAAGAGCTACTCAAAGTTAAGACAGAAGTGTGGAAACATGTAGCCAAACAAGTGCCAGACATAGCGAAATCGCGCTCCCAAGTAGGATCTTTTAGAACAGTGCCTGAAATACCATTGGATAATATAGGAGACATGAGTGAAGGAGAAGAAGGAAATACCTATCTCCCAGTTACCCATCAGGGTTACACAACCAAGGTGATTTTGGACTCTGGTGCAGGAGTTGCAATTGCTACAACTTCCCTTTGGAAGCGTTGGGGCAAGCCAGCACTCCGACCAACAAGAATGAAATTGCAGATGGCCGATGGTCATATTGAAAGGCCCTTAGGATTGCTAGAAGGAATAACTCTCACTACATGTGGGGTTGAGTTTGAGCATACTTTTGCTATATGCGACTTTAGCAAAAACCAAGCCTACGAGATGATTTTGGGAAGGCCATTTATGCGGCAATTGCAAGTAGTCCAGGATTGGGGAACCAATTCCTTGTATTTGCAACATCTAAGTGTTACAACCAAAGTCAATCTTAAGGATTACTCTCACAGAGACGTACCGCCTATTCAATGGAATCCCATCCATAGAGCCAAAGATGAGACTGAGTCTGTGCATTCCATAGGATCCGGATCCTCGTGGATGCATGAAGACACCCACTTATGGATGTGTAAGGTAGCAGTAGAAGAAGAGAAGAGAGAGAAAGCCAGAGAGGCAGGTGCAAAAGAAAACCATAGATCAATTCAAGACCCAGCCTATGCACCTGTAGTCTTTCCTGATGAGGAATTTGAACCCCATGGCTGGGCAGAAATCCTAGCAACAATGGATGTAGCCGTCAATGAAGAGCAGTGGACACCTCACTGTGATGAGGATGGCTATGACATTTCAGTCTTTTCAATAGAGCCAATCATGGGAGATGCAGTTTTAGAAGAATGCGAACCTATCCTTGATGCATTTGAGGATGCGAGTGACTCCGATCTAGAGTCAATCATCATGGACCCACCTTTTGCATCAGATGAAGAATACTTCTATGAAGTAGAATTTCAACCCCAGAGGCACGGAGAGCTTACAAATGAGGTGAGGTTAGCCACACAAGTAGCTACTAAAAGCGGAGGAAAGAAAAGAAAGAAGAAGGAAGTCACTCTGGAGGCAGAAGAATCCTTGTTTGAGGTCCTTGAAAACTTTAAAAAATATGAGATAGACAATAGGAGGGTCATGATAAGAATGCCTAAACGTGAGGCACAAGCAGGAGAAGCCTATGATAGCAAGGAAACTACCAAGAAAATAGTTGTTGCCATCGAGGAAGGAGAAGAAAGATGCACATACATAGGTCATGACCTGACAGAAGAGGAAGAACAAGAGCTGATAGCCTTGGTAAGAGAATACCGAGATGTATTTGCTTGGAGTTATAAGGACTTGAAAGGGGTAGACCCTGATATATGTTCACATACAATCCCCATGACCTCAGACGCCAGACCCTCGAAACAGAAGCCCTACACATACAACGATCACTATGCTGCTAAGATCAAAGAGGAGATAGATCGACTGGTTGAAGCCGGATTCATCTATGAAATTGAGCACACTGAGTGGGTATCCCCCATTGTAGTGGTGCCCAAGAAAAATGGAAAGCTGCGTGTGTGTATTAACCTTAAAAAAGTTAATGCCGCTACGATTAGAGACAGTTATCCGCTTCCTATCACTGAGCATCTATTAGAAATGGTAGCAGGCAAGGAGGTGTACAGCTTCCTGGATGGGTTCTCTGGCTACAATCAAGTAGCCATTGCACCAGAAGATCAGCATAAGACGGCATTTGCCACAGAGTGGGGTATATTTGCTTTTCGGGTAATGCCATTTGGGCTCACCAATGCACCCGCCACCTTTCAAAGGCTGATGTGCCATGTGTTTAAAGAGTTCTTGAGGAAGAATTTGGAAGTCTATGTTGACGATCTCTGTGCGCATTCCAACATTAGACAGACTCACATACCAGAACTCAGACACATCTTTGACAAATGTAGAGAATATCAAGTCTGCCTGAACCTAGAAAAGTGTGTTTTCATGGTCAGGCAAGGCAAGATTCTAGGACACATAGTGTCCAAGAACGGCATATCCACTGACAAAGAGAAAGTGAAAGCCATAGCAGAACTACCTAGGCCAAGGAATGTCAAAGAAGTTCAAGCTTTCATGGGGCATTGTGGTTACTACCGCCGATTCATTCACATGTATGCTGTCATTGCAAAGCCCATGTACGGACTTCTGAATAACTTTGAGTGGACTGAGGAATGTGAGAATTCCTTCCAGGAGCTTAAACGAAGATTATGTTCAGCACCAATCTTGACCACACCAGATTGGAACAAGCCATTCCATGTTCATGTGGATGCCTCCAATTATGCTATTGGATGTGTACTCGCACAACCTATGGGTGAAGGTAATCTGGATCTCCCTATTGCCTATGCCAGTAGACAATTGAATACTGCTGAACGGAACTATACAACCACCGAACGAGAAGGATTAGGCATGGTGTACGCGGTTAAAAAGTTTAGACATTATTTGCTTGCAAATAAGTTCAAATTTTTTACTGATCACCAAGCTCTACTGTACTTGGTAAACAAGCCATGTAATACAGGCAGATTAGTAAGATGGTTTCTCTTACTAATGGAGTATGACTTTGAGGTGGTGGTAAGGAAAGGGAAGACTCACTTGAGAGCAGACCATCTGTCTAGGCTCACATCTGGAGAAGCCCCACAAGGAGTATCAGATGACTTACCTGATGCTTACTTGTTTAATTTGGAAGTGGTGCCGCAGTGGGCTAAGCCATTAGTGCCAGTATTGACATACGGGCCTAACCATCTAGTAATAACCACACAGGATCGAGAAGTTGTAAAAGCCCAAAGGTATCATATCTTGGCAGGAAGTATGTACAAACACACAGATCAAGGGATCTTGGCTTGTTGTGTGGAAGAGGATTGGGACAAACAATAAACGCTCTGATTGGGACAAACAACTACACCATGCTGTTTGGGCATACCGAGTCGCCTACAAAACGGTACTCCAAGCCATCCCCTTTCAGATGGTATTTGGCCAAAACGCGGTGCTACCCTTGGACTTCTTGATACCTACATTGAAAGTAGCACAAGAGCACGACTGGACAGGCCATGAACTCTCTTCGAGACTGTTTGATCTTGAGCGATTAGGTGAAACCAGAGTAAGAGCAGCTGTAGGAATATATGCAGCCAAGAAACGACAAAAGGCATACTTTGATGCCCATGTGAAGGACAAAGGTTTGAAAGTTGGAGATCTAGTTTTAGTCTACACATTGAAACAACACGTAAGGAAGCTAGAAAAGAGAGGCTATGGACCTATGATCATCAATAGGATCTCCACGAGTGGAGCAGTACAACTAGCCACTTTAGAGGGTGATGTTCTCCCAAACTATATTAGCGGATGCAGAGTCAAGTTGTATCAGGAACCCCTCACGGAGGACATGCTAAGTCGACTCAATACTGCTAAGCAACATAAAGAGGAGGAAAAACGAATTCGAGAAGAGGCACAGGCAGAGGCCTTAGAGCGCATCAGACGAATGAAGTTGAGGAGACAAGGGAGGGATCAGCCTATGACTGACACTCAAGAGTCTCCAGGCTATCACATGGCTATGTGTGAAGCTTCAGGTGAACGTACCCATAAGATAGTGGATCGACGACCTTTTTTGACCCTAGAAATAGGACAAAGAGACAGCACAACAAGCGTGAGAGCTTTAATTGATTCAGGAGCAGCCACAAGTGCAGTTCGGCTTTCTTATTGCCAGCAGCTGCAATTGGAGGTAAAAACCCCTAGAAGCATATCTGATAGGATTAGGAGGTGTTGAAACCCCTTGCATGGGAGAGGTGGATCTTCCCCTCTACATACAAGAGGTCCTCATGCCAGCAAAAGTGCTAGTGTGTGAAGACGAGGATCTGACCGAACCTCTTGTCTTAGGCCAAGACTGGATCTATGATCACGCAGTCAACCTCAACCTAAGAAGTGGACTTCTTCAGGCTTGGGTAGGCCAAAGCCGTCTGACAATTGAATTAGAAAATCAAGCACCCAAACCAATAGAACAGGCACCAACTCCTGGTCCCTCCAGGAATCCACATAAAGATAATTTTGCTCTTCTTGTCCAAACTTCTATGGTGCAGAGGTTTGTCAATCTTACCAAAGGTACAGGAGTCAATGAGGAGTTCGCAGCGGGGTCAAAGGAGATTCTGAACATGAAGACCAAACACTATACAACACGGAGGCCATTGATCAAGAAGCAGGAGCGCCAACCCGTGCAACACGGAGCACCTCGTGGTGCGAAGCAGATCTGGATACGCAAGGATGGAAAACCCACAACTCTAATAGCAGACTCTCGTGGAGACAACAAACCAGCCACACCATCACGGACACAAGTGAAGGAGTACCCTAGGAAACCTCCTAGGCACACCACATCTATTTGGGTCCCTAAGCGGTCAAGGAAGGCTAGCCCCAATGCTAGACACATATGGGTGCCCAAGGCCTGTTTACGAGCCCAAATAGTTCCAACTCTAGTTACTGGCATAATTCCATACTCTCAAGTCCTCTCGACTAACAACGCAGGAACTCTACCTAAATACCACTCTGACCCACACTCAGTCACATCGAGGAATGTCTGGAAATGGGTTCCCAAAAGGTCCCAAATCCATCACAACCTAGTTCATAAACCGTTGCCTATCTTTAGCTCTAAGAGCTACAAATCCCCTATCAAGGTTTGGAGACCTAAACCATGTATCAAACCCCCTGACCCAATTTTTGTAAATCCATCCACTCTGACATAGGTGCATTCCGAGTCCATTGCATAACCAAAGTAGGCATCTAGTATGATACTGACCTCTAATCACCACTCACACCTATCACAAGCACTTCATCTCTGACCACTAACCTTCGGGATTGTCATGTTAGTATTGTGAAGGGAACACCATTACATCCTGTTTCCTATGCAACACTAATGTGCCTTTCTTCTTCTAGCAGATAAGCACCCGATTCCCATGGCAGCAGTAGCAGCACAAGCTCTCAGGCAGGCTCTGGTGCTCAAATCAATTGGGATGCCATGCCGGTGGAGGCCCCACCAACAGCTCGGCTTGAAGAGTTCGTGAATGTGCGGAGAATTCCTATTCCAGATCCACCAAATGGCCTAACCGAAAGAGTAAAAGGGCACTCTCATTGGTTCAATGAAATGCCAGGAGACTTGGGAGACGCAGATCATATATGGGAGTCCAAGATGGAGTGTGGAGGAGTGTGGTGGACCTTCCAGTTATTTTCAAGAGAATTCGAAACCTTACAGAATGCAGCTCCACTTCAAGATATCTGGCAAAAAGCAGGATTACAAACTTATTTTAGTGCAGCTCTGCCTAAACCCGATTTCCTCAGGTGCTACTACCTAATTGCCACACTGAAGCCGACAGGTGATAAAGATCATTCAGGCACATTCTGGGTGCCCTCCTTGTCAAATCTGGAGGAAATGAGGAAGTTCGAATTGAATGTTACTTTAATCAGGGAAGCACTTCAGATGTATGGCACGCATGTACCTTCTGACCGCGACCCCTTGATACCTGAGTCGATGAAAAGCAACAGAATCAAGAAGCTAAAAGAAATGTGCGCCCTCACCCCCAACATCGCCATACCATTGCGGATGAGCCTCCAACACTTCACATTCCCAGCTCAGGACCGTTTCACCCAACCTCACAAGAAAATATGGTATGGGTTATATCTAGCAGAGACTGGAAGCTTGCCCATTAAGATGCCTGTATGGATCTTGGACCAAGTGTATGAGGCAGGCAAGCGGGGAGTGAGGAAGCCTACTCTACATGGCTGTTGTGCGCTTACAAGAATTATCTATCGATGTCTTGCATATGATGTGCCGGTTGCCAGAGCCCTAAAATATGCACAACTGGAGTTGTTCAAAGGGCGGAAGTCAGGGAGCCAGCCTGCAAAACGAATGCGTGGATCGCTCTCCCAGGTAATGATCCCTTACGAAGCCACGACCGAAGCTTCCCCCAGACCAGAAGCTCAGGTCACACCTTTCACGATCCATCTTCAAGGAGTTCAAGCTGGGGATATGGTACAACCCGCTCCATCCGCCCCTCCACTACCTACCGATGCAGAGTTTGCATCTATGGCCACCTTCACAGAGGATCCAAACTTTGATTTTGAAAGATTCCTGCAGACGGTCCACCTATCAGACAGTGAAGGTTCCCCTGACAATGTTGATCCGAGAGCATCAGTCCAAAGAGAACAGCCAAGGGGCGAGACAAGCAGAGTACATGGGGAAGAGGTGGCACAACATCCTCATGACCGAAACACACAAGTTCAGGAAGGTGCACAAAGAAATGAACCGAACGACAGTGAAGAGGAAGCCCCTGCCTATACCGCACAACTCAAAAGACTATACCGGACAATCAAGCAGGTGCAGAGGAGACACAAGATGTCAGAAAAAGCGAATCGAGCCCTAGTAAACCACATGTTGCAATCGGAGAACATCGACCCACATTTTGTAGAATCGTTGAACCTTTTGGCGGACACCTGTGGCATCGGGGAAGCCATGAGAACATTGGTCTATCAGGCGAACCCTACTTATGATCAAAGAAGGATAGATACAAGGCCACGGCGGAGAAAGATGATTCAAATGGAGGTATCTACCGTATTGCCTACTTCAATGACAGAAGATGTTCAGATGGTTAGCCCTAGTCCCAGTGACGAACCAGATGTAAATACACATTCACCACCTCCGCCATCACCTCCTAGCCAGCCTTCATAACCCTTTTCCACGAGTCTTTCCGAACAACCGATATCCACCCATGGTGAAACCAATGTACACACCTCCTTTTCTACAGCCTTCCCTTTACCCACAGCCATCACTTCTGCCCAAATTTTTGAACCCCACACAGGTCATCCTGCCACCGATCAAACCATAATAGGTCACCCCTCTTATCTCCCCGCCCTGGGACAACCACTTGCCACTAGCCAAACCTTATCCCAACCTTTTCCATTCACCCACACAGTTCCTTCCTCCCAACCCCTACCCACTGTACCCCTGTTAACCCCCTCAGAATCAACCCAAATCACCCAACCATCATTCTGGACAAACCTTGTAAATATACTCCAACAAGTTGAGAATTATAATAAAAAGTCCCTTCCCCAACCCCACTCCCCCACATTCACTGCCACCACTAACACACCACCTACCGTTCCCGTATTCACAATTCACACTTCACACACTATCACATCCGATCCCATGGATATTTCACCATCCACAGGAGCACCCACCGCCACGTCTGCTCCACCATCATCACATCTCACTTCACTCATAGGCACATCATCCACTTTTCCCTTCCCCATTTCCCGACCCTTTGCATGTTCCACCTCTACCCATGCATCCACATCATTTAGTAATGCACTAGACACCATGGTTGAAGCGGCCACTCAGCTTAAGCAAGAGTATAAGCTATTAGAAGAAAATAACACAGAGCTGTACAATCTCTCGGCTCAACTCCAGGCACGAGTCGATGCCTTGGAACTAGGTAATACAGCACTACAACACCAGGTGACTGACCTCCAACAGTCGAAGACACAACTTGAAGCTAAGTATGCAGAGACAGGCAAAGCTATGGACGAACAACTCAGAGAACAAATGGGCCGCAATGCGAGACTTCAACGCAACATGGCCCTACTACGTCGTCATCTGCCAGCGGCTCAAGAAGAGAACCGAAGGCTACAACAAAAAAACCAAGAGAACCTAGAAGCGGCCATGGAAAACACCCCGGGAGCACCTATAGACCCTGCAAAATTCCAAGCTGTCCCCTCAGAGCATATTCAACAGATTTTAGAAGGTTATGCAACCCTCTTGGAAGCCCATGATCAGTTGGCAGATCAGATAAAGGAATTACAAGGATCCAAAGTACCGACAACACACCCACCCACACCTAAAGAGACGGTCGATGCCGCTACTTCGCTAGAACCTGAACCTTCAACGAACAGTGAGGTACTTGAGCTACGGCAACAGATTGCAGAGTTGAAAATCAAGTTGTTACAATATGAACGACCTCCTTCCCCACCTGAGCAACCCATAGAAGAAGAAGCAGTTATTATTCCAGTGGAGGAAGCATTTGAAGAGAACTATGAGCCTCAACCACTTCTAGGAGGACGAATCACGGAGGAAGGGCAAGATACCTATGAGGAACCCCCATCAGCCTGGATGAAACAAGTAGAAGAAATGGGGAAAACTCATCAGGAACGTGTCTCCACTCATATGCTAGCAATGAAGGCCATTGAGGAAACCATACTTCAATCTGAGTATTTCAGGCACCTTGCTCCTAGACGACTCATCACGAGCTCAGAATTACAATATAAACCATATTTTGTATTGTTGGCCGACTACAACGCAGAGATCAAAAGAGTCACCAACAAGTGCCCTACTTTCACCACCCAGTTCGAACCAGAAGATATACCAGAGGCAGCCAGAAAAGGGGCGATATTCCAACCTACTTGGAGGCAAAGATTACTTGAAACATACCCAGAAATGCTTAGAACATGGGATCACGCTCCCATGCATTTGAAGTATAACCCTTGTTATGGGCCAGTACAAAGAAGAAGATCATGGAAAGCCTTCGCCATCAAGGTTGAGAACAATGTAAACTGTAGAGAATGGCTCAATTACCCCGCCATTGCACCCCCAACCGGCACCCCCACAGTATCATACATGATAGCAACCATTAGACATTGGATGCCACGCCTCCACCCCATGCCAGATGTAGCTGCCCAGATGATGCTCAAGATATTCGATATGATGCAGGTTGTGCTCAAAACTTTCCGCAATGTATGCCATATTCAGCCTCCGATTCCCGGGTTTGTTAATGGTAATTATGACCTGCTATATGATATGAGCACCACCCCGAGCATACGTGTTGCTTATGCATGGCACGCACGCATCAGATATCTCCCTGCCTGCTATAAGCAAACTTTCGATGATATGTTCACCATAGGGTTCTGGGAAGCACACTCAGAGGTGTTCGTGCCAAGGCCCACCCATTTGTTACACCTCTTTGCATGCGAACAAACGATGCACTCAGAACTCTACACAACGCCACAACGGGACATACCGGGTGCAGTCAATTAGGATACCCTTCAGAGAGACCTGATCCGAGGGCTGCGAATCAAAGAACATGATGTGGCAGCTGACATTCTCCAGGACTATATTGACCAAACCGCAGATCAAAGGTCTGTCAGAGGCGACAGACGCTAGGGGGGGGGAGAGTGTTGGCAGTATACGAGAAGAGGCAAGTACGAGCATACAAGCAGATCTAGCACTAAGGCAACCCTTTATTTTTTTCAAAACCCTTACACCATTTAAAAGTGATTCTCATCACTAAAAACCCCTGTAAATACCATTTTCACCTTTTTGTAGCTCCATTTTGTACAAGCGGAGGAGTCCTTGAGCTTGAGGAGCCTTAGAAGTAGTTGCCTACCGATTTTCGTATTTTTTAGACCTCGTTTGAGCCCTCAAATAAGCCCTGGAACCTAATTTTTAACTAGGCCGGACACTAGGCCTGGACAGGGCCAAAGCTAGTCAAAAACTATAAATAGAGCTAGAGAGCTCATTTTTGGGGTAGCTTCTTGTAGTTTTGAGCTTGTATGAGAACTTTGTTGCAATAGAAGTGATTCCATTGTCTTACTCTCTTTGTTCTTGCCGTGTGTGCGCGTGTGTGTGTATGTGTGTGCATGTTAGTGTGCTTCTCACTCACACATTTGTGCCTTCACTTGCTCGAGGTCTTCATACCATCCTCATGTCTTCCCGGATTGACATTAAAGGAGGTGCTACTCATCACTGAGCTACAGAGTCTCAAGCAAGCTTACCCCTAGGATGGTCTCATTGAAATGATGTTACAACTCTAGAGGAGACCACATGGCTAATGTTTTTCCAATCATGGCTCAACCCCAAGGAAACCCTAATAGCCAATACTGCACTATTGAGAGGCGATACACTAACCACAATACACAAGATTTCCCAACCAGAATAATAATTTAGGCCCCAAAAACCGTATCAACCTCCATACCAAGCTAAGTTAAGACCTCAACTTGTGCTAGGCCGATAGCCTCCATCCCCAACCAATGTGATTCTAGTCAACTATGCATCAGCGGAGGACAACTTGAGTAGAGCCCTAGTGCCCATTCCCCCGCTGATTTTAAAAGGTGATGTAAATGCTCAAAGGTTCGATTCAACGCATGTACATAGCCCATAATCTTACTATATAATTCATCAGAGTGCACTAAGATTTACCCTTATGAAAACCTTCATGAACCTAGTTGGGAGCTAGAATATGTGAATGTGATGTACATGAATCCTAACCCTAGGCCCCAACCAAGACAAATGAGACCCTAGGCACCTAGAGGTCCATGCTATAAGTGCCAAGGAGATCATTTCATTTGAGATTGTCCAATCCCTACACCGAGATAACCCCAATCAGTGACTATTCAAGGATTTTTTCCAGATTGCAGTAAGGAACACCTCCTATGACATTTCCCAAAGAATCCATCCAATGCACAAAAAATCATACTCTTCAATGTTATTGGCTTGGTTGTAGACTCTACTGTGAGCATAGGCATGACAACCCTAGTGCAAGTAGTAAATACAAATGGAGAGAATATGAAGTGTGATTGAACCAAGAGAAGTGTGTTCTTATGGTCAAGCAAGGCAAGATTCTAGGACACATAGTGTCAAAGAATGGAATCTCAACTGATGAGGATAGCATTAGAGCCATTTGTGAGTTACCAATACCAAAGAATGTCAAAGAAGTGCAAGCTTTCACGAGGCATTGTGGTTACTACCGAAGTTTTATCCACATGTATGCAATAATTGCAAATCCCCTATACAACCTTTTGAATAATTTTGAGTGGAGTGCAAAAACTCTTTTAATGAGCTCAAGCAATGATTGTGTTCAACACCAATCTTAACCACACCAGATTGGAACAAGCCATTCCATGTTCATGTGGATGCATCCAATTATGCTACTGGGTGTGTGCTAGGCTGAAGATAACATTGATTTTGTGATAGCTTATGCAAGTAAGCAGTTAAATGTGGCTGAGAAAAATTACACCACAACAAAAAGAGAAGGATTAGGCATGGTATATGTGTTCAAAAACTTTAGACATTATTTTCTTGAAAATAAGCTTAAATTTTTTATAGACCATGGGCTACTATATCTAGTGAATAAACCTTGCAATACTAGTAGATTAGTAAGATGGTTACTCTTACTAATGGAATATGATGTGGAGATAGTTGTCAAGAAAGTTAAAACTCACTTTAGAGCAGATCACCTATCTAGATTAAACTCAGGAGAGTCCCTGCAAGGAGTGTTAGATGAAATTCATGGTGCTTACTTATAACCTAGAAGTGGTCTCTAATTGGGCCAAAACTATTGTGCCTATTCTAACCTTTGGATCTAAGCACCCAGTAATGAAAGAAAAAGGTAAAGAAGTGGTGAAATCCCAAAAATATCACATAATGGGAGGTAGTGTGTACAAACACATAGATCAAGGCATGTTGGCTTCTTGTGTGGAAGAAGTTGAGTATGTGAAATGTTTGCAATTAGTGCATGTAGGTGCACTAAAGTAACACCATTCTAAACATGAACCCTTCAGACACTATGAACATTAGTCATATATTGGCCAACCATGGAAGTAGATGTCCATGGGATATGTAAGGATTGTCCAACCTTTTGCAGCAGACCACTGGTAGAACATGCTACTCTGTATCAAGTATCACTAATGCTGGATTGGAGCAGTCCTTTGGTTGAATTTTTAAAGAAAAACTTTCCCTCAAGAAATGACATTAGCTAGATGACAAAGCCTAAAACATGAAGCCTTACACTACACTCTCATTGGAGAAAACCTGTAGAAGCATGGAAGAGATGGATATCTTAGGCCATTTGTCCATGAAAGTGAATATCTGAAGATCTTAGAAATTTCTCACCAAGATGTGACAGGAAAACACCTTGGACCAGATAGGGTGATCAAAGCAATAGAATTTATAGGACTTTGGTGGCGGACGCTTCACATGGATGGGCATACCTATGTGAAGTAGTGTGAAATTTGTCAAGGGGTTAAGTATCCAGTACACAAGGACGAGATGCCAATGAGACCCATGATGGGAGGACTTGCATTCTGCAAGTGGGGAATAGATTTTGTGGATCCTATTAATCCCCCAGCTAAAATTTCACATGCTGAGTATATTCTTGTTGCCATGGACTATCTAACCAAATGGGTGGAAGTGAAAGCCACTAAGAAGAACGGTACACAAACTACAACTAAGTTTCTTTTTGAGAATGTATTTATGAGATATGGTTTGCCAAAAAAATTGGTTAGTGACCGTGGTACTAACTTCTTGAATGAAGTCATTGAATACTTGCTACAAGAACTCATGGTCATTCACAAGAAGTTGGCCCCATGCCACCCACAAGCAAATGAACAAACAAAAAACAGGAATAAGAGCCTTTGCAATGTTCTAACAAAGTTGCTGGTGAACAATAAACATTCTGATTGGGACAAATAGTTGCATCATGTTGTTTGGGCTTATAGAGTGGCCTATAAAATAGTAATCAATGCCACACCCTTTCAAGTGGTGTTTGGTCAGAATGTAGTGTTTCCCTTAGACTTCCTGACACCCACTTTAAAGGTAACACAAGAGCATCAATGGACTGGCCATGAGGTCTGATCTAGAATTTTTTATTTAGGACGACTAGGAGAAACTCAATTAAGAGTAGCTGCTGAGATCTACACAGCTAAGAAGAGACAAAAATCCTACTTTGATGCACATATAAAGGATAAGGGCTTGAAGATAAGAGATCTAGTCTTGGTGTATACACTAAAGCAACATGCCCAAAAATTAGAAAAGCATGGCTATGGAACCATGATAATTAATAGAATCTCAACAAGTGGAGCTCCCCAACTAGCCACCCTAGAAGGCAATATACTAGCAAGTTAAAATTAATGGATGCAGAGTGAAACTAAATCAAGAGGCTCTAACAAAAGAAAAATCGAATCGACCCAACACAACAAAGAAGCACAAAGAAGAAGAAAGACTAATTTGAGAAGAATCTCAAGAAAAAGCCTTAGAATGCATCTAACATATGAAGTTGAGAAGACAAGGTAGAGATCAACCTAGGTAGGATATTCATGAGGCACCAAGATATCACACTTCAATGTGCCAAACTTTGAGTGGTACCCATCACAGAATAGTAGATCGATGCCCTTTTTTGACCTTAGAAGTAGGACAAGGCAAGAATGAGAAGACTATAAAAGCCGTGATTGACTTAGGTGCAACCACTAGTGCACTAAGATTTTCTTACTATAAAGTCTTGTGCTTGAACATGAATCCTATTAAAGCTTACCTCATAGGATTGGGAGGTGTGAAAACCCCATGTATGGGCAAGATGGAGCTTCCCATCTCCATTCAAGATGTCCAAATGATAGTTAAAGTGCTAATGTGTCAAGATGAGGACCTCACTGAACCTCTTATCTTGGGTCAAGATTGAATTTATGACCATTTGGTCAACTTAAATCTAAGAAGTGGACTTCTTCAGGTTTGGGTAAACAAGCAATGGATCATAGTTGAACTAGCAAGTTGTGCACTCACTGAGTTAGGTAAGGCACAAGTTCCTGGTCCTCCTAGGAATACACATGAAGATAATGATGATATTCTTGTCCAAAGTTCTTTGGTGTAGAACAAAGCAACTCATGAAGGAGTAGCAATAACTAAGATGGAACTCCTTTCTTTTCCAAAGATGGTTGAGGCAAAGCGAGTAAGGAAACCCAAGAAGTGGATGGAGCAGGAAACCAAATCTCACACTCAAAAACCAATTCAAAACATGGTAACTCATGGACAACAAATCTGGAGGTGCAAGAGTGAGAAACCCCCTACTCCCTCCACATGATCACAAGTACATACCATAAAAACAATCCAAACAATGAAACCCAAAGCTGAATACTCCAAGAATCAACCTCAATGAATCATTTCTATTTGGACCTAAGCAATCGATGAAGGCTAACCCCAAGGCTAGACAAATCTTGGTGCCTAAAACATACTTGCAAGCTCAATTAGTTGTACATAAACTTCTAGGGTTATGCACATAGGCACTCACCCCACCAATGTCTAGGATGAAATATGCTGTCACCATACAAACACACAAAACTACACATAGAGTTACTTGGACATGGGTACCTAAAAAGTCCCATCTTCAAGCATAGCTACCCTTCATACCAATAAATGTAATCAAAGGCAAAATCTAAAATCCCGTAAGGGAAGTGTGGAAAGTTGAATCTTGTAATAAACCCCCTGACCCAATAGTATTTACACCCTCATAAAGAGGTTATATGCATTTTGAGTACTTTTCACATCTAGAGTATGCATCTAAGGAAGTTACTAACTTCTTAGCATCCACTCACATTCACACCAAACCTCGCCCTTACTAATACACTGACTAGAACGAATATCATGTTGGTATTGTAAAGGGGACAAGGTATCATCTTGTTTCCAATGCAATGCAAATATGATCTTCTTGTTCTAGTAGATTAAAGAGCAACAACCATCACTAGCACTATGGCACATACAGTAGGAACCAATTTGCAAGTAGGGACTAGGTAGCAAACAATAGACGTAGAGAGCTTACCCATATTAGAAGAACTTAAGGAAGGACTAGAGGATATGCGAGAGTTACAAATCATCTTGATCCAAGATCCACCAACCAATGGGCCATACAATGCAAGTCAGCAACAACTCCCACTGGTTCAATGAAGTGATAGGACCCCTTAGGGAAGGTCTTTTCTTTGGGAAGCAGTAATCGAGTACAAAAATATTTGGGGAAAGTACCATTACTTCACAAGGGAATTCAAATATCTACAGAATGTAACTGAGCTATGTCTAGTGTGGCAAAACGCGAATCTAGAAGAATACTTTTGTGCCAAGATTCTAAAGCTTCCAAGATTCCAAGCTACTATGTCATCAATTCTCAAATGCCCAATAAGGACCCCTGAATGATTCCATGGCAATGAGTTAAAGCAGTTTTTGTTGAGATATCAAGCTCAAGATGTGATGATCTAGGATGACACGTATGAGTTTTTTATTTCTCTAACATGTATGGTGGTCACAACGGTATATGTCAAGGATACTTCATTGAGCTGTACTAGATTTATCTACCAAGAGTGATGATACATTTGTTTCTTGCCACCTCACTCATTTGCGGACATTAGGTTTTTTCTTATGTACTGATCTTTATATATTGCACTTGTTGTATTCTTGTTTTTTTAGGTCATTCTTGTACATTCCCTTTTATGTAATAGAAGAAGAAGAAGAAGATCATTCTTCCTTGCCTCAATCTATGTGTGTGCTTCTCCTTGAGAGTGAGAGTGTCTGTGTGAGCTCTCTTCCTTATTTCTTTCCTTGTGACATGGTATTAGAGCCAGCATGGTTGTAGAGAGCTCGTGGAGAAGGCGGCGATGAAGAGTATGCAGCAAGGCATGGAGAAAGCGCGATTCACAAACGACCTCGGTTTGCTACAAAAATCATCGTGAAGGTAGAAGACCTCAAAATATTTTCGAGAGTAATCCCTTTAGGGTCACTTGTTTTTGTCAGATCGAAGTTTCGAAGCCATCTCAACCTCTGTTTCAAGACCGCAAGGTGAGGCCCATAGAAAAACCAGGTCAATTTCGGAAATTGTAACTTGCGTTGTGTTCAGCAACACTCATATATTCCAGATCTAGATTTTCAAGCGATTCCGTGTACTGTTGATACACGAAAACTATGTTTTTCTGAGATGGAACTGTCACGTCATAATGCGATTGTAGTGTTTTGTAGTGTTGAGAATTGTTGTAGAAAAAAAATTTCCATGCTTGGAGATTCAGAAAAATCAGACTGCAGATCAGTTAAGAGCATATGAGGAATGGAATCAAGGAGCACGAAAGGTAATGTACTAGCTATCTGTTAGCATACAGGATAGCATGATTGGACACATACAGGATGCCAAGACTCCAAAAGAGGCTTGGAACAATTTGGTCACATTGTATGAGACCAATACAAAGGCACAAAAATTGCAACTCACGAACAAGCTGCATACATTGGAGAAGAAGAGCATGTCGGAAAGTGACTACACCTTGAAAATCAAAAGCATATGTGAGTCACTTTCATCTACGGGTGTGAATGTTGATGATGATGATAATGTGGAAGTGTGACTTCGTGGTTTAGGAGCTGCATATAAACAGTTCATAACTTCTATACAGACCAGGGAAAATATTCCAAATTTTGTTGATCTGGTATCTATGCTGATTATTGAAGAAAAGAATCTTGGTGAGGATTCAAACTCCCAAGGAAAATCTAGTTCTCAGTAGGTATTCTACTCTGGCAGAGGAAGAGGTAGAGGTAGAGGTTTCAGAAGTGGAAGAGGAAATAGTAACCAAGACCAAAGTCTACAACAGAATCATGTAGGAGGAAGAGGACAGTTTTGAGGCAGGGGGAGCCAAAGAGGACGCAAAAATTTCCAAGGAAATGATTCAGGTAATGACAGTAAAGGATGCTAGAATCGTGGTAAACCTGGACACTTTGAACGTGATTGCAAGTTGAAGAATCAAAATAACAGAAGGTAGTAGAATAACTATACATCCACAAGTGCAGATGATTCTGAGAAGCTATTCATGGTTCAACATCACATGATGAATACGATGTCAGCTGGTATTTCAAAATCAAATGATAATGTCTGGTATGTTGATTTAGGTGCTTCAAATCACATGACCAGTCATGCAGAATGGTTTAGTAGTTTGCAGAAATTGCCAGTTCTTGGATATGTTGAAACAGGTGATGATACATCACATCCTATCAAGCATACAGGAAACATAGCATTTTCTATGGAGGAGGGAAGGTAAAACATCTTGTTGATGTGCTGCATGTTCCAAACATAACAAAGAATCTGGTTTCTATTGGACAAATGGTTGACCAGGGATTACAAGTCAGGTTCAATGCTGATGGGTTATATGTAGAAGAATACAAACACGGTGGACGATTGATCACCAAAGGAAAAAAAGTGGGTAGGATGTTCACCTTAAATGTGAAAATTCCTAAAATGAATGTAGCCATGTTTGCAAAAGGTGCAGGAGTTATTGTTGATATAGAGATCTGGCACAAACGAAATGGACATGCAAACTTGCAAAGGCTGAAATTGATGAAGTCAAAGGAGATTGTCCATGGACTACCAAATTCCAAGGTTGCAGAGATGCAAAAGGTATGTGCAGCATGTCAATTTGGTAAACAGTCAAGACCATCGTTTTCGGATGACAAGCATGTTAGTGAGAATGTGCTAGAAATAGTACATATAGATGTTTGGGGTCCTGCAAAGACCACATCTATGGGTGGTTGCAGGTTTTATGTTACTTTCATTGATGACCATACACAAAAAGTGCGAGTCTATTTCATGAAAGAAAAGAGTGAGGTATTCACTCACTTTCAGAATTTTAAAGCAATGGTGGAAAAGCAGATAGGGAAGTATATTCAGACATTAAGATCTGATGGAGGAGATGAACACATGTCAAATGAGTTCAACAGTTTTCTAAAAAGTCATGGAATTCGATGTCAGTTTTCATGCAGGTATACACCACAACAGTGTTGAATGCCAAAATAGACATATTGCAGAAATAGCAAGAGCCTTCATGGCTGAGGAGAATATGCCTAATTGTTATTGGGCAAAAGGTGTGCATACGACTGTATACATAATGAACACAACTCCAACTGCTGTTCTACATCAAGTTAGACCTGAAGAGAAGTTCACAGGTCAAAAGCCAAACTTATCACATATGAAAGTTTTTGGCTGTATTGCATATGTACATGTTCCAGATGAGTTGAGGACGAAGCTTGATCCAAAAGAAGAAAAATGTGTCTTCATTGGATACTCCCTTGAGCAAAAGGGATATAAATGTTATAACCCACTCACACGATAGGTGAAGGTGAGCAGAGATGTGGTATTTGATGAAATGTCAAGCTTCTATGCAGATGCCAAAGAAGGACTAAATCTTGAACCAAATGACAAAGAAAATGCTGAAAAATCATGTGCAAAATCTCAAGCTTTGAGTGGACCAGATGCATCACCAAGCAATAGTTCCAACTCAAATCCATGGAGTGGAAGATTGCATGGAAATTTCAGTCTAGCAAATTCATCAAATACATCCAAGAGAGGTAAAGAAAAGCTTTTTGCTGGTCATAAAATATGTGCAGGTTTTGAAGACGTTGATGGAGATTCAAGTGGTTCAAAAAACAGTCTTGATGAGGAACTTGGATTGCCCTCTGTGAAGACTCTAGGAGTAAGAAGGGCACATGCAGATGATGTAGGGAAAAGTGACCCAGGACCAAGAAGATTTGGGAGGATGTAGAATTCGTGCAACGATTGACGTATGATAGTTATATGGCTCGTCATTGTGCCTACATGACCAAGATAATACAAGGGTGATTGGGAATGTAGATTGGGAAAAAGCTATGGATGAAGAGACGTTATGCATTGTTTTATGAGGCTAGTATAGATTTGCAGGTTTATGGATGTACCGATGCAGATTGGGCTGGTATCATTCCATACTAGTGGTTTTCTATTCTCACTTGGGAGTGCATCTATTACATGGAGCAACAAAAAGCAACCCACTATTGCTTTGTCAAGTACAAAGGCTTAGTATAGAGGTCTATGATGGCAGCATGTGAGGCATCATGGCTGGAGATGCTACTTGTAGATTTAGGTGTGGAAGTGCAAAAGCCTATCACTATCTATTGTGATAATCTTAGCAATATACAATTAGCACGAAACCCGGCTTTCATGCTAGAACAAAGCATATCGAGGTACATTATGACTTCATCAAAGAGAAGGTATTAGCAAGTGATATTGATCTTGTTTATGTGAGGAAAAATGAGCAGGTTGTTGATATTTTCACTAAAGCACTTGGAGTAGAGAAGCCGAAGAAGTTTTGGAAGATGCTTGGATTAGAGGACATGACACTGAGCTTAAGGGGGAGTGTTGAGATATCAAGCTCAACATGTGATGATCCAAGATGATACGGATCAGTTTTTCGTTTCTCTACTACCATGTATAGTGGTCACACCGGTATATGTCAGGGATACTTCATTGAGTTGTACTAGATTTATCTACCAAGAGTGATGGCACATTTTTTTCTTGTCAGCTCACTCATTTGCGAACATTAGGTTTTTCCTTATGTACTCATTTTTTATATATTGCACTTGTTGTATTCTTGTTTTTTTAGGTCATTCTTGTGCATTCCCTTTTATGTAATAGAAGAAGAAGAAGAAGAAGATCATTCTTCCTTGCCTCAATCTATGTGTGTGCTTCTACCTGAGAGTGAGAGTGTGTGTGTGAGCTCTCTTCCTTATCTCCTTCCTCGTGAGAGTTTTGTCTCACAAAAAATTTGGTACGTGAAGCGTTACACATGCGAGGTATGCACATCCCCACTCAAAAGGAAGGTCTAGTTCAATACAGCATGAAGAATTAGAATCTTACAAAACTTAAGGATATGGTGGTCATGACCTATAGTATCACGATCCACTTGAGGATGTGCATACAACATGTTGCCTTTCCAGGGTAGGATAGATTCACAATGCCTCACAAAAATGTTTGCTTCAATTTATATTGAGTAGATACACAAAACATGAACATCAACCTACCACACTAGATTTTTTATGAGATCCATTAGTCTCACAAGCGATGGCAGAGAAAGGTAGTGTTGCATGGGTGTTTTGCTCTTACAAGAATCATCTATAGATGTCTGGATTACAACATACCACTTCAGAAGGCATTGTCTTGGAACAGAGTAAAAATAGTTTAAGAGTAAGAAATCCTCTGCACCCCCATCAAAGAGGATGAGTGGATCCATACCATGTGCTCAACCCATGGGATCCACATTAATTCTAGATGTAACTCGTGCACCACAAAGGGTAGTACGACCATTCACACTCAGGTTGCAAAGAAGAGGTAAAGATGGAACCAACCTAATTTTTCCCCTTGTGCCATTTGTTGGAACAAGTCCATGGCAAGTTCAAGTGATGGCTTGAGTCATCAAAAGACCTAGAGACTTGAAGGAAATGTCTAGTCTTTCTAAAGTTCACTTGTGAACTACCTCTTGTAAGTTTTGAAGTCTTTACTTGATGTAAAAGTAAAAGGAATCTAAAATGGTTGAGTCCACTTGATGAAAAAAGGAAAGAGAAGCCATGAATTGGTGACTGAAGGTAGTTGGAGAATCAAATCAATTACAAAAATATTGGAGAGTGATTTTAGGTGAGATTCAAATTCAAATTTGGGCTCCAAATATCACTGTAAATACATGACCTTCTAGTCATGTTTTTTAGAACTCCATGAGCTGAGCTTTATGCCATATCAAAGTGTGGGTTCAAGGCACACATATGTATCATTAATTACATTGTAATTTACAATCAATATACTTTCATTTTTATGATCATTTGTGTTCATATCTTCATGCTTTTGTGAGTATACTGTTCACTGCCATATCTCTCAGTTTTCTCAATCAGATTGTAGAGATGATTTCTCTGAGCTTGGTGCATCATTTTCAATTATTTAAGTTGCTAAAGTTTTCTCCTTATAATTTCTATGTAGTCATAAAATTTCATTGCAATTGGGTTTTTCAATCTTGAGATATGTTTATTTGAAGTTGACTGTATCTGTTCATGTCAGCACTCCATCAGAACAATCATTTTCTGAGAACTTTTTCTTAGTGTGTACATCATTTTCCATGATTCAAAGCTTGATAGAATCAGCATACTTCTAGTATATGCCTACAAATATCCATAATCGTTGCATCTTTTAATCTCAAGATATTAACATTTCTCTGCTCACGTGTTTGAGTACTGCTATAGCCCGTGAAAATCCGGATGATGCTACAAATTTCTAAACACTTTTCTCTTTATGTAGTTCATCACTTTTGATGAAATAAATCTTGATTGTTAGCTTACTAAGTTAATAAGAGTTCCCCAAAAGGAATTAAGTTAATTGCTTCTGTGACGAGAGAATTGTTCAAAACACTGAGCAGGTGTATGAACAAAAATAACAAGTTTTTTACACTTGATTCAAATTCTACCTATGTGTTTTGATTTATCTTTTTGAGAGTGATCTTCCAAGGTACATAGGGTTTCTAATACATTCTTTGGCAAGATAAAAGTGCCCACTACATATCCCTGGAGTTTATTTGGCTGGTATCGTGAAAAGTTTTTGTAGCACCACTTCATCTTCTCCAAGTTCAATCCATCTCTTCACACTAGTAGATTTAGAATTGTTAGGAGGAATGCGATTGGAAGAAATTAGTAATGAAGACTTTGAATGGATTCTTCAAGACGTGAACCTAGAATGAAGAAGAAGGGGAAGGTGATCAACAACAAAACGGGGAAAAACAACAAGGACAAGCCGATAAAGAAGAAGAAGAGGAGGACCAGTAGTATGATGATGATGAAGAACATGGTGACCAAGAAGAAGGCTGGAAACTTAAGGTGCTCTGGTCTATACCACACAGTTACAAAGATTGTATGACACAATTGTAAGTGTACACGAGCGACACTATCTGTCCTTTAGTACAAGCAAAGCATTGATTGAGCAGATTCTAAGTGAGGAAGGAGTGGACCCACATTTCATTGAGACCCTCCAACTTTTGATAGAGACTTTAAGAGTGATTGAGGTTGTCCATACCATGTTATGGAAACGGATGCCTTACTATGACTACCGATGAATCCAGACATGACCGTTCCCTAGTAAAAACATAAGGATCAATGTGTCAGGCCATGAAGCAACTATAGTTTAGGAGGCGTGCTCAATAGCTACCATTGACATGATGGCTGAGATGTTTGTTCAAACCTCACGAATCTCCCCTCAGCAACCTCCATCCCCCCACTCCACTATTGATGTACATACCACCATAGAAACCACTCCAACACTCAAACCACTAAACCCATCTTCCACACTCCTCCTAATTCCCTGCCCCATACCAAACCCATCGCATCCACAATGTCCTTTATTTTTTGAGCACCCACTTCCCAAGAAACACTCTTTTCCACCATCAACAACCCGCTGTACAATACGTCCACCAAACTCTTAGAGCCTATCATTGGCATCCCAATCATACCCAGTGTAGCAAGCCACCCCATACCCATTCTTGGTAGTAACGGTTTCCCTATAACTCCCCATACTCAAGTTCCTCACCAAGGATCCCTTTTTCCCATCCTTTTTTACCCATTCCCACCCACAACAATAGCCACCACCATACAACCTTACTGGGTTTCATTCATGGAAGGTTTCACTTGCACTCCCATGACATTTTCTTTAGAAACATGCACAATTGTAACAACATCACTTTACATGGACACCACATGCACATCACTTACCATTCCCATTTTTATGGTAGAATGTGCATGTCCAATATTGTGCGACCCGATGGACATCTCTCCATCTATGAAACCACCCCCTCCACCTACACTTCCAGAATCTCCCATTCCCTTGACACCAACATACCAACACCCATCACACCTTCATGCACTACATTCACATCGCCCATTCCCATCCCCCCTAGATTTCCACCTACTACTACATCTACATCTTTAAATACTATAATTAATACTATGATTCAGTATGCTAATCAGTTACAACAAGATTATCAAAAATTGGAAGCTCGGAATGATGTTATCCAAGGAGAATCACAATGCTTAGATGAAAGAGTGACAACACTAGTAAAACACAAACGTAGAATACAAATCGATTATGCTACACTCAATCAAGCACATTAGGAACTCAATTCACGATTGCTGATGTGGATGCTAAAGTAGTGAAGAATTTGGAGACCATGCTGCACTAGTAGATGGACAAGAATTCCGAGCTATATAGAAATATGGGACTTTTAAGAAGACACATGTCAATAGCCATGGAGGAGAAAAAACAACTCTAACAACAAAATCAAGATAATTTAGAAGTGGGCATGGAAGGGACCCCTTGCAGAATGATTATTTCAACTAGATTTCAAGCGGTTCCTTCCAAAAATATCAGAATATTACTAGAAGAACATGCAGATTTCCTAGATTCATATGTGAAAATGGAAGAAGAATGTGAGCAAACTAAAGAAGCAGTTAGCCACTACTAGTACACAAGTACCTACAAATATTCCCCTACCACTAGACACTAAAGAATTTGAGAATCTTCAAAATAAAATAAAGGAATAATAAGCCAAATTAGCACAATATGAATGACCCCCGCCCCTTACCACTAGTAGCACTGGAGCCCAAAGAGATAGTGGAGATTCCAATAGAAGAGACATTTGAAGACACTTATGAGGCATAACCAGTACCATGAGGCCATGTGATAGAACAAGGTCGGGACACATTCTATACTAAAATACCCCAATGGATCAAGCATGTCGAAGAGATAGGAAAAACACATGATGATCGGGTGCTATTCAGATTCAATCATTGTCAAATCTAGAGGAGATAGTGCTCAAGTCTGTGTACTTCTAGAACCTCTCCCATCGATAGCTCATCACTACATCTGAGTTGCAATATATACCATATTTTGTAATTCTCAGAGACTACAATGTAGAGATCAAATGGATGATTCGAGAAGAACCGACTTTTGCAACTAAGTTTGAGCCAAAGGACCTTCTAGAGTGAACATGAAAAGGCACAATCTTTCAACCAATCTTGCATGCAAGATTACAAGTTACATATCCAAAAATGATCCGCACCTTGTCCAATGCACCCTTGTACATAAAATACAATCCATGCTACTGCCCACTACCCATTGGAGACCATGGCTTGAGTTTGCAATCAAGGTAAATACAACTAAAGGTTGCTCCAACTGGATTAATTACCCTTACTTTGTTTTCCCAAAGGGGATACCTAAAATTTCTTATATGATCTCTACAATACACCACTAGACACCAAGATTCAAGAATGTACCAGATATTATGGCAAAGATGTGTATAAATATATTTGAGCTCATGATCGTCATCTTCAAAACATTCAAAAATATCAAGCCTCCTTACATATCAACTCCAAGGTTCAATGAATGTAAATTTGATTTGGCATATGATATGAGTAAGACCCCATCCATCACTACCATCTATGCTTGGCACGCTAGAATCAAGTACATGTCTGCATGTTACAAGTAGACCTCATCCAAAACTTCAATGTCTAGTAGATTAAGAACTTTTAATTATAGATCTAGCATGCATTCTTCATCTCTGTGAACATGAATTAGCAACTGACATCATACAAACACATCTCACGCCACCACAACAAGGGTCTATAAGGGATGAGAGAGGCAAGAGAGGGGGTGTTGGCAGTAGCCAAGGAGGTCTAGGAGGCCTGTCAAGAGAAGGAAGCATCAGGCAGACAAGTTGAAGAGAATCAAGATAGAGAGAAGGACAAGCATGACCAGGTCAACAAGGAAGCCAATGAAGATCCAAAAAATAGGTTAAAAAAATCCTTTTTTAAATCAACAACTATCAATAGTGATTTTTATCACTCCACCTCATTGTATATCCGATTTTTTATAGTTCCAACTCCATTTTGTTCAAGTTGAGGATTCCTCAAGCTTGAGGAGTCCTCAATCTTGAGAAGTCCTCAAGCTTGAGGAGTCCTCAAGCTTGAGGAGTGCTAGCTCTATGTACATACTAATTTTCATGATGTTTTAGAGCTTGTTTGAGCCTCCAAAATAGCTTAGGAACCTAATTTTTAACTAGGCCAAAAACTAGGTCTGAACAAGCCCAAGGCTAGTGAAAAACTATTCTTGGGTATTGAAGTAACTTAAGCTCATTGTAAACTTGTTTTTGGCTAATCAAAGGTTCCATCACTCCATCTCTTTGTCTTATCGCATGTGCATGCATGTGTATGTGTATGCATGTTGTTGTGGTTCTCACTCACACACTTGTACTCTCACTTGTGCATGGTCATCATCCCACCCTCATGTCTCCTCAAATTGAAAATTATGATGTGGATCTCCTGACATTGATACTTATCATTGTTCTAAAGTGACATCAAGTTATTGAGTGTGAAGCATGTCTCCATATACCGAAGAATCTTAGACAAAAGTTGGGATATAAATCAAGGAAATGCATGTTTCTTGGATGTGGTTGAGATCATCAATTTGGATATTAGTTATAGGATTGTGAAACATGGTTAGGGATAAGAAGTAGTGGTGTCATTCTTAATGATTCTAAGATGCATAAAAAACCTATTAAGAAGGTTAAAGTGGGAAGAGTGGTGCTCGAGGATAGTAGTCCTCTAGTTAGCATGCATAAGAATGCTACACATAGCAATTTTCAAGATAATGTCCAATTATATCATTCTAAGAATGTTCCTATTCAACAACTATTGAGACATTGTCCATGTATTTCACATCCAAATGGTAGGTATGTTGTAGATTTGGATTTTATTATGCTCATAGATGCTAGTGAATCTTCTTACTACAGAAATACTATGCAAATTATGCTTACACTCAAGTATTATTTATCATTCTTTATTTGGCCATATTAGCCTTTAGTGGGAGATATTTATTGTTAGTGTCCATGTGAAAGGTTAAATGGCCATTGGACACATTTTATATGTTTTTTAATAAAACAATATAGCAATATGGTCAATCATAGATTGTAAGTTTGATAGGATTTGTAAAACCTAGGAAATTTGTGATCAGGTTTATGTCTTCTATGTAGTTTTTGCATATTCTATAGGTTTTTGTGAAGCAATGTGCTCGTCTTCTAGAGCTCAGTTTTTCTAATGTGAGGACATCATAGGGAAGCTCTTGCAAAGGGGAATCCATTGTGGTACAACTCAATTTTTCTACAGTGAGAGCATCATCATGAAGCTCTCATAAATGGGAATCCATTGTGTTACATCACCAATCACACCACTTCATATTCAACATGTGTAGTTCATGATTCTTAGGCTCTCTCAAATGCAAAGATCTA
>CM035429.1:89079108-89096608 GCA_020310875.1 Ceratopteris richardii
AATCACCAAAAGTTTAATTTGATCATTAAGATCAATTACATGTCAGAAAATGTCTCTCAGAAGTTGCGCCTTCGACATAGCCAACTTCTTAACTTGATTTCTCCCAATCTGAAACCCGTTTTGCTAAATGCTTTTAGCCATAGCTTCCTTATCTTCTAACTTAAATTTTAAGTGCTCACTCATCAAAAACTTTACAGTATACACTCAGATCTGATCAAAATACTGAGACGGAAAAATGCGCTACTTTCAGGCTTCAGTTCTCACATTCTACATATGAATGTTCCTAATGATCATTCTCACAGTAGGAGAGGAATTAGATTCTGAAACTCTAGACATAGCTTCATTAGCTTCTCAATTAGATGTGTACAAAAGGATTTCTGATCCACATGATCAGACAGAGAGCACTCAGAGAAAAACCCGTCGCTATTTTCTGGGAAAAAACTCTCTACACATCTTCCTGAAAATTGTCATCTACAAAATGACTCTATTGCTTTCTCTCATACATTTCTTGTCATAGTTATCTTATATATATACGACTTTAGACTCATCTCGCGTCTATGACTCTACTCCTTATCATCCTAAGGGTTTAACTATACTTAGCTTACAAGATTCTTCACTTATATGTACATATGTGTACAAGACATCATCCTGAATTCTTCTTCACTTTACAAGTGTCTTTCTTTGCTTCATTCTGACCATAAGCATTCTCCAAGATCTGTATAATCACCAATTTGTGATTGGTTTGCTCCAACAGCTCCCCCTCAATCACTAATTGTGATTACTCCATTCTTCTTCACTCCTGCCATCTCCTTAAATCTCTGTAGCTTAGGTCCATCCAAACTTTCTGTCATCATATCTGCCACCTGTTCTTTTGTTGGAGTGTACATCACTTCAATCTCTTTATCAAGTACCTTTTCCCTCAAGAAATGATACTGAATCTCTATATGCTTAGTCCTGGCATGAAAAACAGGGTTAGCTGCCAAATACAAAGAACTCATATTGTCTCCAAAAATTATTGGAGTACTATGATCAGTCTCAAAATTTTTCATCAAGGTCTTCAACCATATGACTTCTTTTGCAGCTTCTACCATTCCCTTATACTCAGCTTCTGTGGATGATAAAGCAACTGTATGTTGCTTCCTTGAACACCAAGACACTAGCTTATCTCCAACATATCAAAGATATCCATTGTTGGCGAAAACTTCGGCTCTAACGCCTACTGTTGCGGAAATATTTTCGCCCTGAAGGTGGGTTTCGCGACAAGGCGTGAACTCTGTCAGGCCTGCGGAAATTGCCGCACCACCGCAATAGAATGCTAAACTAGAGTGATTCAGAACACCTCTGTAATCAACAGTAGCTCAGCCTAATTAATGTCGCTTTAACTGTGTTATTCTGCGACACACGTTCCACCGGAACTTCACCAGACTATTACTGGACTGACACCGTAGTTGTGCCGGAACTTCACCGAAATAGACTTAGTTCTGTTCGTAATTGCTTCAGATGAACTTATGTGAAGTAAGGAAGTAGTGTGTGAGCTTCCTTCACCGAATGAACTTCCTTCTGGAAACTTCACAGTTCTGAACTGCTACTTTCCGGTTAAGCTTTGAACTGTGTGTACACCTTCATTCCACCGGAAACTGTGACCAGCTTAAAGTAGAGACGTCTAGCTACAAGATGAGCTATCTCTCATACAAAGCTTCGAACTCTGCTGCGAGTTATACTTCGTTGTTCTACCGAAAACTTGTTTTCTGAGAAACTGTAACTGACCGAAAAATTACTGAAATATGTTTACTGAGTAAACTGTTATTCACCGAAACATGCGTTTACAGAGAAGGTACTGAGGCACGTTTAGAACGAGTCGTGACAGCAAACGATAAATTAAGTTTCCTACCGTGACACGAAATAACTTCAGATTCTTCACAAGTAAAGATTGCGCGCAGACATCCACATGAACATGTGTTTTCGATTAGAGAGGATGTGTACAAGTAAGCTTGGCCTCTTCTTGCTCAAGTTACAGAAACTCTCCTACAGTGAGTAGTTTCTTATTACCATCTCTCTTCAGATGAAAAAGACCTGACACTTCAGGCTTGTATTATTCATCTGTACATACGCGATCTATGGCGTCTTCTGAGAACTTCTAACTCTCTCTTCACTCATACGCGATCTATGGCGTCTTCTCTCGTTCTCTCGTTCTCCTCTGTGTATCAGTGTCTCTCACATACACGCATGTACTCCTGCGCATCCTGTTCTTCAAATCTTGCTGTATATATATACAATTTCTTTGGCGCTCATTTGCTCTGTCATTCTTCAATTCGCGTTATGCGCGCCTTACGCGCCCGCCGCGGTTAATTGCTCTGTTGTGCGGACACCGCGCACTAACTTCGCATACTGTACACCTGTGCGCTGATTTTCTGAAGATTCCGTTTCTGTCTTGTTTATTGCGTCAAATTCGTGAGTGTTTCCTTAACAGCTCCCCCTCAATCACTAATTTGACCTCTTTCGGTCTTTCATATATCTTTCTTTCTTTTATACCTGCCATCTCTTTGAATCTGTTTGTCTTTGTTCCATCCAAGCTCTTTGTCAGAATATCTGCAATCTGATCTTTCGTAGGAGTGTAGACTATTTCTATCTCTTTCTCCATTACTTTTTCCCTCAGGAAATGATACTGTATCTCTATGTGTTTTGTTCTTGCATGAAACACAGGATTCGCTGCAAGATACAGCGAGCTCATATTATCTCCATGTATGATCGGTATACTTTGATCTATACCCATGCTTTTAAGTAAAGTCTGCATCCATATTACTTCTTTTGATGCTTCTACTAGTCCTTTGTATTCTCCTTCTGTTGATGATAAGGCGACTGTGTGTTGCTTCTTCGAACACCAGCTTACCAGCTTATCTCCTAGGTATATCATATACCCGTGCGTTGATCTTCGGTCATCTTGACTTCCTGCCCAATCTGAGTCACTGTATGCTCTGAGCTTTATTTCTGACGTAAAAGGATAATATAATCCTTCCTTTATGGTTCTTTTGATATATCTGAGAACTCTTTGTCCTGCAACCCAATGTTGATCTGTCGGACAATGCATAAACTGTGAGAGAACTCCCACCGGAAAACTAAGATCCGGTCTTGTTAGCGTAGCATATATTAGGCTTCCTACTAACGATTGGTATTTCTTCATATCTTTAAACTCTGTACCACTATATTTACTGAGTTTATGGTTTACTTCAAGCGGTGTTGAAGCTTCTCTGCAATTCTCCATTTTGAACTTCTTCAGTAAGTTCAAGAGATACCTTTCTTGTGTGACATATACACCATGATCTGTATATGTGATTTCCATTCCTAGAAAGTATGATAACTTTCCTAGGTCACTGATTTTGAATTCCTTTTCTAGCAGTTTCTTTACCTCTGTGATTCCTGCATCTGAGGTTCCTGTAATTATTATGTCGTCTACATAGATACAAACGTAGATCATTCCTTCTTCTGTCCTTTTGATGAGTAGACTTGCATCTGCCTTCGAACTTTGGTATCCAAGTTCGTTCAGATACTTCACGAGTCTGTAGTTCCAAGCTCTTGGAGCTTGCTTCAGTCCATAGAGTGCTTTTCTTAACCTGCAAACAAAGTTTGGGTATCTGGAACTTATGAACCCTTCCGGTTGTTCCATATATACTTCATCTGATATATATCCATTCAGGAATGCATTCTTTATATCTAGCTGACTTAGCTTCCATCCTTTTGATGCTGCTATAGCAATCACTGTTCTTATGGTTGACATCTTTGCCACCGGACTGAATGTCTCGTCATAATCTATGCCATGCGTCTGAGCATAGCCCTTGATAACCAATCTCGCTTTATGTCTGGCTATCCTTCCATCTGCAAGCTTCTTTATTTTGAACACCCATTTATTTCCAATTACTTTCTTACCGTTCGGTTTAGGAACAAGCTCCCATGTCTTGTTTTCTTCCAGTGCGGTGAATTCTTCTTCCATTGCTTCTTGCCATTGCTTCTTGCCTTTGGCTTCGTCATAGCTCTGAGGCTCTTCCTCTTCTTTAACCATATATGCATAATCTTGTTGAGTCATATATGATGTATCATACGAGTATCTTTCCGGTTGTCTTCTTACTCTGTTTGACCTTCTTGGTTCATATTCTTCGTGTGTGTCTGAGTACCCGTCTTCATCTTCGTTCCTTATACCTGTTCCGGTCCTGGACGTACTTGCCTCGTCTTCTTTGTTTACTTGAACAATTGATTTTCCTTTCTCTCTTCTTTTTATTTCTTCTTCAAATTCTTCAGCTGTATGACTCTGATCTGCATACCAGCTTTTCTGTTCATCAAATGTTACATCCCTGGAAACAGTAAAATGTTTGGTTAGAGGGCTCCATAACCTGTAACCCACCTGTTTCTCGTCATATCCGACGAATACATATTTCTCTGCTTTTGGTTCGAGCTTATGTCTCAGTTGAGACGGTACATAAGCATACGCTACTGATCCAAACACTTTGCAGTGATCAAGTGTTGGCTTCTTTCCCCACCAGGCTTCATAAGGGGTCATTCCTTCTAACGCTGTACATGGTAACCTGTTTACCAAGTATGTAGCTGTATTTACAGCTTCAGCCCAAAGATAATCCGGGCAATTCTTTTCTTTTAGCATAGCCCGTGCAAACTCTACTAGAGTTCGGTTTCTTCTTTCTGCTACACCATTCTGTTGTGGTGTATACCTGCAGGTTATTTCTCTCTTAATACCTGCATTCCAAAGATAATCATTGAATTCTCGGGAGAAGTATTCTCCCCCTCCATCTGACCTCAGTCTTTTGAGTTTCCGTCCGGTGAGTCTTTCGGCATATGCATGAAAGTGCCTGAAAGCTCCGAACACCTCTGACTTTTCCTTCAAAACATAAAGAGTTATCCACCTTGTTGCATCATCAATGAATAAAACATAGTACCTTGATCCGCTGATTGATCCTTCTTTCGTTGGTCCCCATACATCTGTATGTATGAGTTCTAGCACACCATCATGTTTGAATCCTTTCTTCTGGAAAGGTAACCTGTGGGCTTTTCCCAATTGACAGGCTTCGCATTTGTGAATCATATGTTGGTTCTGTACGTTCGGTAATCCCAGTACAGACTGGTTCGCTATCATAGCTTTAATTCCCTTTTCGTGAAAGTGACCTAATCTCTTGTGCCAGAGATCAAGTTCTGTAATTACCTTTTCATCATGCGTGAGCAGCGCTTGGCCAATGTTTCCTTGTACTCTTAAGGTAAAGAGTCTGCCTTCTTTCTTACCAGAGACGATCTGATAATATCCGTTCTTGGGATCTTCTACAAATACTCCTTTGTTTGTAAATCTGACCTGAAAACCTTTTTCGACTATCTGTCCCACACTGATCAGATTTTTCGGTATTGTTGGAACATACAAAACATTGGTTAGCAAATCTGCTCCACTCTTGCATTTCACTTTTCCGATTGATTGTACTTTGTGTCTTGTATTGTCACCTGTTTGAACAGTGTGACTAGAACTACCTCTCTCTAGTTCTGACATTAGTTCTATATTTCCTGACAAATGATTAGAGCATCCAGAATCAATGTAAAATACCTTTAGGTCTTCATTTTCTGATGTGCTGATTGAGTTCATCATCAATGATGTATGACTTTCATTCTGTGTGTCATTTGCGTAGTTGTTGTAGGTGGTGTTGTAGGATTGGCTCTGTCCCCAACTTCTTGTTCCACCTCTACCGTAGCCTCCTCTTTGGCTTTGTCTTCCTCTTTGGAAGTTACTTTGATTTCTTCCGCTACTGCCTCTGCTATTGTTGTTTTGATTTTGATTTGATCCTTGTTGATTGTGCCAACAATCATGCGCCAGATGGTTACTTAGTCCACAAATCCAGCAAGCTTTCTTGATGGTATTCTGGCGGCTTCTTCCTCTTGCTCTTCCTCTGCCAGTGCCTTTACCTCTCGCGTAATAGGCCTGAGAACTCGACTCTTCCTCGTCCTTTGACTTACCCTTTTCTTTCTTCTTGTTCTTCATATACATTGCTGAACTATGTCCTTTTTCTGCGTCTCCTTTCAGGTCTTGCTCATATGTGAGCATCAAACCAAGCAACTGATTTAACTCTGGTACAAAATGATTTAGGGAGAGTTCAGTTGATAGTACAAAAGGTTTCCACCTTTCATCTCCTCTTAACCCTGTGAGCACTTGCGCTATCAATCTATGGTCTTCGACTTCTTCATTTATGGATCCAAGACTATCTGCTAGATCCTTCATTTTAGTGACGTAGTCACTGATGCTTTGACTCGGCTTCTTTTTGAACGTTGTGAATTCGGACCATAGGCTGGCCTTCCTAGCTTTCGTAGTATTTTGGAAGTGATCTTCCAATGCGCTCCATATGTCCTCTGCTTTCTCCAGACCTCTAATGTGCGGTAGTAGATGATCTGACACAGTGTTGTAGATGTAGGCTCTTGCCGTTGCATCTTTCTTCTGCCATAGCTTTAGGGCGTCCAGTTCTTCTTTTTCCGGTTGACTGTCATCTTCGAAAGTCGGTTTCCTTTCTTCTCCGGTCACGTACGTCATTAAGTCCTTACTCATAAGTAAGGCTTCCATGCGCATTACCCATGCAGGATAATTATCTCTGTCCAGTTTATCTATTTGGACATGATCTGCCATGATAGAGAGTACTCTAGGCTCTGTTACCAAATGTTGGGAGATTAACTAGCTCTGATACCAATTGTTGGCGAAAACTTCGGCTCTAACGCCTACTGTTGCGGAAATATTTTCGCCCTGAAGGTGGGTTTCGCGACAAGGCGTGAACTCTGTCAGGCCTGCGGAAATTGCCGCACCACCGCAATAGAATGCTAAACTAGAGTGATTCAGAACACCTCTGTAATCAACAGTAGCTCAGCCTAATTAATGTCGCTTTAACTGTGTTATTCTGCGACACACGTTCCACCGGAACTTCACCAGACTATTACTGGACTGACACCGTAGTTGTGCCGGAACTTCACCGAAATAGACTTAGTTCTGTTCGTAATTGCTTCAGATGAACTTATGTGAAGTAAGGAAGTAGTGTGTGAGCTTCCTTCACCGAATGAACTTCCTTCTGGAAACTTCACAGTTCTGAACTGCTACTTTCCGGTTAAGCTTTGAACTGTGTGTACACCTTCATTCCACCGGAAACTGTGACCAGCTTAAAGTAGAGACGTCTAGCTACAAGATGAGCTATCTCTCATACAAAGCTTCGAACTCTGCTGCGAGTTATACTTCGTTGTTCTACCGAAAACTTGTTTTCTGAGAAACTGTAACTGACCGAAAAATTACTGAAATATGTTTACTGAGTAAACTGTTATTCACCGAAACATGCGTTTACAGAGAAGGTACTGAGGCACGTTTAGAACGAGTCGTGACAGCAAACGATAAATTAAGTTTCCTACCGTGACACGAAATAACTTCAGATTCTTCACAAGTAAAGATTGCGCGCAGACATCCACATGAACATGTGTTTTCGATTAGAGAGGATGTGTACAAGTAAGCTTGGCCTCTTCTTGCTCAAGTTACAGAAACTCTCCTACAGTGAGTAGTTTCTTATTACCATCTCTCTTCAGATGAAAAAGACCTGACACTTCAGGCTTGTATTATTCATCTGTACATACGCGATCTATGGCGTCTTCTGAGAACTTCTAACTCTCTCTTCACTCATACGCGATCTATGGCGTCTTCTCTCGTTCTCTCGTTCTCCTCTGTGTATCAGTGTCTCTCACATACACGCATGTACTCCTGCGCATCCTGTTCTTCAAATCTTGCTGTATATATATACAATTTCTTTGGCGCTCATTTGCTCTGTCATTCTTCAATTCGCGTTATGCGCGCCTTACGCGCCCGCCGCGGTTAATTGCTCTGTTGTGCGGACACCGCGCACTAACTTCGCATACTGTACACCTGTGCGCTGATTTTCTGAAGATTCCGTTTCTGTCTTGTTTATTGCGTCAAATTCGTGAGTGTTTCCTTAACATCCATGAGTAGACCTTCTATCATCTGAGTCACCTGCCCAATCTGCATCACTAAACACTTTGATTCTTGTGTCAGAAGTGAAACCATAATACAAACCTTCACTTAGGGTTCCTTTGATATATCTGAGTACCCTTTGGGCTGCAATCCAATGAGTCTTCTTTGGACAATGCATGAATTGTGACAACACACCTACTGCATATGATAGATCTGGCCTTGTCAAGGTAGCATAGATTAAACTACCTACCAAACTCTGATATTTCTTCATGTCATTGAATTCTTCACCTCCATACCTGCTTAATTTATGATTTACCTCCAATGGTGTGGTTGAGGTCTTGCAATCTTCCATGTTAAACTTGATTAGGAGATTCTTCAAATATCTCTCTTGTGAAACATATACTCCATGTTGAGTATACACAATCTGCATTCCTAGAAAATAAGATAAGTTTCCCAAGTCACTTATCTTAAACTCCTTCTCTATTTGCTTCTTGAGTTCATTGATTCCTTGAGCATCTGTTCCTGTAACAATAATATCATCAACATAAATGCACATGTAAATGTATCCATTTTCACTTGCCTTCACTAGCAAGCTACTATCTGCCTTTGATGCTTGAAATCCACATTCATTCAAGAACTTAACCAATCTGTAATTCCAAGCTCTTGGGGCTTGCTTCAACCGATATAAAGCTCTCTTGAGCTTACACACATAATCTGATCCAATTGATTCCATGAAGTCTTCTGGTTGCTCCATATATACTTCATCTGCAATGTATCCATTTAAAAATGCATTTTTCACATCCAATTGTGATAATTTCCATCCCTTGCAAGCAGCAATAGCAATCAATGTCCTAATTGTAGACATCTTAGCAACAGGACTAAAGGTTTCATCATAATCTACCCCATAAGTTTGGGCATAACCTTTGACCACAAGTCTAGCCTTATATCTAGACACCTTACCATCTGCAAACCTCTTTGTTTTATATACCCACTTGCATCCAATGACCTTCTGATTCTTTGGTCTTGGTACTAATTCCCAAGTTTCATTTTCAAGTAGAGCATCATACTCTTCTTGCATTGCCTTCTCCCAATTCTGTTTACCTTTGGCTTCTTCATAAGTGATTGGATCTTCTTCTGTTTTCACAATGTAGGCATAATCTTTTGTTGTTAGGAAAGATGTATCATAACTATACCTTATAGGTTCTTTCCTTTCCCTTGTAGATCTTCTGATTTCTGCACTTCTTGAAGTTTCAGCCTCATTTGACTCTGGATCAAATCTTGGCCCTTCTTCTACATGATCCTGCAATCTACTTCTTGATTCAATTTCATCAACAATTTCTTCACATACTTTTACCTTTGCCTTTCCTTTCCTTTGAATTTCTTCAACACCTGTATACTCATTTGGTGATCCTGTATACCACATATTTTGCTCATCAAATGTCACATCTTTAGTAACAAGAAATTGCTTTGTGGATGGACTCCACAACCTGTAACCCATCTGTCTATCATCATATCCAATAAACACATACTTCTCTGCTTTTGGTTCTAGCTTATGTCTTAATTGTGAAGGAACATAAGCATATGCAATACATCCAAATACTTTACAATGATCAAGACTAGGCTTCTTACCCCACCATGCTTCATAAGGAGTTCCTCCATCCAAAGCTTTGCAAGGCAACCTATTCACAAGGTATGTTGCAGTGTTAATGGCTTCTGCCCATAAGTAATTTGGACAATTCTTTTCCTTCATCATGGCTCTTGCAAACTCTACAAGAGTCCTATTCCTCCTTTCTGCTACTCCATTCTGTTGAGGAGAGTACCTGCAAGTTACTTCTCTTTTGATACCTGCATTCCACAAATAATCATCAAACTCTTTAGAGAAATACTCTCCCCCTCCATCTGATCTCAACCTCTTGAGCTTTTGTCCTGTGATCCTTTCTGCATAAGCATGAAAATGTTTGAATGTCTTGAAAACTTCTGATTTATCCTTGATTACATACAAAGTAATCCACCTGGTTGCATCATCAACAAACAACACATAATATCTGGATCCATTTATGCTATAGTCCCTTGAGGGACCCCATACATCTGTATGAACCAATTCAAGCATATTTGAATGCTTGTACCCTGATTTGTTATAAGAACTCTTATGTGCTTTACCTAATTGACAAGCTTCACACTTGTACACCATATGTTGCCCTTCAATATTTGGCAATCCAAGCACCACCTGATTCTTTGACATTTCCTTTATAGCTCTCTCATTGAAATGACCTAGCCTTTTATGCCATAGGTCTAATTCAGATACCTTTTGACTTCCATAGGTAAATAATGCATGTCCCACATTACCTTGGACTTTGAGAGTGAACAATCTTCCTTCCTTTTTCCCTACAATTATGTTTCTATATCCCTGATTTGGATCTTGTACATAAACACCATCATTTGTGAATCTTACCTCATATCCTTTCTCCACAATTTGCCCTACACTTATCAAATTTTTAGGAATAGTAGGAACATAAAGTACCTTGCTCAGAAGTGTACTTCCACTCTTTGTCTTCACTGATCCAATGCTCTCCACTTTATGTTTGGTATTGTCACCTGTTTGGACTGTATGTCCATTCACCCTTGCTTCCATATCAGTCATCAAGGATAGATTCCCACTCAGATGATTGCTACACCCTGAGTCAATATAAAACACTCTTTGATCTTCTCCCATTGATTCATGAGTTGCATTCAAGATAAGAGTCATGTCATCCTTCTGATCTGATGCATAATTGTAATAATTGTTGTTGTAGGACTGAGATTGGAAGTTTCTTCCACCTCCTCTACCATATGATGTCCTACCACCTCTTCCTCTGAAGTTGCCTCTTTGGTTTCTGCCTCCTCTACCTCTTTGGTTATAATTCTGATTGTTGTTTCCTCCATTTTGATTGTTGTACCAACAATCATTTGCCAAATGATTTGTTCTGCCACAAATCCAACAAGCTTTAGCATTATCTTTATTCTTACCTCCTCTTCCTTTACCTCTGAAATTTGTCTTCCCTTTTGTGAAGTTAGCTTGATTTGAATTCCCTTCATCATCATTTGATTGCTTTCCCTTGCCATTCTTTTTCTTGTCCTTGGAGTACATAGCTTGACTTGTACTTCTATCATTGTCTCCTTTAAGATCCTGCTCAAAGGTTAGCATGTGTCCTAGCAATTGATTAAGATCAAGAGTAAAGTGATCAAGTGACAACTCTATGGACAATATGAAAGGCTTCCACTTCTCATCTCCTCTCAGACCTGTAAGTATTTGTCTTACCAACTTTTCCTCTTCAATGTCTTCATCCACTGCTCCCAAGCTATCTGCAATATCCTTCATCCTTGCCACATAATCTGAAATTGATTGTGAGCTCTTCTTCTTGAAGGTTGTGAACTCAGCCCATAGTGAGGACTTCCTAGACTTAGTTGTATTTTGGAAATGCTCTTCCAAGGCATTCCAAACATCTGTAGCACTTTCCAAACCTCTGATGTGAGGTAAAAGGTAATCATTTACAGCCATGTAGATGATGCTCCTTGCTTGAGCATCCTTTCTCATCCAAGTCTTCAACATTGCAAGCTCTTCCCTAGTAGGAATACTTGGATCTGCAAATTCAGGTTTTTCTTCATCTCCTGTAATAAATGTGTTGGATGTGATGGCTGGGTACAATCAGAAGATCAAGGTGGTGCTGCTAGACCTGCTTCACACCTGCCCTTTCTTTTCTTCAGATATGGTTAGGAGACTCCTTGAGCTTTCAAATGACACCAAGAAACTATATATGTGCTTTACAAAGTGATTGAGAAATGATCAAATCAAAACAGATAAGTTTGAACCTTCATAAGTCCAAAAAACTTGCTATTTCTGTACTGACACCTGCTCAGTCCTAAGCTCAGTGTGTCCAGCACACTTACAATTGATCTAATTCCTTCTGGGAGTATTAAATTAACTTAACAAGCTACCATTAGCAAGTTAAATCACTCCAAATGACAAACTATACACTGAGCATGATGTTTAGCAAACTCAGGGACACCCCCGACTTTTTAGGAATCACAGAGAGATATACCAGTGATCACTTCGACAGCGATTTCTCCCAATTGGCTGAATAGATTGACTTGAAACTTTGTAGTGTTGTAGAATGCTTTGAGCTGGTTCCAATGAGCCCTTGATCAACAAATTTGGTTCAGTAGATCTTGAGATATGTCCTGTTAAAGTTGACAGACTTGGAGGTAGTCACTCAGAGAAAACACAGAGATAATGACTATGAATATATGTATTGAATCTATCAAATGTACATTCCCATTGGCATGTAGAATGATGCCCAATGGTACTCAGAGGTGTAGGCTAGGTAGTAGCTCTCACACTCTCACAAATATGCTTGGATTAGCCTCGGGAAGAGTGTAACTAAACCCGTGACTTTTACATTGATTTTTATAGGAGTTTTTGAATGAATTTGAATTTGAATTCAAATTAAACCTCCCTTGATTCTCTCCACTAGACTTAGGGAGATATTCCCTCAACTAGATCATCTAACTTTTCCACGACTCTAGTCTAGTAGGTATGATTACATTGTTGATAAAGTTACATGGACTTTTACATGAAGTAATAAGTAACTAAGCATAGGCATGTGTTCCTATGCTCTTTCTTGAAATGAAATAATCCAAACTTTTGCAATAAACTTCAATGTTGATATCCAAAGCTAAGTGATCTTTGTGCAATCTTCATGTTGAGTCTTCAAGGCACAAAACAAGTCCAAGTGTTAAGGCTTGTTTGCACCAACAGCTCCCCCTCAAGCCAAACACTTGCTTGAGTCTTCATTTTTAGTCTTCAATGATATCCTGTAATCCAATCATGGATTTAAACCTGCATAGCTTGCTCCCATCCAAAGCTTTTGTAAGCAAATCTACACATTGAATATTAGTGGACACATATGATAATTGGATTTCTTTGCTAAGTAGTTTCTCCCTCACATAGTGGTAATGAACCTCTATGTGTTTTGTCCTAGCATGATACACAGGATTAGCAGCTAAATGAAGTGAACTTGTATTATCACCAAATATGATTGGTGGCCTTGTATATAGGCCCAATTCTGAGTATAGTAGCTTCAACCATATTGATTCTTGAGTGGCATTGGCTAGCCCTCTGTACTCTGCCTCAGTAGATGATAGAGCCACTGTGGGTTGTTTCTTTGATGACCATGAAATAGGTTTATCACCTGCAAAGCATATGTAACCAGATGTACTCCTCCTGTCATCCTTGCATCCTGCCCAATCTGCATCTGAGTATACCTTGATGTCAATATCTGATGAATATGGATAATACAAACCATGATTTTGTGTTCCCTTTAGATACTTTACTATCTTCTTGGCTGCCTCCAAATGTGGTACTCTTGGCTTATGCATAAATTGACTAAGTACACTAACACCATATGAGATATCAATCCTAGTTAAGGTAGCATAATTGAGACTACCTACCAAACTTTGGTAACCTGTAATATCCTTGAGTTCTTCTCCTTCATGTGCACTGAGTTTGTGGTTGACCTCCATAGGAATGTTTGAGACTTTAGCTTCCTGCAAATTAAACTTCTTGACCATGTCCTGAATGTACTTCTTCTGAGTAATGAATATACCTGAATTTGTGTAGACCAATTCAAGCCCTAGGAAGTACTTCAATAATCCAAGATCATTGATCTTGAATTCCTTCATCATTTGACCTTTGATGTGTCTAATTCCTTGAACATCATTACCTGTAATAATGATGTCATCAACATAGACACACAAGTATGTTACCTCTGAATTGTTCTTCTTTATAAACAATGAAGTATCTGCTTTACTCATCACAAATCCTTGATCCAAGAGATAGGTTGTCAACCTATAGTTCCATGCTCTAGGTGCCTGCTTCAATCCATACAGAGCTTTCTTCAATTTGCAAACATGATTTACCTTATTGGGATCCTCATAGCCAGGTGGTTGTGACATGTAGACTTCTTCAGATATCCATCCATTCAAGAATGCATTCTTTACATCCAATTGGTACATGTTCCAATTTTTGGATGCAGCTACACTCACCATAATTCTGATAGTTGGCATCTTTGCCACAGGAGAAAATGTCTCCTCATAATCAATGCCTTGGGTTTGTGCAAAACCCTTGGCTACCAACCTAGCTTTGTACCTGCTTATTGTACCATCTGAGTTCCTTTTGAGTTTGTAGATCCATCTGGATCCTATCACCTTCATGGAGTCCTTCTTGGGTACCAAGTCCCAAGTATCACTCTCCTTGAGAGCCTCCATTTCTTCATCCATTGCTTCCTTCCATTCTGGTTTAGTAATAGCTTCCTTAAATGTACCTGGTTCTTCACTTAAGATGTCCTTTGCAAGATATACAGAGTGCTTGGTTACAAGTGAAGTATCATATCCATACCTAATAGGTTTCTTCTTTTCCCTTGAAGATCTCCTCATAGCTTGAGTTGAGGATTCTGGATTGTCTTCAAGTTGCTTCATCTTCATCTTCCCTTTGGATTTCCAAGCTTTGAATTCTTCAATGTTGATGGTGTCTTCATCATCTGAACTTGTATCCTCATTCTGAGTTGGTTCTTGTCTGACAAGCTTTGGAAAGTCTTCTTCCATATCATAGGGTAAACTCACTTTCCTGCACTCATTATCATACCATGAATCATTTTCATCAAAGATGACATCTCTGCTTACCTTGAAGCCTTTGTTTGAGGGGTTATAGAACCTGTATCCTTTCTGATTCAAATCATAACCAATAAAGATACACTTCTCAGCCTTAGGGTCTAGCTTTCCCCTTACCTGTGAGGGAATATGTACATATGCAACACACCCAAAGATCTTGCAATGATCCAGAGAAGGTCTCTTACCATGCCAAGCCTCATAGGGTGTCATTCCATCAAGTGTCTTTGATGGCAACCTGTTGATTAAGTATGTGGCAGTAGATACACTCTCTGCCCAAAGATAATTTGGTAGTTTCTTTTCATTAAGCATAGACCTAGCTGTCTCCACAATGAGTCTATTTCTTCTTTCAGCTACCCCATTTTGTTCTGGAGAGTACCTTGTGGTAATCTCCCTCTTGATGCCTCTTTCCTGCAAGAACTCTTCAAAGTCATTGGAGAAGTATTCTCCACCACCATCAGACCTTAACCTCTTCAAATGTCTACCTGTTTGATTCTCTACTAATGCAAGATACCTTTTGAAGCAATTAAATACTTCATCTTTATGTTTCATGAAGTACAAGACAGTCCATCTGCTATAATCATCTATAAAAGATACATAGTACCTTGATCCAGATATGGATGGCTCCTTGCTTGGTCCCCAAACATCTGTATGCACCAATTCCAAGTAATCTTCATGCATAAATCCTTTCTTGGTATATGGCAACCTGTGTGACTTACCAAATTGACAAGCCCCACACTTGTATATCATGTGTTGCTTGGATACATTAGGTATCCCAAGCACACATTGATCTCTGCTCATCTGCTTTATGGTTCTCTCTCCAATGTGGCCCAATCTCTTGTGCCACATCTCCAATTCTGATAGGGTTTGGTCCCTATAGTTGTACAAGGCAATACTTTTAGTATCCTCAAGTTCAAAGGTAAACAATCTACCTGACTTCTCTCCCTTGGCTATCCTTCTGAATCCATGTCTTGGATCCTCCACAAATGCACCATGTTGAGTGAACCTGACCTGTAGACCTTTTTCAACAATCTGACCTACACTCATCAGATTCTTGGTGATTGTTGGGACATACAATACTCTGCTTAGCAAATTCTGATTACCATCACTTGTTTTGACATTACCTACTTTAACCACTGAGTGTTTAGTGTCATCACCTGTCTGCACTTGGTGCTTGCCTTTAGGTTCTTCCAAATCAGAGAGTAAGGCAACATTCCCGGCTACATGGTTAGAGCAACCTGAGTCAATATAGAACAAATGATCATCATTGATACCTGATTTAGATGTCATGTTCATAATCAACAAGGAATCATCTTGATCCTCTGCATAATTATTGTAATCCTTTCTGTTCCTGTATCCTCCTTGATAATTGCCATTGTGATTGTAGCTATTGTTGTAGTTGTTGTTGTAATTATTGTTGTAGCCATGGTAGCTTTGAGATTGATTGAACCTGCCTCTGCCTTGAGAGTATCCTCCTCTTTGGTGACCTCTTCCTCTTTGGTTCTTGTAGTTTTTGTAGCATTCATCTGTAGTATGATTAGACAAGCCACAAATATTGCATGGAGATTGATTATAGGGTCTCCCCCTACCTGACTTACCTCCTCTGCCCCTACCTCTAGATGATCTACCTCTCCCTGCATAGTTTGCTTGGGAGGTGGATCCTTCATCATCAACCTTCTTGTTTTTACCCTTATCTTTAGACTTCTTATCTGTATATAGGGCAGAGGGATTGTTACCTTTTGATTGATCTCCATTCTTTGTGATCTTGGCTTCATGTGTAAAGAGTTGTCCAATCAGAGTTGTTAGATCAGGTGCTTGAATGTCCATGTACAAGTCCATTGCAGTGGTAAAGCTCTCCCACTTATCATCTGCTTTGAGTCCATTGATCACTTGTCTAACAATTTGCTCTTCTTCAATCTCTTCTCCAACACTTGCAAGTTGATCTGCTATATCTTTGACTTTGGTGACAAAATCTGAAACACATTGTTTTGATTGCTTCCTAAGAGTTGTAAACTCAATCCATAGCTGATTCTTTCTGGCCCTTGTGCTTGATGAGAAGTATGTTGACAAGGTCTCCCAAGTCTCTTGGGAAGTCTTACAGTTCCTAACATGAGGTAGAAGGAAATCAGAGATAGAGTTTAGAAGATATGACCTTGCCAAAGCATCTTTAGCACACCATTGATTAAGTCTCTCATGCTCATCCTTTGTAGGTAGGCCTCTGGTTTTGAATGAGGGCAACTCCTCATCCCCTGATATGTATCCATACAAGCTTCTCCCTTGTAGATAAGTCTTCATTCTTAATGACCATGCCTGGTAGTTATTCCTATCCAATTTGTCAATAAAGGAAGGGAAACCATCACCCATGATTACCTTGTTTGCTCTGATACCACTGTTGGATGTGATGGCTGGGTACAATCAGAAGATCAAGGTGGTGCTGCTAGACCTGCTTCACACCTGCCCTTTCTTTTCTTCAGATATGGTTAGGAGACTCCTTGAGCTTTCAAATGACACCAAGAAACTATATATGTGCTTTACAAAGTGATTGAGAAATGATCAAATCAAAACAGATAAGTTTGAACCTTCATAAGTCCAAAAAACTTGCTATTTCTGTACTGACACCTGCTCAGTCCTAAGCTCAGTGTGTCCAGCACACTTACAATTGATCTAATTCCTTCTGGGAGTATTAAATTAACTTAACAAGCTACCATTAGCAAGTTAAATCACTCCAAATGACAAACTATACACTGAGCATGATGTTTAGCAAACTCAGGGACACCCCCGACTTTTTAGGAATCACAGAGA
>CM035429.1:89156935-89171935 GCA_020310875.1 Ceratopteris richardii
ATATTTGCTTTGATTGTTCTTTGAAAATCTGTAGATCTACATCTCTAGGACCTGTGACTATAATATCATCCACATAAATGATTGCTATAATCATCACACCTGTTTTAGCTTTGACATAAAGAGATGGATCTGCATCTGAGTTATGGAAATCAATGAATAAAAGATATGTATGTATCTTTTCATACCATGCTCTAGGTGCCTATTTTAATCCATACAAAGCTTTGATAAGCTTACACACTAAGTGTTATTTACCTGTCTCTTCAAAACCTTCTGGCTGCTGAATATACACATCCTCATGTAAATCACCATTTAGAAAAGCATTCTTAATGTCAAGTTGATTTATATGCCAACCAAAATGTGCTGCTAGAGCAAGTATTGACCTAATAATAGTCATCCTAGACGTAGGAGCAAATGTCTCATCCTAATCAATACCTTTTTGTTGTGCATATCCTTTGACAACTAACCTGGCCTTGTATCTATCAATAGTACCATCTGCTTTCCTTTTGATTTTGAAGATCCATTTTACACCTATAGCATTCTTTCCCTTTGGTAACTCACATAGCCACCATGTTTGATTCTTATGAATAGAATCAATCTCTTCTTGCATAGCTTTTCTCCAAATAGGAATGTTAAGTGCATCTTTAACACATGTAGGTTCATCTTCAACTGTCGTAAGTGCCAAAATATCATGAATCTCAAAGTCTTCAGCGAAACTTACATGATCTTTTTGTTTTTGCTGTCTAGTCTGACTTCTTGTTCTTATATGATCTTGTTGTTGTTGTTGTTGTCTAGTCTGACTCCTTGTTCTTCTAGTAAAAGTCTTTATACCACTATCTTTCCAAGTCTAATATAACCAAGTAGGTGTATCCTTAAATGGTGGTGAAAATCTTTCTGAATCTTCAGCTTCCACAGGTTTTAGAACTTGTCCTGTCCAGGTACTAGGAGTTTCTGGAACATTGACTTCTTTCATTTCTGGAATCAAAGTCTCTTGTGGAACTGAATCTGTAGAAGGTTGTGAAATTCCTCTTTCTTCAACTCTTTCTTGAATCCTAGGAATTTTAACTCCCTGCTGATATGGCTAAACATATACATCGAGAATCTTTCTAAAAAATCCATAGTCATTTTCACTAATGAACTCTAGAATTTCTGCTTCTTTATCATAAACCTTATTTTGAGCAATATAAGCATTACGTGAAAGAATAACTTCACCTCTCTCTAGAACATAAAACATGTATCCTTTACTCTCAACAAGATATCCAATAAAAATAGCTTTCTTTGCTTTTACATCTAGTTTGCATCGGTCATTTTTCTCAATATGTACATACGAAAGTGATCCAAACACTCTGAAGTAAGTCACATTAGGTTTTCTACCATAATAAGCTTCATATGGTGTGATTACCTTTAAAGATTTTGTAGATGAATTGTTTAAAATGTGGTTAGCTGTATGTACTGCATCAAACCAGAATTGCGGTGAAAGCTTCTTGGATGCCATCATGCTCCGCATTATTTCAACAAGTACTCTATTCTTACTTTCTGCAACACCATTCTACTAAGGAGTATAAGCAATAGTAAGGTGTCGAATAATACCTTTCTCATCAAGAAATGTCTGGAAGAGAAGAAAACACATCTCTGCAACCTGTCATATGCTTTGTAGCACCTGTGTCAAATATCCAAGGACTTGTTGAAAGAACTTGTAAAACTGCTTGATCAAAAGCTACTTCCTCAATGGTGATACAGGCCTAAGAATCACCTTGAGATTTCCCTTTTTTATCATCTTCTGCAACATTACCTGATGCCTTTTTCTTTTCTGTTGCAATCCTTTTATAACATGCTACTTTTAAATGTCCAAGTTTCTTGCAGTAAAAACATATTACTTCCTTCTTCTTAGAAGACTTCTCTTTAGATGTAGTAGAAACAAAATCTGAAGTAGAAGGTGAGATGGACCTACTTTCCTTCTTGGATTGCTTTTCCTTCTTATCCTTCTTCTTCTTTTTACCCTTTGATGAAGATGAAAGTGCGTCTTCATTCTCTTCCATTCCCTTCAACTGATCTTCATCTTGAAGTAACAAGAACTCTAGGTCTTCAAATGTAACTTCTCTATCTCTTGTGGTAAGGGTAAGAGTGGTTATAAAAGATCGATATGAAATAGGAAGTGAATTAATCAGCGTATTTACCATTTCTTCATGTGATATCTCAACTCCTACATTTAGAAGTTGATCTCTCAAGTCAATGAGTCTCGTAATGTGGGTTTGAATTGACTCACCAACCTTCATCCTTGTATTTGCTAGTTGTCTCCTCAAGTGAGCTTTCCTAGCAGTATTTTTCTCTGAAAAATATTCTCACGCTTCAACCAAGCTTGTCTAGAACTTTTGCAAGATCTGATCTATGGTAGAATATGCTTTTTAACACTCATTGCTATGAATGAAAGTGCTAAAGCATCTCTAGCATCCCATCTTGCCTAATCTTTAGTAGGAGGAACTGTAGGTAAAGACCTACCTATGACTCTGGATGTCGAAGTGGTTACCTCTTCTTGATTTGGTTCTCTAATAGTAATTCTAGTACCTCTTGAAGCTGATGTGGCTCCTTCTTTGCCTTCTCATCTTGTTCTTGTGAAGGATCGATTAACGATACTCCAAAAATCCTTTGTCACTAAAATATTCATCATCATGAAACTCCACATGTGATAATTAGAAGATCCATCCAACTTGTCTTCAATCTCAATTCTAATCTCACTCATCTTAACTAAGTGTGTATGTCAATTATGCTCTGATACCAAGTGTTGGAATTTGGGGTCCCAGGATCGTTCCAAACTAAAACCTTTTGAGCACACACACTTAATTAATTAAGATGATAAATGAGAGATAGATAGAAAGAGATCTTGAGACAAGGATAGGGAACGTAAGCTGGATGCTTACTCACTAAAAAATAGATGTCCAAATTACAACATCACATCCTCAAGAGTGTGTGAACACTCTCTCTTCAAGAACAACTTCAAACTCTAGCTTGAAATCTTTGAATGAGTGATCTAACAATGAGCAAGGCTCTTTTATATAGTAGTTTGTACTCCTTGAAAAGCATAACTAAAAGCAAAATAAATCTATGATCGCCATATTAAAGCAAGATTGCTAATTGTTGGTGCAATTCAAGCCATCACACTTGGCTAGGACAATTGATTTGATGACTCCACATAAGGGAAGACCCATAGGAACTTATGCTTAAAGTTTCTTACCATTTACTCTTTTGTAAAAGTCTATATGACTTGGCATTTATATGTGATCACTTTAGTCACCTACCTACTTCATTAGTCGTGGAAAAGAGAATGATTTAGTGGAGAGAATATCTCCCTACTTTTAGTAGAGATATTCTAGGGAGCCTAAGTTTGAATTTTGAAATTCAAATCACCATCCAACTCCTATAAAAACTACATTTGAAAAGTCGCGGTAAGTCCGGTCACTTCAGCTCACTCCCCGAGGCATTTTCTCATTGTAACTGTGTGTGTGTTAGTGCTACTCCATAGCCTACACCACCACTCCTCAATTAGCCATGCTTGCCATGCTAATGAGCTTGTATAATCATATCAATCAATAGATATATACACATTTAACATACCTGATTCTCTGTGTTTTCTACTCCAAGTCTGTCAACGTCCAAGGAGCATTTCTCAGTGCTCACTGAACCAAATCAAGAGTTTAATAGCTCTTTGGAACCAACTCAAGGTCTTCTACAAGCATACAAAACTTCAGAAGATTTCATTCAGCCATTTGGGAGAAATCGTTATCGAAGTGCACACTGGTCTGTGTCTGCAGAATTCCTAAAAAGTCGGGGGTAATCATAATTTTGCTAAACTTATTTCTCAGTGCATGGTTTATCAATTTGAGTGATTCCACTTGTAATTGGTAGCTCATTAAGGTACTTTAATACTCCCAAAAGGAATTGTTTCAATTTCAAGTGTGCTGGTCACACTGAACATAATACTGAGCAGGTGTCATTACAGAAATAGCAAGTTTTCTAGAATTTGTGAAGTGCAAAGTTATCTGTTTTGATTTGATCATTACACAAACCATTTGCAAAGTACATGTATGGTTTCTTTGTGTCATTTGGAAGCTAAGCAAGTGTACTAAGCATATCTGGAATCAAAGAAGGGCAGATGTGAAGCAGGTTTTGCAGCATCAACTCATTTCTTGAGTGCATCCAACCATCACTCCCAACAGTGGTATCAGAGCAAAGAAAGTAAACATGGGTGATGGTTTCCCTTCATTCATTGACAAATTGGACAGAAACAATTATCAGGCTTGGTCATTGAGAATGAAGACCTATCTACAAGGGAGAAGCTTATTTGGATACATATCAGGAGATGAGGAATTGCCCTCATTCAAGACTAGAGGACTACCCACAAAGGATGAACATGAAAGACTCAACCAATGGTGTGCAAAAGATGCTCTGGCAAGGTCTTATCTCTTAAACTCTATATCTGATTTTCTTTTACCTCATGTAAGGAATTATAAGACTTCCCAAGAGACTTGGGAAACCTTGTCAAACTACTTTTCTTCCAACACAAGGGCTAGGAAGAATCAATTGTGGATTGAGTTCACAACCCTTAGGAAGCAGCCCAAGCAATCAGTCTCAGAATATGTGACAAAGATCAAAGATGTGGCAGACCAATTAGCAAGCATTGGAGAGGAGATTGAAGAGGAGCAAATAGTCAGGCAAGTAACAAATGGACTCAAGGCAGATGATAAGTGGGAAAGTTTCACCACTGCAATGGACCTCTATATGGACATGCATACCCCTGATCTCACAACACTCATGGGCCAACTATTTACACATGAAGCAAAGTTTACAAAGGCTGGAGATCAATCAAAAGGTAACAACTCCTCTGCTCTCTATACTGATAAGAAAGTCAAAGATAAAGGTAAAAGGAAGAAACAGGATGAAGAAGGCTCTACCTCTCAAGCTAATTATGCAGGGAGAGGAAGGTCATCTAGAGGAAGAGGCAGAGGAGGTAAGTCAGGTAGGGGGAGACCCTACAACTCATCACCATGCAACATTTGTGGATTGTCTAATCATACCACAGATGAATGCTACAAAAACTATAAGAATCAGAGAGGAAGAGGCTACTCAAGAGGTGGATACTCTCAAGGGAGAGGCAGATTCAATCAACATCAAAGCTACAATGGATACAACAACCAATACAACAACAACTACAACAACAACAACCACAATGGTAATTACCAAGGTGGATTCAGAAATAGAAGAGACTATAAAAATTACAGAGAGGAGCAAGATGACTCCCTATTGATCATGAATATGACCTCCAAGGCAGGTACAAATGATGATCATTTATTTTATATTGACTCAGGATGTTCTAACCATGTAGCTGGCAATGTGGCACTACTTTCTGATTTGGAAGAGCCCAAGGGCAAACATCAGGTACAAACAGGTGATGACACTAAACATTCTGTTGTTAAGATTGGAAATGTGAAGACATGTGATGGTAACCAGAATCTATTGAGCAGGGTACTCTATGTACCAACCATCACCAAGAATCTAATGAGTGTTGGCCAGATTGTGGAGAAAGGTTTGCAGGTCAGATTCACACAACATGGAGCATATGTGGAGGACCCAAGACATGGATTCAGAAGGATAGCCAAAGGGGAGAAATCAGGTAGATTATTTACATTTGAGCTAGAAGATACCAAGAACATTGCTTTGTATAATTACAAGGATCAGACACTTTCAGAGTTAGAAATATGGCACAAGAGATTAGGGCACATAGGTGAAAGAACCCTAAAAAGGCCTATTCAGGAAAAATGGGAATTACACAGGATTTTGAGACAATTCTTTGTGTCCTAATGTTATAGTTTTTGACTCATTCACACACCACAACATGTTATTATCTCTTGATTGGAGTATATTAAACTGACACTTTAACATTGAGGATAATTTTATTATAAATGGGGTATCAAGGTTGGGCTCAAACGTGAGAAATTAACATAATAAGTAATATAAATGGGACTTGAATAATTCCCAAATTTCCTGAATAGGCCTTTAAAGCAAATGTGCAGGGATCAATGTGTGCTTGGGATACCTAATGTGTCCAAGCAACACATGATTTACAAGTGTGGATCATGTCAATTTGGTAAGTCTCACAGGTTACCCTATTCAAGGAAAGGTTTCATGCATGAAGACTACCTAGACTTGGTACACATAGATGTTTGGGGACCTAGCAAGGACCCTTCTATTTTAGGTTCAAGGTATTATGTGTCCTTCATTGATGATTATAGCAGGTGGACCATTTTATACTTTATGAAGCATAAAGATGAAGTGTTTAATTGTTTCAAGAGGTATCTTGCACTTGTTGAAAATCAAACAGGAAGAAGCTTGAAGAGGCTAAGGTCAGATGGTGGAGGAGAGTACTTCTCCAATGAGTTTGAAGATTTCTTGCAGGAAAGAGGCATCAAAAGGGAGATTACTACAAGGTACTCACCTGAACAAAATGGGGTAGCAGAGAGAAGGAATAGACTCATAGTAGAAACAGCTAGGTCTATGCTTAATGAGAAAAAGTTGCCAAATTATCTTTGGGCAGAGAGTGTATCCACTGCCACCTATCTCATCAATAGGTTGCCATCCAAATCACTTGATGGCATGACACCATATGAAGCTTGGCATGGTAAGAGACCCTCTCTGGATCATTGCAAAATCTTTGGTTGTGTAGCATATGTGCATATTCCCTCACAGGTAAGGGGAAAGCTAGACCCCAAGGCTGAAAAATGTATCTTCATTGGCTATGATTTGAACCAAAAGGGATACAGATTCTACAACCCAACAAACAAAGGGTTCAAGGTAAGCAGAGATGTCATCTTTGATGAGAATGACTCTTGGTATGAAAATGAATGTAGGAAGATTAGTCTACCCTATGACATGGAAGAAGATTTTCCAAAGCTCACCAAGGAGGAACCAATTCAGCAAGAAGATTCAAGCTCAGAAGATGATGATACAATAAACCTTGAAGAGTTCAAGGCTTGGAAGTCCAAAGGGAAGATGAAGATGAAGCAACTAGAAGATAAACCAGAATCCTCAACCCAAGCAATGAGGAGATCTCATAGAGAAAAGAAGAAGCCTATCAGATTTGGGTATGACACATCACTTGTAACTAAACATTCTGTATATCTTGCAAAGGACTTGTTAAATGAAGAACCAGGTACCTATGAAGAAGCAATTACCAAACCAGAATGGAAAGAAGCCATGGATGAAGAGATGGAAGCCCTCAAGGAAAGTGATACTTGGGACTTGGTACCCAAGAAAGACTCTATGAAGGTAATAGGATCCAGATGGATCTACAAACTAAAGAAGAACTCAGATGGAACAATAAACAGGTACAAAGCTAGGTTGGTAGCCAAGGGTTTTGCACAAACCCAAGGAATTGATTATGAGGAGACATTTTCTCCTGTGGCTAAGATGCCCACTATCAAAATTTTGGTGAGTATAGCTGCATCCAAGAATTGGAATATGTACCAATTAGATGTCAAGAATGCTTTCTTGAATGGATGGATATCTGAAGAAGTCTACATGTCACAACCACCTGGCTATGAAGATCCAAAAAAGGTACATTATGTTTGTAAATTGAAGAAGGCTCTGTATGGTTTAAAGCAGGCACCTAGAGCATGGAATTACAGGTTGACAACCTACCTCCAAGACCAAGGATTTGTGATGAGCAAAGCAGACACTTCTCTATTTATAAAGAGAAGTAGTACAGAGGTAATCTACTTATGTGTTTATGTTGATGACATCATCATTACAGGCAATGATGTCAATGGGATTAGGCACATCAAAGGACAGATGATGAAAGAATTCAAGATTAGTGATCTTGGATTATTGAAGTACTTCTTAGGTCTTGAGTTAGTCTACACCAACTCAGGTATATATATCACTCAAAAGAAGGGATATGGTCAAGAAGTTTGGTTTGCAGGATGCTAAGGTATCTACTACTCCAATGGAGGTCAACCTAAAGCTAAGTGCTCATGAAGGAGAAGAAGTCCAAGACATCACAGGGTATCAAAGTATGGTAGGTAGTTTGAACTATGCTACCTTGACAAGAATTGACATAGCATATGGAGTTAGTGTGCTTAGTCAATTCATGCACAAACCAAGGGTACCTCACCTAGAGGCAGCAAAGAAGATCTTGAAGTATCTGAAGGGAACTCAAAGTCATGGTTTGTACTTTCCTTATACATCAGATATTGACATTAAAGTTTACTCAGATGCAGATTGGGCAGGATGCAAGGATGATAGGAGAAGCACCTCAGGATACATTTGTTTTGCAGGAGATAAGCCCATTTCTTGGTCAGCCAAGAAGCAACCTACAGTGGCACTGTCATCCACTGAAGCAGAGTATAGAGGGCTTGCCAATGCCACTCAAGAAGCTATCTGGTTGAAGCTTCTATATACAGAGTTAGGTCTATATACAAGGCCACCAATTATCTTTGGAGATAACACTAGCTCTCTTCACCTTGCAGCTAATCCAATTTATCATGCCAGAACCAAACACATAGAGGTTCATTACCACTATGTGAGAGAGAAGTTACTTAGCAAAGAGATTCAATTGACTTATGTGTCTACTAATATGCAATGTGCAGATTTACTTACAAAGGCATTAGATGGAAACAAGTTATGCAGATTTAAATCCATGATTGGATTGCAGGATGTGATTGAAGACTAAAGATGAAGAAGATGAAGACTTGAGCAAAAGTGTTTGGCTTGAGGGGGAGCTGTTGGTGCAATTCAAGCCATCACACTTGGCTAGGACAATTGATTTGATGACTCCACATAAGGGAAGACCCATACGAACTTATGCTTAAAGTTTCTTACCATTTACTCTTTTGTAAAAGTCTATATGACTTGGCATTTATATGTGATCACTTTAGTCACCTACCTACTTCATTAGTCGTGGAAAAGAGAATGATTTAGTGGAGAGAATATCTCCCTACTTTTAGTAGAGATATTCTAGGGAGCCTAAGTTTGAATTTTGAAATTCAAATCACCATCCAACTCCTATAAAAACTACATTTGAAAAGTCGCGGTAAGTCCTGTCACTTCAGCTCACTCCCCAAGGCATTTTCTCATTGTAATTGTGTGTGTGTGTTAGTGCTACTCCATAGCCTACACCACCACTCCTCAATTAGCCATGCTTGCCATGCTAATGAGCTTGTATAATCATATCAATCAATAGATATATACACATTCAACATACCTGATTCTCTGTGTTTTCTACTCCAAGTCTGTCAACTTCCAAGGAGCATTTCTCAGTGCTCACTGAACCAAATCAAGAGTTTAATAGCTCGTTGGAACCAGCTCAAGGTCTTCTACAAGCATACAAAACTTCAGAAGATTTCATTCAGCCATTTGGGAGAAATCGTGATCGAAGTGCACACTGGTCTGTGTCTGCAAAATTCCTAAAAAGTCGGGGGTAATCATAATTTTGCTAAACTTATTTCTCAGTGCATGGTTTATCAATTTGAGTGATTCCACTTGTAATTGGTAGCTCATTAAGGTACTTTAATACTCCCAAAAGGAATTGTTTCAATTTCAAGTGTGCTGGTCACACTGAACATAATACTGAGCAGGTGTCATTACAGAAATAGCAAGTTTTCTAGAATTTGTGAAGTGCAAAGTTATCTGTTTTGATTTGATCATTACACAAACCATTTGCAAAGTACATGTATGGTTTCTTTGTGTCATTTGGAAGCTAAGCAAGTGTACTAAGCATATCTGGAATCAAAGAAGGGCAGATGTGAAGCAGGTTTTGAAGCATCAACTCATTTCTTGAGTGCATCCAACCATCACTCCCAACAGATAGATAGATAGATAGATAGATAGATAGATAGATAGATAGATAGATAGATAGATAGATAGATAGATAGATAGATAGATAGATAGATAGATAGATAGATAGATAGATAGATAGATAGATAGATACATACATACATACATACATACATACATACATACATACATACATACATACATACATACATACATACATACATACATACATACATACATACATACATACATACATACATACATACATAGGTATATAGATAGATAGATAGGTAGACGGATGAATGGATGGATGGATGGATGGATGGATGGATGGATGGATGGATGGATGGATGCCAATCAAAGAAGGATGATAGAGATACAAAGAAAATAGAAAAGCAAAAATTGTTTTGCAAGTACTATAAAGCAAATGATCAAGCTTTCGGCAAAGCGTTGGACTTACTTCCTTTTGTGGAGTGATTTGACATAGCTTGCCACTTCCTTATACATGAGTGCTAGCTCCTTGTTCAGTGCATCACTCCTAGGGGGGATTTGTTGATATATTTAGGTAGTGATGTGTGTGAACACACTAGGACCATTGGAGCACTTTTTTCCCTCTTAAGGAGATTTTTTTCCCTTGGCTTGTATATACACCTATTTGCCCTCACGGGTCACTAGCCTTTGTACATTATACTGGTAATTTAGTATTCTGTGCTGTGCTCCAAGCTTCTTCTTCTTCCTTACGTTGTTCGTGTGCTCCCATAGACCTCAAATTCTAACAGATTATCTCTCTCTTGATTCCTGTATCTTGCAACTAAGAGTCAAATTCATGGCAGAAGTATTCTCCCCCTCCATAAGATTTTAGACTTTTTAGGGTTTTACCTAATTGATTTTCCACAAAAGCTAGATACTTCTTAAAACATGAGAACACTTCATCTTTGTGTTTCATAAAGTAAAGAATGCTTCATTTGCAGCGATCATCTATAGATGAAACATAGTGCCTTGACCGTGAGATAGATGTCTCTATGCTTGGTCCCCAAACATCTTTGTGGGAAAGTTCTAGAATGTCTCCATGTATGTATCCCTTCTTAGTTTCACACAAAACATTCATAAAGAGCTATAGTTTCCAACAAAATATGGACATGACCACTCTTCTGGATTCTTCTTGAGAGTTAAAAGTTAGAGTAGCTCCATCATATCCTTAAACAATTGTTTTCTTCTCAAGCTCCATATCTTTCTTATAACTTAGAACCTCTATGTGCTTATTCTTTAATGGTGTTGGAAAAGTTATCAGCTTTCCTAGAGATGTTTTACTTTTCTTGTCTTTTCTATACGAGAAGCTTTGATATGATTAAAGAGAGATATTTACAACAAGTCGAGATGGATAAATGCATAGAAATTTGGCATGCACATTATTGGTGATAGGAGTAAAAGATGCATATACTTGTCTCAAAATGAGCACATATCCAAAGTACTTCAGAGGTTCCATATTCAGGGTGGAAAGGCATTGAGTACACCTTTACCCACATATGTAAAATTGAGCAAGGATGAGTACCCCAAATGAGATGAGGGAAAGGAATTCATGACCAAAATTCCTTATCAATCTCCTATTGGTAGTCTCATGTATGCTATGGTAGCTATGAGACCATTTTTTATCAAGCATATCTAATGGTTGTAACATACCAGGACTCATTTTAAATTCAACCTTAACCTTTTGAATTTCAGACATTCTTTCACATACCTCCTAATGTCATATTTTATATATGATCAATAACATGAAGCTTTCACTTTAGCATAAGTCCTAGAATAACTAGAGTGTGTAGAGAAAGGTGCATCATGATAGTCATGCAAAATCTTTTCTTTAAAAATAGATTTTGAAGAAATATGTAAATGCAAATTACAATAAAAACCATTATTTTTCAAATGAAAATTTCCCAAAAACATAGAACTTGGAGTTTCATACAAAACTTTCAAGATTGCTGCATAGTACAAATCTTTCTTTAATTCCTTTTGAATATCAAAACCAGAAGATACAATAGAAATTGAATTGCAAAATGGTTTATGACTCAAAGCATCAACCAATTTTCTTTCTTTTGTAGTTAAGTATTTAACTTCAAAATCATATTCACTTAGCAATTTGATCCATTGTTTTTTTCTATTGTTAAGCAAAGGTTGAGTACAAATATATTTAAGGCTTTGATGATCGGTGCTTAGTTCAAACCTTACTCCAAGAAATAAGTGTCTCCAATGTTTAAGTGCATGAACAACTACAAGCAATTCCAAGTCATGCAATGTATAATTTAATTAATGTTTTCTTAGTTCCTTGACTCATAAGCCACTCCCCTTCCTTCTTGTGAAAGTACACATCCTATTTGACTTCCACTAGCATCACATGCAACAATAATTAGCTTCCCTAACTCATGTATTTTTAGCACATAATTTTGAATAATTTTCTATTTTAATTCTTCAAATGCATTTTCACATTCATTCCATATGAATTCTCTATTTTTCCTTGTCAATTTTGTAAGAGGTTTTACAATTCTTTAAAGTTCCTTAGTGTGTGCCCTCTCATATTGTGCCAAAACCAGGAAGCTTCTCACATCTCTCACACATTTGGGTGTAGTTCATTCAGCTATGGCTAGAGCTTTCTCAGGATCTATGTGAATCACTTCCTTAGAAATATTTCTCTCCAAATAAGCCACCTCCCCCCTTACAAAAAAACAATTACTCATCTTATCACATAGTTTATCCTCTGTGAGTTTCTCTAATGTCTTCTTGAGATGCAATGCATGTTGTTCATCATCCTTAGAATACATGAAAATATCATCAAGAAATTCTAAAATAAATTCCTCAAGATATTTGTGAAACACATTATTCATCAAACACATAAATGTGGCATGTGCATTTGTCAATCCAAAAGACAAAACTGTGAACTCATCATGAGCATATCATGTTCTAAACATTGTTTTGGGTATGTGCTCAAACTTTAATGTAATTTTAAGATATCCTCATCTTGAGTCAATTTTAGTGAATATTCTTGCACCACTTAATTGAATCAGCAATTCATCTATGTATGGAAGTGGATACTTGTTCTTAATGATTTTCTTGTCCCCTATAGTTCAATACAAAGTCTGCATAAACCATCTTTCTTTTTTTGAAACAAAAAAGGTGCTCCCCAAGGTGAAACAATAGGCCTTATCAAACCCTTCTTCAATAGATAATCTATTTGGAGCTTCAACTCTTTCAATTCATCACTATTGAACCTATAAGGTGCTCTACAATAAGGTTCACTTCCTAGACAAAGGTCTATAGGATTGCCAATTTTCCTAGAAGGGGGCATGCCCAGTAGATCATCAAGAAATACATTTGTGTACTCATCTAAATGTTTTTTTGACATATTTAGGATTTCTTCTTCTCATGAAGGGTATTCACATAAACCAAATATGTCTCACAACCTTTCCGAATCCCCCTAATCAACTTTATAGTAGAAATAGGAAAAAAATGTGAATTACACTCACCCACAACATGATGTTCCTATCCCTCTATTTTTAGAGTAAGGATCCCTCTTTTGCACTCAATCATGGCACTATTATGAAATAACCAATACATGCCAATGATTACACCACATTCTCTCATTTCGATTGCATGGAAGGTACCCAACTCTTATGTTTACCTAACATAAAATCAAGATTCTCAATACAGCCTTGAGTATAGTGTATCCTACCATTAGCCATCTGTATAGGTCTTTTGGTGTGCATCTAAATATGCAATCCTAAAGCCTCTACCAACTTATGAGACAAAGGAAACAATTTTTACTCCCTGAATCAATCAAGAAACTAACCTTATGTGATGATATATCCCCCATTATCCTAATCATTGATTCCCTTGAATGAGAAGAAGTTGTCTTGCATTGAAGAATAGGGTTAGAACACTTCCCTTGATCATTTTCATCCTCAATTATTGTGTTTTCCTCTTGTAGGTAATCTATTTTTGCCTCCATAGAATGATTGATGGCCTTGTTTGGACATTCAAAAGTGTCGTGTCCCTCTTGTCCACATCTAAAGCAGAATCCAAATCTTTTAGCCCACTCTAAGAAATGAGAATCATGTTACCAATGCATAAGTTCTCGCTTGCTAGGTGTATCAATCTTCTTTGGCTTATTTTCTCCTCCTTGAAAATTACTAGAATTAGTTGATCTTTGTCACTTCTGATTTGTTGAAATAGTTCTCATGGGTCAATTTCCTATTGAGATAAACCTTGATTTGGATGCCTTTTTTCATATTGAACTTCTCCATCTTCTTGAAGTTTTCTGCTTTTGCAACTGAATCAAGGAAACCTACATGTTTCCACCCCTTACATGATAGTGAAGCTCTTCCTACAAACCCTCATTAAATTTGATCTTCAACGTATCTCTAGAAACTTCTAGTGCATACCTATGGAAATGCAAAAATTTCTTCTTATATACTTAAACACACAAGTTATTTCTATCATACTTCTATTTATTGAAGGATTAGAATTCCATTTTATTTCCCATCGGATAATGTGGAGAACAATAAGAGTTCTCTGGTTGCTCTCAAAACTCTTTCAAAAGAATTCACCCTTCACCTAATAATTTTTGCCATAGTTTGGTGACTCCCCCAAATGCGGAATGGCCACCTTCGTTTTTGATTCCTCACTAAACATCTGTAGATCAAAGAAATCCTTGAGGTCCTTGATCAAAGCTTCAAGATCCTCTCTAGATTTCTTCTTCCCATCAAATTCATTTAACTTTTCTCCTTTAAACACTTGCTTAAGCATAGACTCACTAGCATCATCATCATCTTCTTCACGTTCACGTTGTCATCTAGCTCTACATGCATTCAATGTGCCCACACCATTACCACCTTGATCATTGAGGTCCATGAAAACATTTACCGTGCCCTATTTTCGTTTGTTGAATCTTTCTTTATGTTTTTCTGCATTCAGTCTATCGATAAGCTCAAATCGCTCTTCTACATTCTTCTTCAAAGCTTGTAACTTGTCTAGGAATCCAACTTCACTCTCATACCACTTGTAACACATCTCTTAATCTTCAACCACAATCCACACATAATAACAGAATTTGGCACAACAAGATATCAGATAGTAAAAGAGAGTATAACAAAATATATGAAAAAACAAGAACTCACAGAGAGAGAGAGA
>CM035429.1:89176935-89179435 GCA_020310875.1 Ceratopteris richardii
TTCATTATCAAACCAAGAGTCATTTTCATCAAAGACAACATCTCTACTGACCATGAATCCCCTTTTTGAAGGATTGTAAAACCTGTAACCTTTCTGATTTAGATCATATCCAATGAAGATGCACTTCTATGCCTTAGGGTCTAGCTTACCTCTTATCTGAGAAGGAATATGCACATATGCCACACATCCAAAGATCCTGCAATGATCAAGTGAAGGTCTTCTACCATGCCATGCTTCATATGGGGTCATCCCATCTAGAGATTTGGATGGCAATCTATTTACCAAATAAATGGTAGTAGATACAATCTTTTCCCACAAATAGTTAGGTATTTTTTTCTCATTTAACATTGATCTAGCTGTTTCAACAATCAATCTATTTCTTCTTTCTACTATCCCATTCTGCTCAGGGGTATACCTTGTGGTAATTTCTCTCTTGATTCCTCTATCCTCCAAGAATGCATCAAAATCATTTGAGAAGTACTCACCTCCTTGTGGTAATTTCTCTCTTGATTCCTCTGTCTTCCAAGAATGCATCAAAATCATTTGAGAAGTACTCACCTTTCTAAAACAACTGAATCCTTCATCTTTGTGCTTCATAAAGTAAAATATAGTCCACCTACTATAATCATCAATGAAAGATACATAATACCTTGATCTAGAGATTGAGGGATCCTTGCTTGGTCCCCATACTTCTGTATGAACAAGTTCTGGTAGTCCTCATGCATGTAGCCTTTCCTTGAGAAGGGTAACCTGTCAGACTTTCCAAACTGACAAGCACCACACTTATAAATCATGTGTTGCTTGGATACATTAGGTATCCCAAGCACACATTGATCTCTGCATATTTGTTTCAAGGTTCTTTCACCTACATGCCCTAATCTTTTGCGCCAAATTTCAAGCTCTGATAATGTTTGATCTTTATAACTATAGAGTGCTATGTTCCTTGTATCCTCAAGTTCAAAAGTGAAAAGTCTACCTGTCTTTTCTCCTTTGGTAATTCTCTTGATCCCATGCTTGGGATCCTCCACAAATGCTCCATATTGGATGAATCTAACCTGCAAACCTTTTTCCACAATCTGTCCAACACTCATCAAATTCTTGGTAATAGTTGGTACATATAGAACCCTACTCAGCAGATTTTTGTTTCCATCAGAGGTCTTAACATTTCCAACTTTAATTACTGAGTGCTTGGTGTCATCACCTGTTTGTACCTGATGCTTACCCTTTGGTTCCTCAAGGTCATAAAGAAGAGCTACATTTCCTGCCACATGATTTGAGCATCCTGAGTCAATGTAGAAGAGATGATCATCATTTATACCTCATTTTGAAGTCATGTTCATAATCAAAAGAGAATCTTCTTGCTCCCATGTGTAGTTGTTATAATCCTTTTTGGATTTGTATCCTCCTTGGTAGTTGCCATTGCAGTAGTTGTAGTTTTTGTTGTATCCTTGGTGATGATTGAACCTGCCTCTTGATTGTGTGTATCCACCTCTTTGATATCCTCTACCTCTCTGATTCTTGAAGTTCCTGAAACACTCATCTGTAGTATGATTTGATAAACCACAAATATTGCATGGTGAGGAGTTATAAGGTCTCCCCCTACCTTGCTTACCTCCTCTACCCCTTCTTCTTGATGATCTACCTCTCCCTGCATAGTTGGCTTGGGAGGTAGTTCCTTCATCTTCTATTTTCTTGTTCTTGCCTTTCTCTTTAGACTTATTCTTATCAGTATATAGGGCAGAAGAGCTATTACCTCTTGATGAGTCTCCATTCTTGTTGAGCTTGCCTTCATGGGTGAATAGTTTCCCCATGATTGTGGTAAGATCTGGAATCTGCATGTCTGTGTATAGATCCATGGCAGTTGTGAAGCTCTCCCATTTGTCATCAGCTTTAATGCCATTGATAACTTGCCTTACAATCTGCTCCTCTTCAATTACTTCTCCTATACTTTCCAACTGATCTGCAACATCTTTAACTTTGGTCTCATACTCTAAGATAGCTTGCTTAGGTTGTTTCCTTTGGGTCATGAATTCAATCCACAACTGATTCATCATGGCCCTTGTGTTAGAAGAGAAATAAGAAGACAATGTTTCCCAAGTCTCTTGGGATGTCTTATAGTTCCTAATATGTGGAAGAAGAAAATCAAAAATTGAGCTGAGTAAATAAGACCTTGCTAATGCATCCTTGGCACACCATGTGTTGAGTCTTTCATGCTCTTCCCTTGTAGGTTGTCCTTTGCTTCTAAATATGGGCATCTCCTCATCTCCTAAGATGTATCCATAGAAGCTCCTTCCTTGTAAGTATGTCTTCATCCTTAGAGACCATGCTTGATAGTTGTTCCTGTCCAGTTTATCAATGAAAGAAGGAAAACCATCTCCCATTTTACCTTAACTTTGCTCTGATACCACTCTTGGGAAAGGTGGATGGACACTTCAAGTGACCAGTAGGTACGGCCAAATCTTGCTTAGTACCAGCCCTTTGTAGCTTTAGAGTTGATAAG
>CM035429.1:89191935-89201935 GCA_020310875.1 Ceratopteris richardii
GGGTAACCAATTATATGTAGTGGAGTTAGTGATTCACTATGTAGGAAAACATGTCAGTACTTGCAATTTTATGATATTTTGACACTAGTCATATGCTCATTTTGCTGAGGATACTCTGGCAAAATGTTTCTACATTTTTGGTTTTGTCAACTATATAGTGGCCGATTTACTCTTTGGTACACTTATTCGTTGGTGTTCAGACTCTTCTAGCTCCATCATCATTCCATTCAGTTCTCTACCATCATGCCGTTATAGGTCTCATGCACATCTGGTGGATCAGGTTCTAGTGCTAGTGTTCCGAGGAGGAGCTATAACTTGCAGGGCAAAGATCATTTTGAGATCCGAAAATTTGATGGCACAAACTTTGCTCTATGGAAGAATCAGATTAAAGATGTGCTGATTCAAAGGAGGCAATGGAAGCTAGTAAATGGAATTTCAAAGAAGCTTGCTGACATGGATGAAGATGATTGGGATGAGTTAGATGAAATGGCAAGGTCTACCATTCGCTTGCACCTGGAAAATAATGTTTACTTTATAGTATTAGATTGTAAAAGCATAGAGGAGCTTTGGAAGAAGTTATGCAATACATATGAAAAAGAGATAGCATCAAATAAATTCTACCTGACGAGAAAGTTATATGACCTTCGTATGAAGGACACAGATAGTGTTGTTGCTCATCTAAATGAGTTTGATGCTATATTCTCTCAGTTATAGGCTGAGAAAATGGATATGGATAATGGAATGAAAGCAGTATTGCTGTTATGCACCTTGCCATCATCATGGGATACATTTTTCATAGCTATTAACAATAGTGCACTTAGTGGTAAACTCGTCTATGATGACATATGTGGAGCACTCTTGAGTGACGAGATTCGTAGAAAGTTTATGGTTGGCACTTAGAGTGGAGATGCATATAATGTTCATGATTCTTACCAAGGAAAGAATCAACAACATGGTAGGAGCAAGAACAAGGAAAAGAATGGTCAACGGAATAAGAGTAGAAGTAAATTAAGGAAGAGGGATATCAAATGCCATTATTGTCATAAGAAAGGACACATGAAGAAAGACTGTTATGCATTAAAGAATGCTAAAGGTAAAGGACAGAATGTTGATGGGCATGTTAAACAGTTACCTGCACCATCTACCTCAATTGTGAAGATTGAAGAAATTAATGCTATTTCTAATGATGCTGATGTGCTCACACTTGATAGTACTGTGCCACATGAGGCTCTTATGGCTGATTCTCTTTCCCACACTTGGCTGCTAGATTCAGGTGCTTCTTTCCATGTGACACCACATAGAGAATGGTTCTCTAATGATGCAACAAAGTCTCTTGCCGTGAGACTTGGTGATTCTTACCAGTGTGATGTTGTGGGGATTGGAGATGTGGTTGTGCAGTTCATTGATGGTTCAAAATTTATTATGCATAATGTATGCCATGTACCTCAGTTGTCACACAGTTTGATGTCAGTTGGTCAACTTGATGACCTTGGTTACAACGTGGTCTTCTATGCTCAATCCTTTCACATATCAAAGGGCAATATGGTTATTCCAAAAGGAAGCAAAGTTGGCTCACTTTATCCTTTATTTGTATCATAGAAAGAACACTTGTTAGCTGTTATTGAAGAGCCTATGGCTTGTATTTGGCATGGTGGTTTGGGCCATATATCTCATAGTGGAATGGAAAATCTTTCTCGTTCTGGCTACTTACCTGTGTTATCTTTCTCTCATTTTTCAGTGACTGTAAGATCAGGAATCAAGGAACCCCATCAAGTGACAACAATGTCGAAAGCTATCTTGTGGTAGAGCTTTAGTCAAAGCATGTGCAACATTATCTTGAGTGTGAACCTTCCCAAGAATAATGCACTCACTAGCTAAGCAATCTCGAATGAAGTGATACGTTACCTCAATATGCTTGGTCTTTGCATGATAGGCCGGATTCTTAGCCAAAGAAATGGCACGCTAACTATCACTGAGCAAACAAGGTACATGCTGAGGTAATCCCATCTCACAAGCAAGACAAGAAAGCCACAACGCTTCCTTACATGCCTCAATTGTTGCAACATACTCTGCATCTGTGAAGGAAACAACTGTATATTCTTGAAGACGAGATCTCGAAGAGATAGCACCTCCAGCAAAATGAAAAATGTACGCTGATGTAGACTTATGATTGTCTACACAACAAGCATAGTCAGAATCTGTGTAACCAATAATGGATGATTTCCCTCTACCTAAGCATAAACACTTGTCCTAAGTGCCACTCAGATATCTTAAAATCATCTTGAACGCTTCCCAATGTTTCTTGCCAGGATTAGACATATATCTGCTCACAACTCCCACTGCAAATGCAATGTCTTGTCTCATAGCTACCACAACATACATGAGCCTACCAAGAGTAGACTGATAGGGAATTTTGGTCATGAATTCCTTTTCCTCATCTAATTTGGGGAAATCATCCTTGCTCAATTTCACATATGTGGGTAAAGATGTACTCAGTGCCTTTCCACCCTACATATTGAGCCTATGAAGTAATTTGGATATGTACTCACTTTGAGACAAGTATATGCATCTTTTACTCCTATCAGGAGAAATGTGCATGCCAAGAATATGTTTGAAATCCCCCAAATCCTTCATATCAAATGTCTGACTCAACTTCTTTTTGAGAATTGACAAATCATAAGAGGACTTCCTAACAATCAACATATCATCGACATAAAGTATCAAGCATATCAAGCTGCCATCTGAGCATCTCTTTGTGTAGAGAGAATGATCCTCATTACTTCGAGAATAGCCTTGAGACTTCATAAAAGCATCAAACTTTTGGTACCATTGTCTAGGGGACTGTTGAAGTCCATACAAGCTCTTCTTAAGCTTACAAACTAGACTTTCCTTGCCAAGAACCACATAACCCTCTGGTTGTTCCATATAGATCTCATCTGTAAGATCTCCATGCAAGAAAGCAGTTTTCACATCCATTTGGACTAGCTCTAAGTCCTCTATTGCAACGAATCCAAGCAACATGCGCAGGGTCATCATCTTGACCATTGGAGAGAAGATTTCCTCGAAATCAACACCATGTTGTTGCTTAAAACCCTTTGCAACAAGTCGTGCTTTATACTTTGGAGAAGCACTATCTGATGTGAATTTCAAATTATATACCCATTTACATGGTAAAGCTTGTTGCGAACATTTGTTTTATGTAGGGTACAAGTTTCAAATTATGTAAATACCTTTGGGAAGTCTTCAAATACTTCAAGAAAGCTCATATTATTCATAAAATTTAGCAAAAATACCACGTGAGTTCTAGAACATGGTGAGTCAAATTAGTGAGTCACAAGGGAGCTTCAGTGGTGTCCTAGTGGAAGGTCGATGTGGCTAGTTCTCAAAGTCCATCAATACTTTGCTTATTTGAGCACTTGAGTCATGTAATACCTCCATCCAAGTGTCTACCACGAATTTAGATGTATTATGAAGGTTTTAGATTAGTTTCCCATGCTATAAAAAGAGGAGAAAAGTCGTGATCTTGTGGGATGTCCAAGAGAGTATCTCTATGCTACTCTAGTTTTTGTATGCAGAGCTTGCAGAGCTTGTATCTCCCTCATTATATATCCAAATTACATGTTTGATAGCTCATTTGAAAGCTCTTCTTGTCTACGTTCATAGTACCAATTTTCATAATCATTGGATTTGTGAGCTGAGAGCAACACTCTCTGCAAGTAGTGTGTGTTTTCTGATTTTTTATCCCTGCTGAAGGTCTCCATTAAACATCCAACTTGCAGAGGTCATATCTCCTTGTGTATGTATCCAAATCATGTGTTCTTTAGCTTGTTAGAAATCTCTCCAACTCTATTTGTATTCTCGAAATTTTCAGATTCATTGGAGTTGTGAGTTAAGAGCAGTAGTCTCTGCAAGTGATGTATGTCCTCAGGTTCATCTCTGTTTCAAGGTCTCCATTAAAGCTGCATATTGCAGAGGTCATAGCTCATTGAGTATTTATCCAAATTGAGTGTTCTTTGGTTCATTGGAAAGCTCTTGGTCTCTAGTATATGTGGTTAAAACAGTTTTAAAAACTTTTGAGTGAGTAGAGAGTAGTAAGCTCTGCAAGCATGACTGGTTTTCTATGATGAAGTTTGTGAGAAGGTCAACTTGTTCCTAGGGGGTTCCACCTACTTCCTGCTATACTTTGGAGGTCAATAAACTCCAACATTGGTATCAGAGCAAGTACTTGGAGGCTTGGAGAAGGTTATCATACCTTGACGAAGAATTTGAAGCTATCAAAGAAGCAGTTCATCATCAACACTACACAAAGGTAGAAGAAGATTGCAAGGAGGCATCTGAAGCACCATCCAAGCAAAGAAAGGTGCACATACCTCATTTACAAGGTAAATATTATATTTCTTCTCATCACACACATTGGAAAGGAGGCTTAAAGGAGGAAGCTTAGCATTTGTATTATGGGAGACCAACATGCACAAATAGAGAAGCTTGATAAGACAAATTATCAGGCATGGAAGTTTAGAATCACAGCATACTTGCAAGGTAGAGGCTTGTATGGTTTGATTGACGGCACAGATATCAAACCCACATTACCAGAGGACCCAAATCAGCAACAATTGAGGGAGTTTAGACTTTGGAATGAGAGAGACAAAAGGGTTATATTCATTTTATCACAAAATATTCAAGATTCAATGGTAGGACACATACAAGATCTAGACACAAGTAGAGATGTTTGGCTTGCATTGGAAAGGTTGTATGCTACAGGTACAAGAGCAAGGAAGATTCAACTCAAAAATGAGTTGAATAACATAAAGAAAGATACAAGGACATCGGTCAATGATTACATATTGAAAGTTAAAGAGATTGCAGATCAACTAGGATCAATTCAAGCTCATGTGGAGGACGACGACTTGGTTGCACATACTCTCAACGGACTCAAAGATGATGAGAGATGGAAACCCTTCATTACTTCAGTTTATGTCAGAGGAGAATTACCAGATTTTGATCAACTTATTGCCCTCATGGTCACGGAGGAGATGAATCTAAATGGTTCTACTTCAAATCAAAAAGGATCTCAAGGACAAGCTCTTTATGTAGGATCATCAAGAGGTGGAAACAGAGGTGGAAGAGGTTCAAATAGAGGTCAAGGAAGAAGGATCGATGATCAAAGGACTTCAAGTGGCTTCTTCAACACAAGAGGAAAAGGAAGATCAAGCGCTAGAGGTACGAGAGGCTACTACAACTACAACCAAAGACAAAGGAGTGAAGATAATAAGAACAATTGCTATATATGTGGAAGGTATGGACACTATGCCAAAGATTGTTATCAAAATGAAAATAATCAAGGTGGTAATCAAAGAGGAGGCTATTCAAGAAGAGGTAAACAACAAGGAAATTATGCAGTTGAAGGTAAAAGTGATGATTATGATTCTCTTCTTATGATGAATGTAGAAACTAAGATGAATTCCAATAGTGATGTATGGTATGTAGATAGTGGTTGTTCTAATCACATGTCTCATGATGCTTCATGGTTTTCTAATATGCATAATCCGTCATGTAAAGGTCATGTTGAAACAGGAGATGATACAACACATAAGATTATGCAGGTTGGAGATGTTGTTATGCAGGATAAGAGCAAGAAAAATTGCTTGAAGGATGTACTTTATGTGCCAACAATCACTAAGAATTTGATGTCGGTTGGTCAAATGGTAGAAAAAGGTCTACAAGTGAGATTTAATCATGCAGGTTGCTTCATTGAGGATCCAAAGCAAAGGAGGTTAATTGCTAGAGGTCAAAAACAAGGTAGATTGTTTACATTCAAGGTAAACCCAAATCATACAAACTATTTCTCTTATGGTATGCATCGAATAGCAGAGCTTGATCTATGGCACAAAAGGATTGGACACATGAATGTACACAGGTTAAAGGAGCTATCAAAGAAGAGGATTGTTGAAGGATTACCTGATCTTACTAAGCAACATATGGTGCATCTTTGTGAAGCATGTCAAATGGGTAAGCAGAGTAGACAACCTTTCAAGCATTCAAGTTATGTAAGTGATGGTTTGCTAGATCTCATACACACAGATGTGTGGGGACCTACTAAAGAGGCATCCTTGATTGGTAATAAGTACTATGTATCATTCATTGATGATCATAGTAGAATGACATTTGTGTATTTCATTAAACATAAGAGTGAGGTCTTTGATTGTTTCAAGAAGTTCAAATCATATGTCGAAAAGCAAACAGGAAGGTATATTAAGAAGCTAAGGTCTGATGGAGGGGGAGAGTATTTCTCTCAAGCTTTTACTGATTTTTTGTATGATGAAGGTATCAAAAGAGAAGTTACATGCAGGTATACTCCACAACAAAATGGAGTCGCAGAAAGAAGAAACAGAATCATAGCAGAAGCATCTAGAAGTATGCTTAATGATATGTGTTTGCCTAATTATTTTTGGGCTGAAGCTGTTAGCACAAGTGTTTACATTATGAATAGAGTTCCGACTGCTGGAGTTCATCATTTGACACCATATGAGGTATGGCATGGAAGGAAACCAAGTGTAAGTCATTTGAAAGTATTTGGTTGTGTATGTTATGTACATGTACCTAGTGAGGTGAGATCTAAACTTGATGCAAAATCAGAAAAATGTATATTTATTGGTTATGCAGATACTCAAAGAGGATATAGATGCTATAATCCTCATACCAATAAGGTTGTTGTGTCAAGAGATGTAAACTTTGATGAATCACTTTCATGGTATGCAGATAAGAATTGTTTGCAGGACATGGATGAAAATGAAGAAGGTGTGGTTGAAGGAGATGAATGCATAGTTCAGCCATCAGGAAGTTTAAATGATGAAAGGAGTGGTCTAGATGAAGAAAGAGGATCACCTTTCAATGGAAGATTAAGGCAAGAGTCACCTCCAAGTGTTAAAAGTAAAGGTAAACTCAAACTTGTTGAAGTTAATGATGAAGGAGAGGAAATTAGTGATGTATGTGAGTATGGAGAATCATCAAAGGTTCCTAATAAGAAAGGAAGAGCATCTACATTGGAGGTAAGAAGAACTTCAAGAGTAAGTAAGCAACCTCAAAGGTATACTTATGAATCTTTCATGAATACTCATTATGCTTTTATGACAAAAGTTGAGCAGGAAAATGAACCCACATGTTATGATGAGGCCAAAGGAGATGAAAAGTGGGAGAAAGCAATAAGAGAAGAAATGGAAGCACTTCAGGATAACAAGACTTGGAATTTAGTTCCAAGTACACCAAAGCAAAAGGTAATTGGTTGCAAGTGGGTTTTTAAGATTAAAAGAAATAGTGATGGTAGTGTGTCTAGATATAAGGCTAGACTTGTAGCAAAAGGATATAATCAAACTCAAGGTGTGGACTATGAGGAAACATTTAGTCCAGTAGCAAATATGGCAACGGTGAGAACTTTGTTGGCTTTAGCTGCAAGTAAAAGGTGGAATATATATCAACTCGATATAAAGAATGCCTTTCTTAATGGTGAGTTAAATGAAGAAGTGTATATGTCACAACCAGATGGTTATGTGGATGCAAAATATCCTAATCATGTATGCAGGTTAAAGAAGGCATTGTATGGTCTTAAGCAGGCACCAAGGGCATGGAATGCAAGGTTGGTAAAGTATCTTATGCTGCAAGGATACACAGCGAGTCATGCTGATCCTTCACTTTATGTAAAACATGTAGATGGCATGTGTGTCTATGTATGCATTTATGTGGATGACTTGTTGATTACAGGGAATGATGCAAAAGCAATTGATGAGATAAAAGGTAATTTGGGAAAGGAATTTAAAATTTCAGATCTTGGTTTGCTCAGATACTTTCTTGGGATTGAAATTGTGTATAGCGATGAAGGTATGTGGTTGATACAAAGAAAGTATATATGTGATATGCTGAAAAGGTTTGGTATGCAGGAATGTAAATTTGTTTCTACTCCAATGGAATGTAATGTAAAGCTGAGTGCAAAGGAAGGTGATGAGTTGCATGATATGAATGTATATAGATCCATGGTAGGATCTTTGATTTATGCAACAAAAACTAGACCTGATATATGTTATGCAGTGGGAGTATTGTCACAGTTTATGCATGAACCTAGAGTACCTCATATGCATGCAGCGAAAAGAGTGCTTAGGTATTTGAAAGGTACCATGAACGAAGGATTATTTTATAGTCATGATGTTGATCTAACTCTTAAAGTCTTTAGTGATGCAGATTGGGCTGGAAGCAAAGATGACAGAAGATCCACAAGTGGATATGTGGTAATAGCAGGAAACAAGACATTAACATGGAGTTCAAAGAAACAGCCTACAGTCGCTTTATCTTCTACAGAGGCTGAGTATAGAGGTTTAGCATGAAGGCATGAAGGAAATACCCTTTGAAACTTGAGGGGGAGAATGTTGCGAACATTTGTTTTATGTAGGGTACAAGTTTCAAATTATGTAAATACCTTTGGGAAGTCTTCAAATACTTCAAGAAAGCTCATATTATTCATAAAATTTAGCAAAAATACCACGTGAGTTCTAGAACATGGTGAGTCAAATTAGTGAGTCACAAGGGAGCTTCAATGGTGTCCTAGTGGAAGGTCGATGTGGCTAGTTCTCAAAGTCCATCAATACTTTGCTTATTTGAGCACTTGAGTCATGTAATACCTCCATCCAAGTGTCTACCACGAATTTAGATGTATTATGAAGGTTTTAGATTAGTTTCCCATGCTATAAAAAGAGGAGAAAAGTCGTGATCTTGTGGGATGTCCAAGAGAGTATCTCTATGCTACTCTAGTTTTTGTATGCAGAGCTTGCAGAGCTTGCAGAGCTTGTATCTCCCTCATTATATATCCAAATTACATGTTTCATAGCTCATTTGAAAGCTCTTCGTGTCTACTTTCATAGTACCAATTTTCATAATCATTGGATTTGTGAGCTGAGAGCAACACTCTCTGCAAGTAGTGTGTGTTCTCTGATTTTTTATCCCTGCTGAAGGTCTCCATTAAACATCCAACTTGCAGAGGTCATATCTCCTTGTGTATGTATCCAAATCATGTGTTCTTTAGCTTGTTAGAAATCTCTCCAACTCTATTTGTATTCTCGAAATTTTCAGATTCATTGGAGTTGTGAGTTAAGAGCAGTAGTCTCTGCAAGTGATGTATGTCCTCAGGTTCATCTCTGTTTCAAGGTCTCCATTAAAGCTGCATATTGCAGAGGTCATAGCTCATTGAGTATTTATCCAAATTGAGTGTTCTTTGGTTCATTGGAAAGCTCTTGGTCTCTTGTATATGTGGTTAAAACAGTTTTAAAAACTTTTGAGTGAGTAGAGAGTAGTAAGCTCTGCAAGCATGACTGGTTTTCTATGATGAAGTTTGTGAGAAGGTCAACTTGTTCCTAGGGGGTTCCACCTACTTCCTGCTATACTTTGGAGGTCAATAAACTCCAACAAAGCTCTCCTACCCTTTGGCAAAGGTAATGAATCCCAAGTACCATTCTTGTGAATAGAATCCAACTCACTCTTCATGGCACACTCCCACTTGACATGATCCTCTGTCTACATAGCCTCTTTGTAGCAAGAAGGATCACCGACATCTATTAGCATAAAAATCTAAACCTGGAACATATCTATCATGTGGATGTGAGACACGTGTAGAACGTCTCAATGGTTGCTGAACAGGAACATGTGCAAACTGAACTCAATGGACATTCTCTTGAACATCTCTATGTGCAACATTTTTATGCATGCTAATCAGAGGAATAGTATCCTCAAACACCACTCTTCTCACTTCAACCTCCTTAATGGGTTGTTTATGCATCTTAGACTCATTGAAAATGACATCACTACTTTTGATCACTGATCGTGTTTCAAGATCCCATAAGAGATATCCAAATTGTCCTTCTCGACCATATCCAAGAAAAATGCATTTCTTTGACTTATGGTCCAACTTTTGTCTAAGATTCTTGGGTATGTGAACATATGCTTCACACCCAAAAAC
>CM035429.1:89219435-89234435 GCA_020310875.1 Ceratopteris richardii
ATAGTTAAATCCTTAGGATGATAAGAAGTAGAGTCATAGACGCAAGATGAGTCCAAAGTCGTGTATATATAAGATAATTATGACAAGAAATGTATGTGAGAAAGTAATAGAGTCATTTTGTAGATGACAATTTTGAGGAAGATGTGTAGAGAGTTTTTTCCCAGAAAATAGCGACGGGTTTTTCTCTGAGTGCTCTCTGTCTGATCATGTGGATCAGAAATCCTTTTGTACACATCTAATTGAGAAGCTAATGAAGCTATGTCTAGAGTTTCAGAATCTAATTCCTCTCCTACTGTGAGAATGATCATTAGGAACATTCATATGTAGAATGTGAGAACTAAAGCCTGAAAGTAGCGCACTTTTCCGTCTCAGTATTTTGATCAGATCTGAGTGTATACTGTAAAGTTTTTGATGAGTGAGCACTTAAAATTTAAGTTAGAAGATAAGGAAGCTATGGCTAAAAGCATTTAGCAAAACGGGTTCCAGATTGGGAGAAATCAAGTTAAGAAGTTGGCTATGTCGAAGGCGCAACTTCTGAGAGTCATTTTCTGACATGTATTTGATCTTAATGATCAAATTAAACTTTTGGTGATTAGTTTTGAGAACTAATGGCTAGTATGATTGCGCAAAGGTATTGCTAATACTTGTGCATCATTTACTTGAAGAAATTTGAAGATTTGTGCAGGTAAAGAAGTTGATATCTGAAGCAGACTTTCTGAAGTTGACACTTCTTCACTCAGAGAAGTGTTGCTTGAAGTTTTGGTAAAAAGGAACATTGTTTGTGTAAAGTTTGGTTTATAGCTGACATAGAAGTGTTCTTAAGTCAGTGTAGATCAAACCTTTGGAGATTAAAAGGTCTCCAACAGTGGTATCAGAGCAAAAGGTGAAGTACAAGAGAAGAAAAGATAATCGAAGTTCCAACTGGTGCAGATATTGAAGATCTTCCAAATCAAAGGAGGATAAGGACAAATTATTGAAGATAACTTGCAGAAGTTCATAGTACAAGTTCGAAATAATCAAGAAGGATAAAGAATATATCAAAGGTACACTTTCTCTTCATAAACCATAGTAATTGCAGATACAGAAAGTCAAGGATGGGAGAAAGCTTGCAGATTGATAAGCTAGATAGGGAGAACTATCCAGCATGGTCCATGAGGATGGAAGCACACCTCATGAGCAAAGACCTTATAGCATTTATTACAGGAGATGAAGAAAAACCTGAGTTTGCAGATCCTAGTATTCCTACTAGGGAAGAGCTTGCAATGTTGAAGACTTGGATGAGAAAGGATGCTCAAGCAAGGAGTATCATCTACATGAGTGTAAAGGATTATCTTTTACCTCACATCAGAGGTTTGGAAAGTGCTACAGATGTTTGGAATGCCTTGGAAGAGCATTTCCAAAATACTACTAAGTCAAGGAAGTCCTCACTATGGGCTGAGTTCACAACCTTCAAGAAGAAGAGCTCACAATCAATTTCAGATTATGTGGCAAGGATGAAAGATATTGCAGATAGCTTGGGAGCAGTGGATGAAGACATTGAAGAGGAAAAGTTGGTAAGACAAATACTTACAGGTCTAAGAGGTGATGAGAAGTGGAAGCCTTTTATATTGTCCATAGAATTGTCACTTGATCACTTTACTCCTGATCTTAATCAATTGCTAGGACACATGCTAACCTTTGAGCAGGATCTTAAAGGAGACAATGATAGAAGTACAAGTCAAGCTATGTACTCCAAAGACAAGAAAAAGAATGGCAAGGGAAAACAATCAAATGATGATGAAGGGAATTCAAATCAAGCTAATTTCACAAAAGGGAAGACAAATTTCAGAGGTAAAGGAAGAGGAGGTAAGAACAAAGATAATGCTAAAGCTTGTTGGATTTGTGGCAGAACAAATCATTTGGCAAATGATTGTTGGTATAACAATCAAAATGGTGGAAGCAATAATCAGAATTATAGTCAAAGAGGTAGAGGAGGCAGAAACCAAAGAGGCTATTTCAGAGGAAGAGGAGGTAGGACATCATATGGTAGAGGAGGTGGAAGAAACTTCCAATCTCAGTCCTACAACAATAATTATTACAATTATGCATCAGATCAGAAAGATGACATGACTCTTATCTTGAATGCAACTCATGAATCAATGGGAGAAGATCAAAGAGTGTTTTATATTGACTCAGGGTGTAGCAACCATCTGAGTGGGAATCTATCCTTGATGACTGATATGGAAGCAAGGGTGAATGGACATACAGTTCAGACAGGTGACAATACCAAACATAAAGTGGAGAGCATTGGATCAGTGAAGACAAAGAGTGGAAGTACACTTCTGAGTAAGGTACTTTATGTTCCTACTATTCCTAAAAATTTGATAAGTGTAGGGCAAATTGTGGAGAAAGGATATGAAGTAAGAGTCACAAATGATGGTGTCTATGTACAAGATCCAAATCAGGGATATAGAACCATAATTGCAGGTAAAAAGGAAGGAAGATTGTTCACTCTCAAAGTCCAAGGTAATGTGGGACATGCATTGTTTACCTATGGAGGTCAAAAGGTGTCTGAATTAGACCTATGGCATAAAAGGCTAGGTCATTTCAATGAGAGAGCTATAAAGGAGATGTCAAAGAATCAGGTAGTGCTTGGATTGCCAAACATTGAAGGGCAACATATGGTGTACAAGTGTGAAGCTTGTCAATTAGGTAAAGCACATAAAAGTTCTTATAACAAATCAGGGTATAAGCATTCAAATATGCTTGAATTGGTTCATACAGATGTATGGGGACCCTCAAGGGACTATAGCATAAATGGATCCAGATATTATGTGTTGTTTGTTGATGATGCAACTAGGTGGATTACTTTGTATGTAATCAAGGACAAATCAGAAGTCTTCAAGACATTCAAACATTTTCATGCTTATGCAGAAAGGATCACAGGGCAAAAGCTCAAGAGGTTAAGGTCAGATGGAGGGGGAGAGTATTTCTCTAAAGAGTTTGATGATTATTTGTGGAATGCAGGTATCAAAAGAGAAGTAACTTGCAGGTACTCCCCTCAACAGAATGGAGTAGCAGAAAGGAGGAATAGGACTCTTGTAGAGTTTGCAAGAGCTATGATGAAGGAAAAGAATTGTCCAAATTACTTATGGGCAGAAGCCATTAACACTGCAACATATCTTGTGAATAGGTTGCCTTGCAAAGCTTTGGATGGAGGAACCCCTTATGAAGCATGGTGGGGTAAGAAGCCTAGTCTTGATCATTGTAAAGTATTTGGATGTATTGCATATGCTTATGTTCCTTCACAATTAAGACATAAGCTAGAACCAAAAGCAGAGAAGTATGTGTTTATTGGATATGATGATAGACAGATGGGTTACAGATTGTGGAGTCCATCCACAAGGCAATTTCTTGTTACTAAAGATGTGACATTTGATGAGCAAAACATGTGGTATACAGGATCACCAAATGAGTATACAGGTGTTGAAGAAATTCAAAGAAAAGGAAAGGCAAAGGTAAAGGTATGTGAAGAAATTGTTGATGAAGTTGACTCTAGGTGTAGAGTACAGGATCATGTAGAAGAAGGGCCAAGATTTGATCCAGAATCAAATGAGGCTGAAACATCAAGAAGTGCAGAAATCAGAAGATCTACAAGGGAAAGGAAAGAACCTATAAGGTATAGTTATGATACATCTTTCCTAACAACAAAAGATTATGCTTACATTGTGAAAACAGAAGAAGATCCAACTACTTATGAAGAAGCCAAAGGTAAACAGAATTGGGAAAAGGCAATGCAAGAAGAGTATGATGCTCTACTTGAAAATGAAACTTGGGAATTAGTACCAAGACCAAAGAATCAGAAGGTCATTGGATGCAAGTGGGTATATAAAACAAAGAGGTTTGCAGATGGTAAGGTGTCTAGATATAAGGCTAGACTTGTGGTCAAAGGTTATGCCCAAACTTATGGGGTAGATTATGATGAAACCTTTAGTCCTGTTGCTAAGATGTCTACAATTAGAACATTGATTGCTATTGCTGCTTGCAAAGGATGGAAATTATCACAATTGGATGTGAAAAATGCATTTCTAAATGGTTACATTGCAGATGAAGTATATATGGAGCAACCAGAAGGCTTTATGGAGTCAATTGGATCAGATTATGTGTGTAGGCTCAAGAGAGCTTTATATGGGTTGAAGCAAGCCCCAAGAGCTTGGAATTACAGATTGGTCAAGTTCTTGAATGAATGTGGATTTCAAGCATCAAAGGCAGATAGTAGCTTGCTAGTGAAGGCAAGTGAAAATGGATACATTTACATGTGCATTTATGTTGATGATATTATTGTTACAGGAACAGATGCTCAAGGAATCAATGAACTCAAAAGACAAATAGAGAAGGAGTTTAAGATAAGTGACTTGGGAAACTTATCTTATTTTCTAGGAATGCAGATTGTGTATACTCAACATGGAGTATATGTTTCACAAGATAGATACTTGAAGAATCTTTTGGTCAAGTTTAACATGGAAGATTGCAAGACTTCAACTACACCATTGGAGGTAAATCATAAACTAAGCAGGTATGGAGGTGAAGAATTCAATGATATGAAGAAATATCAGAGTTTGGTAGGTAGTTTAATCTATGCTACCTTGACAAGGCCAGATCTATCATATGCAGTAGGTGTGTTGTCACAATTTATGCATTGTCCAAAGAAGACTCATTGGATTGCAGCCCAAAGGGTACTCAGATATATCAAAGGAACCCTAAGTGAAGGTTTGTACTATGGTTTCACTTCTGACACAAGAATCAAAGTGTTTAGTGATGCAGATTGGGCAGGTGACTCAGATGATAGAAGGTCTACTCATGGATATCTATGTTATGTTGGAGATAAGTTAGTTTCTTGGTGTTCAAAGAAGCAACATACAGTTGCTTTATCATCCACAGAAGCTGAGTATAAGGGAATGGTAGAAGCTGCAAAAGAAGTTATATGGTTGAAGACCTTGATGAAAAGTTTTGAGATTGATCATAGTACTCCAATAATTTTTGGAGACAATATGAGTTCTTTGTATTTGGTAGCTAACCCTGTTTTTCATGCCAGGACTAAGCATATAGAGATTCAGTATCATTTCTTGAGGGAAAAGGTACTTGATAAAGAGATTGAAGTGATGTACACTCCAACAAAAGAACAAGTGGCAGATATGATGACAAAGAGCTTGGATGGACCTAAGCTACAGAGATTCAAGGAGATGGTAGGAGTGAAGAAGAATGGAATAATCACAATTAGTGATTGAGGGGGAGCTGTTGGAGCAAACCAATCACAAATTGGTGATTATACAGATCTTGGAGAATGTTTATGGTCAGAATGAAGCAAAGGAAGACATTTGCAAAATGAAGAAGAATTCAGGATGTTGTCTTGTACACATATGTACATATAAGTGAAGAATCTTGTAAGCTACCATAGTTAAATCCTTAGGATGATAAGAAGTAGAGTCATAGACGCAAGATGAGTCCAAAGTCGTGTATATATAAGATAATTATGACAAGAAATGTATGTGAGAAAGTAATAGAGTCATTTTGTAGATGACAATTTTGAGGAAGATGTGTAGAGAGTTTTTTCCCAGAAAATAGCGACGGGTTTTTCTCTGAGTGCTCTCTGTCTGATCATGTGGATCAGAAATCCTTTTGTACACATCTAATTGAGAAGCTAATGAAGCTATGTCTAGAGTTTCAGAATCTAATTCCTCTCCTACTGTGAGAATGATCATTAGGAACATTCATATGTAGAATGTGAGAACTAAAGCCTGAAAGTAGCGCACTTTTCCGTCTCAGTATTTTGATCAGATCTGAGTGTATACTGTAAAGTTTTTGATGAGTGAGCACTTAAAATTTAAGTTAGAAGATAAGGAAGCTATGGCTAAAAGCATTTAGCAAAACGGGTTCCAGATTGGGAGAAATCAAGTTAAGAAGTTGGCTATGTCGAAGGCGCAACTTCTGAGAGTCATTTTCTGACATGTATTTGATCTTAATGATCAAATTAAACTTTTGGTGATTAGTTTTGAGAACTAATGGCTAGTATGATTGCGCAAAGGTATTGCTAATACTTGTGCATCATTTACTTGAAGAAATTTGAAGATTTGTGCAGGTAAAGAAGTTGATATCTGAAGCAGACTTTCTGAAGTTGACACTTCTTCACTCAGAGAAGTGTTGCTTGAAGTTTTGGTAAAAAGGAACATTGTTTGTGTAAAGTTTGGTTTATAGCTGACATAGAAGTGTTCTTAAGTCAGTGTAGATCAAACCTTTGGAGATTAAAAGGTCTCCAACAATAGATTGATAGATAGATTGATAGATAGATAGATAGATAGATAGATAGATAGATAGATAGATAGATAGATAGATAGATAGATAGATAGATAGATAGATAGATAGATAGATAGATAGATAGATAGATAGATAGATAGATAGATAGATAGATAGATAGATAGATAGATAGATAGATAGATAGATAGATAGATAGATAGATAGATAGATAGATAGATAGATAGATAGATGGATAGATAGATAGATAGATAGATAGATAGATAGATAGATAGATAGATAGATATATAGATAGATAGATAGATAGATAGATAGATAGATAGATAGATAGATAGATAGATAGATAGATAGATAGATAGATAGATAGATAGATAGATAGATGGATAGATAGATAGATAGATAGATGGATAGATAGATAGATAGATAGATAGATAGGTAGATAGATGGATAGATAGATAGATAGATAGATAGATAGATAGATAGATAGATAGATAGATAGATAGATAGATAGATAGATAGATAGATAGATAGATAGATAGATAGATAGATAGATAGATAGATAGATAGATAGATAGATAGATGGATAGATAGATAGATAGATAGATACATTAGGGAAAAAAGTGAACCCTGCATGGGCCTTGTAAAGATTCTTAATTTTTAGGGATTAAGCTTAATCTTGTACTTTGTTAAGGGGACAAAGTGCATCTAATAGAGCACTTTTTGGTAGGCTGAGGTAGGCTTTTTTTTAGGCTGAGCTAGGATCTTCTCTCTCTTTTGCACATAGAGAGAGAGAAAAGCCACTTTCCACATCATCAAATCCGTCCATCTTTATGAATAAAAAAATGACTTTTCTAAAAAAGTCTATTTTTAAGCTATTCTTTATTCAAAATGGCCCATACATTTATGTATGTGTTAGAACTTAATTTTTTTAGTCTTATTTTTATAAAAAATACTTTAAAAAACATACTTTTCAAAATCCCTCCAAAAGTTAAGTGCCACATCATCAAACTCGTAAGTTTGGTTGCCCCAAAACATGAATTAAAAAAAAAAGCTCATTTTCCCTCTAACATACTTAAAAAAGTCATTTTCACCTATCCACATACCAAAACACATTTTTTTTCTTGCATACAGCTACTGTACTAGCCATTCCAGCCATCTCTGTGCTTCTTCCCATTCGGTGCTGGAGTTTTGGAACATCATGGTGTTCACATGTATTACGAACATGACACCAGCACCTGCGCGTGCTCCTCACACAAAGAGTGTACATGTTCGTATTCCTACAGAATTTGCACCAACAACTAGAGGTAGCAATGACATAGATTCTCAAAATGCATGACGTGCAGCTGGAGAGAAGAATATTGATCTTTGGGTCAATGGTGCTTTGTATCCCTTGGATCCAATGGCTAATGTTCATCCTAGATTCCATAGTATCTCCACATTTTTACAATTCCTTGGTTGCGGTGAAGATGGATTGCTAGGCTATTGCAAGCGATTGTCTAACCATTCTACATCTATAGAAAATTATTGGATGCAACAATGTCATCACAAACTTTTCAAGATACACAGTTTAGAGAGTGCTATACACACTTCAGAAAGTGCTATCAACTCTTTGGATGAGCACAATAATAGACTCTAACAAGATGTGGAAGAAAAGGAGAGCACAATTACAAAGTTAAAAGCCAATCTTACACAACTTAAAGAGACTCCACTTGGGATGAGATATAGGAAACGACCATTATCATCCTTTCAAGCTCTTTCAACTGGTGGTGGAGCACGGAAGCGATGTGTTTACGCACTTAGGTATGTGTTTCCCTTGTTTATTTATGTTAAAAGACTTTTAGATTGAGTTTCTTATTGTGCAGGTCATTTGTTGAAGATGCGAGTGCTTCCTCAACAATGGAGGATCAATTGAAGTTTCTGAATTCTTGTCTTAGCAGCAAACATGTGCTTATGATTTTGGATTCACCAATAGGAAATCACATCAAAACCCAAGTGATTAAAGATTTTACAGGCAACTTAGAAGATATTATTAGTCCTAGTGAGGTACAGATGGTATGTGATGAAGCAGGTGTTAGTACTAGAGTGTACACTGCATTGTAGAATCTTTTGAAGCAGGCTCTACAAAACAAAGGTATTTTCGAGAGCATTTTTCCATGCCCTTACAAGGTATCTTTGAAGAAGAAGATGACCAATGAGGATGTAGCCAATACTCTTGGCAATTACCTGCATATAGAAGATGTTATGCCTGCATCCATTTATCATTCATCTACATCAAAGAAAGAGTCGAAAAACACATCTAGAAATTGATTCATCTACACAAAGTACAACAACATATTTGTCAATTTGGAGAGGCTTCAAAAGGAAATGGTTAAATTTTACAACTCCACAATTCAAGGTATATCCATTGTTTTGATAATGACATTCATAGTATTTTTAATAATATAATGTTTGTTATTTGATGTAGATTGTGGTTCCAAACTGAAGTTTGTATTGAAGACGAATGTCAAATCATAAAGGGACCCCGTATGGAGAGACTTAGTGTGACACTCATGAACGAAGCTATGGCCCATGCTATTATTGATGATAGTGAAGAATCTACCCATCACTTTACATATAGTGTCCAATCTGAGAAAGATATATGGTGGTTAGGTGCTATTGAAGTACCTAAAGAATCCAATGATGTTCTTACATGGATTTTTAGTAGGACCCCATGGATCACAGAGGTGATAACTTCTCAAATTCATGGTGCCAAAATCACTGTAGAAAGCCTTGATGATTTTGAAGTAGAGTGGCACTTAGGTGGAGACTTAAAGACTATCAAATGCATGTTAGGGTGCAAACAAGGTGCATCTACTCTCTATCCTTGTCCATATTGCACACGAGGTTATAAACGAACAAAGAGAAAACAAAACAACATAGATGGTTTAGTTGATGACATAGATGCAACTCCATCTGCTGAATGGGGTATACCTTTAATGAGGTACACCTAATCTTGACATGTCAGATAAGGATTGGAATCCCATTATTCCATTCCCTTTAGTGACACAATGTCCTCTTTTGCACCTTGCATGCCTTCATGAGAATTTTTGATCGACTATTAAAGCTCCATATAGAATACGCATTTGCCATGAAGCCAGGTGATAAATCTATTCAAGCTATAAAGAAATTGGAGGAACTTCTTAATTCAATTGGTTGTCATGGTGGAAATGTAACCCTAGTTGTTAAGAAAGTTGGAGAATCTCAAGATAGCTTGCAACAAGTGTCAATGATAGGGAATAAAGCAAGACATTTTTTTAGAAGAGGTGCTAGCACTCAAAATAATGAACATTATGAGCTGTGGAAAGACCTATGCATGATCACAACAGACAATGACTCTCAAGTTGATCTTTGTAATAAGAGAAAGAAATTTTGGTCGAGCTTTGATAAGTTGGTAGGCTTAATGGGTCTGACTAGGTCTAGTGCTATTCAACGTCAAATGTTTCAAGAAACATTAGTGGAGTTCACCAAGTGTTTCATTCAATCTTGGGGAGAGAGCAATATAACACACTACATTGTAAGTGTAATCTTCTTCTACAAGTGTTCATTGCACTTACCTTTTTCCAATGTACTTAACAATATTTGGCATATTTTGTTTGCACATGGAGCTTTTTTCATGCATCGATATGGGTCATTAGATATTTTCAGTATCCAAGGAATGGAAAAGTCACACTACAAAGCGAGGGGTGTCTACTTCAAAAACCCCCGACATGGTGGTGGTCCAATGCAATCAAATTACATGGAGGAGATGTTTAATTGGTTTTACCGCACTAAATTCTCAAGAAAGTTTTTTGTGGAACAACTTAGGGATTCAAAATTGGCAAAACTTGCAAGAACAATGCAACACAACATTGCCGGTGAGAAATGTAAGTCATCGTTAGGTCCTCTTCATCATGCTCAGTGGCGTGCCAGGAGACAACGAGAAGGCTCAGCTTGGAAGTAAAGTGAATTCGTTATTTCCCATTATGTGGTAAAACCTATGATTGTTGTAATCTTGGTTTCAATGTGTTATTATTTAATATATAATATTCTGTATGGTTCTAAACAGGTTTTGTCCATTCTAGTGTGAACAAACAGTTTTTTAAAAAACTCTATAAATAGAGAGAACTCACTTCATTTCACACTTTTTGCAGCTCAAGAGAATGGCACGCACCAAGCAAACTGCAAGGAGAGATCGCATCTTCTTTCCTAGCCCTCATCTAGGGACACAACGCCCACCATGGTTGCAACCCCCCCAAAGACCACGAAGTGGTTCCCAGAGCACATCTGTGCCTGTGTCACACGATGGCACACCACCTGGGAGCAATTCAGTGTGAGAAAATGAAGTGTCCAATAGACAGGAGTATTTCACTCGAAGATGATCAGAGTCCATTTTAGATGATGAGCCATCAAGGCAAGACCCAAACAGAAGTTGATCAGAAGGAGTGTACCAGAGAGCAACAATCAACCACCATGGAATGATATGCGAATTCCAACGAGCCATAGGGTGACACATGGAGGTAAGACACTTCCACAAGGACAAGGGCAAATACCAACAGAGGAGGAAAGAGAGAAAAGTCAACAACCACATCAACAAAAAAATGTCCAAGATGAAGCTGGGCCCTCACATCGTGTACATCAGAGAAAAAAAACTATCAACCACAACGTCGACCTCAATGCCAGCCAAACATACCTCCCAACACAAGAGCTCCACAAAGACGAAGGAGGCACTGCAGGGCTTTTGCAGAGATATGACACTACCAAAAGTCCGTTGAACTACTCATACCACGAAGAGCTTTTGCAAGGGTAGTGAAAGAGGAACTACAAAGCTACCAAGCAGGTCTACGAATACAAGGGATAGCACTTGAAGTACTTCAAAAGGCAGCTGAGGCCTACCTCATCTCCATGCTTGAGAACTCTAACCTCTGTGCTATCCATGCCAAGAGAGTAACCATACAACCAAAGGACATTCAGCTAGCAAGAAGAATTAGAGGAAATAACCCATGATGTGTATATTATACCCTATGATAGGCCTACTTTGCGATGTAATACAATGGATAATAGAAAATTTTGTTTTAATCTATATTCTTTGTCTTTTTTTTCTCTCTCTCACTCTCTCTCTCTCTCTCAAACTCCCAACATAATTGTATGCAAATAAATTTTCTTTCAGTCAGTTATATAGGGATTCAGTTAAACATGCTATTGTTTTGTGACTAGATATGTTCCTTTTCTACCTATTTATGTCCCACATGTCATTTTCATGCCAAAAAACCCCCAGCCACAGAAACACACGATTCAGCCTTGCAAATTTTTTGCAGGGCTGAATCCCGCGTTTCTGTGGCTGGGGTTTTTTTTGCATATTTTGGGCTTGTGTAAGCATAAATGGTATGGCAGAGATGTAATGGTCTAGTAATTCAGAGGTTATACCCTACAGGTAATCATTGTATGCATAAAAGGTATGGATGAGATCTTTGGTCTAGTTAATGCTGAGGTGATACCCTATTGGTAATCTTTGGTCTTGATTCTACCCAAACCAAGTGATAATGAAGAATTACATACTTTCCTATGCTTTGTAGCCCCCAAAAACACCAGATAAGGCCAAAAAAGCCCCAGCCACAGAAACAGGGGAAACAGCCCTACAAAATTTTTGCAGGGCTGTTTCCCGCATTTCTGTGGCTGGGGCTTTTTTGGCCTTTTTTATGCATTTAAGTATACAAAAGACCAAAGGGACAATACAAAGACTTCAAATTAGATACAATTTCTGGAGAGAAGATAAGTGATGAAAAAAAAAGTTTGTATTATCAAAACGTTTACATCATTTCTCAGCTGCCTTCAATTTCTATACAACTTTCTTTCTCCTTTGGAGAGATTGAGGTAGCTGGTAAGTCAATATAGATCTTGATATTACATGGGGGTCTTGCATTCCAAGACCCATGGCGATACATATTTGCCCTAATACTTTTCCTCGAAAATTAAGTCCTAATATAGTTAGAACTAAGGATTTTCTAACCAGAATGACAGAATTAGTGCCTTGGGTAATTGTACATAAACACAAAAGTTTGCTAAGGGCCTTCAAGCACCAAGCCATGAAGTGCCCATTCAGACTGTAGTCTTTGTGTATGATAACAAAATCATCCTTTGGAAACTTTCCAATGTAGTTTGCTAAGGATGAACCACTCCCACAAGAAGCTCGATCCCCACCAGATCTTGCTGCAAACTTGTCGAGCTCAATTACTCAAGCATTCATCTAGACGTAGACCGAATGCCTTCTCAATGTCATGAAGTAAAATAAATTCCTCTCCATCCACAACGATGCTGGAGAGATATTCAAGTTCCACCTCTGGTAATGTGGGCTCAGAGGGGTTGAGATTTGAAGGGGGGGCCTCCTCCATGCTTGATTGCTCACCTAGTTTGTCCTCAACACCACCAGGAAATTCTTGGTGGATTGTAATGCTTTCTTTGGCAAAATTTATGGCCTCTGGTTGAGGCTCATTCTTCTCCTTAACAAAACCTCCAGTGGCAAGGTTGGGAAGCTCAACAGGTGTAGGTTCGGGCTCCTCATTAATGATAAAATATGTTGTTGCAATGTGGGAAAGGTACTTTGTACCCATCCTCTTCTTTTTGTTAAGTCTTTTTACTAATGGCAGAGAGTCATCTAGTAAGTGCCCTAGAGTTTCATCAATTGCCATGAAGCGCTTAAGGCACTTCATGAAGGCTTCATCGCCTCTGTGTATATAGAGTAGAAGGTCACATGGGACCCATTTACCCTCATAAGGCGGTATTTCTATAGAGAAATGCAAGATGTAGTACTCAAGGAACTCTATGATTTCCTCGAGCACATCAGAGTTTAGTTGAATTGTTTTGTCTAGATCAGGGATTCTAGAAAATAGGTCATACAAGTGGTTTTGACCTTTGAACTCATTTGATTCCAAGAACTCATTGAAGAGTTCACGTGGACTTTTGGGTTGCAGGGTACTGGAGGATGCGGCAGCCATTGCGCGTGATGCTAGCTTGTGTGCATGCTCTGCAAGTGATTCTAGCTCTTCTTGGTTGCAAAAGTGAGAAATGAGAGAATAAGTGTTGCTTTTATAGTAGTTTCAAAATTTTAAATTGAGTGGGACCCATTTTACTAAAACTGATACCTTCAAATAAAACAATCATGCACAGAACTCTCAAAAAAAAACTTTGGCTCATAAAAAAGATTGAACAGAATCATTAACCAGAATAAGATACACCACATCTACACAATAGAAAAAATAAATTCTCAGAACTTTAAACTTATAATAAATTGCCATTGGAAAAATCAAAGATTTGGAAAATTGTACATTATATTGAGATAAAAAAATTTTACATGATACATGTCTTGCATGTTAAATACATTGTTGCAGACGAAGGATTATAAATGGAACATACGTTGTGTGTACACTCTAGCACTCAAATAGTTCTTGAGCTATGACAATGAAAGTTGAGTTCCATCCACACTCCATTCAGGAAGGACTTTAATTTTATCCTCCAACCTCTTACCAATCTGTAGACAAATAAAATACTTTAAATGAACATATTTGAGTATAAGAATTTGTATAAACAAAAGAAAAAATACCATATGCTACTTACCTTATGCCCTTGTATTCTGAACTTTGATTGATCCAGATCCTCAAATCTCATGATTACTAGATGTTATCTTGGGCAAGAGTCCAATGATGATTTACTGAAATAACTTCCATTCGTTGTTGGGTAGATTTATCTTAATTTCAAATGAAATTAAAAAACCCTCAGAACTTTGTAATGGTATCCATTCACCAAGTTTACACATCCAATGATCATAATAGAATCTAATGTACAATGAAGTACAATGTTTCAAGTATCGAAATCCTATGCCTGTTGCACCAATTTTACAAAGGTATCTATCCCCTTTGGTGCATCCTTCTACAAGTCCCCAATTTTCACCTAGCAAACCCTCTACCTACTCATACGTGATATCTTTTAACATGAACATTGTTGAAGTCTCTAGAATTGTGAATATCTGAAATAAATGTACAAAACAATGAACATGTGCACACCAATGTAATCCTATAGATCTTGAAACTCTTGTAAATTTCAAAGAGTTGTGTATGTCCATCAACATCTTATGCTTCAAAGATGTTAATGTCCATACATCAGGTTGCGATCACTCGAGCTTTAAAAGAGAATCTACCTTAATCATCTCTAACTTTCCAAAATCATTTGATGAAGAGGGTACAACATATGTATGTGTGTAAAAGAAAACTCTCTCATGTACTAGCTGAGTAGGACGGGCTTGTGGAAAGACTATCAACCCAACATCTGCATGCAATGCTTGGAAAGTACCTGTAAGACTATGAAGTGGTTGTTCTTCCACCAAGGTAGAAGGAATTATGTCTACAACAAAAAACTACACAACTTAGCTAGGTATATTATGAAATTTGGACAAAAGTCAATGAGTAATACTTACAATTGATAGGATATCTCATTTTGTTTGAGTTTTCCAATTTCATGGTTGACATTATGAAAACATGTTGTACAATGGCAATAGTTTCACCATTTTTGAGCTTTTTGAAGCCTAATAACTTCCCTTTCCAATGAGATCCAAGCTTCCACGATCTCTTACACGGTGAGGACCAACACCAGAGGGTTGCATGTACACCCATGCACCTTTGCAGAACTCCTATCCTAACC
>CM035429.1:89261935-89271935 GCA_020310875.1 Ceratopteris richardii
GTCAGATTGTGGAGAAAGGTTTGCAGGTCAGATTCACACAACATGGAGCATATGTGGAGGATCCAAAACATGGATTCAGAAGGATAGCCAAAGGGGAGAAATCAGGTAGATTGTTTACATTTGAGCTAGAAGATACAAAAAATATTGCTTTGTATAATTATAAGGATCAGACACTTTCAGAGTTAGAGATATGGCACAAGAGATTAGGGCACATAGGAGAAAGAACTCTAAAGCAAATGTGCAGGGATCAATGTGTGCTTGGGATACCTAATGTATCCAAGCAACACATGATTTACAAATGTGGATCATGTCAATTTGGTAAGTCTCACAGATTACCCTACTCAAGGAAAGGTTTCATGCATGAAGACTACCTAGACTTGGTACACACAGATGTTTGGGGACCTAGCAAGGACCCTTCCATTTCTGGTTCAAGGTATTATGTGTCCTTCATTGATGACTATAGCAGGTGGACCATTTTATACTTCATGAAGCATAAAGATGAAGTGTTTAATTGTTTCAAGAGGTATCTTGCACTTGTTGAGAATCAAACAGGTAGAAGCTTGAAGAGGCTAAGGTCAGATGGTGGAGGAGAGTACTTCTCCAATGAGTTTGAAGATTTCTTGCAGGAAAGAGGCATCAAAAGGGAGATCACTACAAGGTACTCACCTGAACAAAATGGGGTAGCAGAAAGAAGGAATAGACTTATAGTAGAAACAGCTAGGTCTATGCTTAATGAGAAAAAGTTGCCAAATTACCTATGGGCAGAGAGTGTATCCACTGCCACTTATCTCATCAATAGGTTGCCATCCAAATCACTTGATGGCATGACACCATATGAAGCTTGGCATGGTAAGAGACCCTCTCTGGATCATTGCAAAATCTTTGGTTGTGTAGCATATGTGCATATTCCCTCACAGGTAAGAGGAAAGCTAGATCCTAAGGCTGAAAAATGTATCTTCATTGGTTATGATTTGAACCAAAAGGGATACAGATTCTACAACCCCACAAACAAAGGGTTCAAGGTAAGCAGAGATGTCATATTTGATGAAAATGACTCTTGGTATGAGAATGAATGCAGGAAAGTGAGTCTACCCTATGACATGGAAGAAGATTTTCCAAAGCTTACCAAGGAAGAGCCAACTCAGCAAGAAGATTCAAGCTCAGATGATGATACAATAAACCTTGAAGAGTTCAAGGCTTGGAAGTCCAAAGGAAAGATGAAGATGAAGCAATTAGAGGATAAGCCAGAAACTTCTACTCAAGCAATGAGGAGATCTCAAAGAGAAAAGAAGAAGCCTATCAGATTTGGGTATGACACATCACTTGTAACTAAACATTCTGTATATCTTGCAAAAGACTTGTTGAATGAAGAACCAGGTACCTATGAAGAAGCAATTGTCAAACCAGAATGGAGAGGAGCCATGGATGAAGAGATAGAAGCTCTCAAGGAAAGTGATACTTGGGACTTGGTACCCAAGAAGGACTCCATGAAGGTGATAGGATCCAGATGGATCTACAAACTAAAGAAGAATTCAGATGGAACAACAAACAGGTACAAAGCTAGGTTGGTAGCCAAGGGTTTTGCACAAACCCAAGGCATTGATTATGAGGAGACATTTTCTCCTGTGGCCAAGATGCCAACTATCAGAGTATTGGTGAGTGTAGCTGCATCCAAGAATTGGAACATGTACCAATTGGATGTGAAGAATGCATTCTTGAATGGATGGATATCTGAAGAAGTCTACATGTCACAACCACCTGGCTATGAAGATCCAAAAAAGGTACATTATGTTTGTAAATTGAAGAAGGCTCTGTATGGGTTGAAGCAGGCACCTAGAGCATGGAATTACAGATTGACCACCTACCTTCTAGACCAAGGATTTGTGATGAGCAAAGCAGACACTTCTCTATTCATAAAGAGAAGTAGTACAGAGGTAATCTACTTATGTGTTTATGTTGATGACATCATCATTACAGGCAATGATGTCAATGGGATTAGACACATCAAAGGACAGATGATGAAAGAATTCAAGATCAGTGATCTTGGACTATTAAAGTATTTTTTAGGTCTTGAATTGGTTTACACAAATTCAGGTATCTACATCACTCAAAAGAAGTATGTACAGGATATGGTCAAGAAGTTTGGTTTGCAGGAAGCTAAGGTATCTACTACTCCAATGGAGGTTAACCAAAAACTAAGTGCTCATGAAGGAGAAGAAATCAAAGACATTACAGGATACCAAAGTATGGTAGGTAGTTTGAACTATGCCACCTTGACAAGAATTGACATAGCATATGGAGTAAGTGTGCTTAGTCAATTCATGCACAAACCTAGGGTACCTCACCTAGAGACAGCAAAGAAAATCTTGAAGTATTTGAAGGGAACACAAAGTCATGGTTTGTATTTTCCTTATACATCAGATATTGACATTAAAGTTTACTCAGATGCAGATTGGGCAGGATGCAAGGATGATAGGAGAAGCACCTCAGGTTACATTTGTTTTGCAGGAGATAAGCCTATTTCTTGGTCAGCCAAGAAGCAACCTACAGTGGCATTATCATCCACTGAAGCAGAGTATAGAGGGCTTGCCAATGCAACTCAAGAAGCTATCTGGTTGAAGCTTCTATATACAGAGTTAGGTCTACACACAAGACCACCTATTATCTTTGGAGACAACACTAGCTCTCTTCATCTTGCAGCAAATCCAATTTATCATGCCAGAACCAAACACATAGAGGTTCATTACCACTATGTGAGAGAGAAGTTACTTAGCAAAGAGATTCAATTGACATATGTGTCTACTAATATGCAATGTGCAGATCTACTTACAAAGGCATTGGATGGAAACAAGTTATGCAGATTCAAATCTATGATTGGATTGCAGGAAGTGATTGAAGAATGAAAGAGAAGACTTAAGCCAAAGTGTTTGGCTTGAGGGGGAGCTGTTGGTGCATATCAAGCCTTCACACATTGGCTTGGACTCATGGAAGATTAGCATGGATAAAGATTTATCAAGGCTTCACTTGAACCAAAACTCACATGAACATATGCTTATAGATTTTTACCTCTTTACCACTTGTAAAAGTCTTTATGACTTGGCATCTCATGTAATCACTTACCTACCTGATTAAGTCGTGGAAAGAGAATAGTTTATAATGGTGCAGATCAATCACCAATTGAAGGCTTGGAAGATTAAAGGATGAAGGAAGAATCAATTCTTAAAGTTTGGAAGAAGATTACATTCAGAGGATAAGAGAAGTGTACACAAATGTACATTAGTATAGTCATAGCTGACTTAGATCTTTTGTTTAGTAAGAATCATGTACAAATTTATCTATAAATACTTTGAGAAAAGTCGGGGCAAGTATGAGAGCATATGTGACAATAGTTAGAAGTCAAGAATGAGGAAGTTAGATGTCATGAGATAGAGAAAAAGTTAGTTGAGTTTTCTCTCATCACTCAACTGTAAATTTTTTTGAGTAATCAAAAATATTGCACCCGATGTTTCTGAGTCTTCTCCTTCTACAGTAGATCAATTGTGAAATGCTTTTGTACAAGTCTAAGTCTACAGTTGCTTGACCTCTGTACAAAGTTTTAGCTTCCAATTGTAATCAGGCTTAGAGAATTAAGTGTAGGAACATTCATATGTGAAGTGTATTCACAGGTTCCTAAAACAGGCGCAGATTTCGAACTTAATGTTTTGATCATTTCTCCCAGCACAGTTTAAAGTTTTGCATGAGTAAGGACTTAATCTTTAAGTTGAAAGATAAGCTACTCATGGCTAGAAGCATTTGCTTAAACGGGTTCTATTCAAGGAGAACCAAGTCTTAAAAGTTGCAGGTGTAAAATCGACTGTTCTGAATGACAGTTTCTGACATAGGTAACTTGTGAAGTTGATTTCTCAAGTTATACTAAAGCTTTTGAAGTAATTCAACTTGGAGGAGGTGCGCAATCTCTAGGAGATACTTCGTACAAAGTTTCATAAAAAACTTTACATGTTTGATAGGTCAATGTGGAGAAATAGTGCAGCAGACTTTTCTATGTTTCATCTTCTTCACAGATTTGTTAATCCTTTGATAGTTAGTAATTGATCCTCTAAATTAGTGGAAGTTTTTGACTTACTCTTGGTATAGAGGTGCTCTAATCACAAGAGTAGGTTGTTCTTTTGGAGATTAACACTCTCCTTCAGTGGTATCAGAGCAGGAGACATCAAATTAAGGAAAGGAGGATCCCAACTGCTGCAGATTCAAGAAATTCAACACTTGAAGGACTAAGAAGTGAAAGCTTGGAGTCAAAGCTTGAGGAGAAGACTATTTGACATCAAGAAAGGCAAAAGGAGTCTAATTCGAAGTAAAGGTACATACATTGTTTGTAAAGCTTGAAGATTTCAATACACAGGTGGACACAAGATGGGAGAAAGCTTGCAGATTGATAAGCTAGATAGGGAGAACTATCCAGCATGGTCCATGAGGATGGAAGCACACCTCATGAGCAAAGATCTTATATCATTTATTACAGGAGATGAAGAAAAACTTGAGTTTGCAGATCCTAGTATTCCTACTAGGGAAGAGCTTGCAATGTTGAAGACTTGGATGAGAAAGGATGCTCAAGCAAGGAGTATCATCTACATGGCTGTAAATGATTACCTTCTACCTCACATTAGAGGTTTAGAAAGTGCTACAGATGTTTGGAATGCCTTGGAAGAGCATTTCCAAAATACAACTAAGTCAAGGAAGTCCTCACTATGGGCTGAGTTCACAACCTTCAAGAAGAAGAGCTCACAATCAATTTCAGATTATGTGGCAAGAATGAAAGATATTGCAGATAGCTTGGGAGCAGTGGATGAAGATATTGAAGAGGAAAAGTTGGTAAGACAAATACTTACAGGTTTGAGAGGAGATGAGAAGTGGAAGCCTTTTATATTGTCCATAGAATTGTCACTTGATCACTTTACTCCTGATCTTAATCAATTACTAGGACACATGCTAACCTTTGAGCAGGATCTTAAAGGAGACAATGATAGAAGTACAAGTCAAGCTATGTACTCCAAGGACAAGAAAAAGAATGGCAAGGGAAAGCAATCAAATGATGATGAAGGGAATTCAAATCAAGCTAACTTCACAAAAGCAAAGATGAATTTCAGAGGTAAAGGAAGAGGAGGTAAGAACAAAGATAATACTAAAGCTTGTTGGATTTGTGGCAGAACAAATCATTTGGCAAATGATTGTTGGTATAACAATCAAAATGGTGGAAGCAATAATCAGAATTATAATCAAAGAGGTAGAGGAGGCAGAAACCAAAGAGGCAATTTCAGAGGAAGAGGAGGTAGGACATCATATGGTAGAGGAGGTGGAAGAAATTTCCAATCTCAGTCCTACAACAATAATTATTACAATTATGCATCAGATCAGAAGGATGACATGACTCTTATCTTGAATGCAACTCATGAATCAATGGGAGAAGATCAAAGAGTGTTTTATATTGACTCAGGGTGCAGCAACCATCTGAGTGGGAATCTATCTTTGATGACTGATATGGAAGCAAGGGTGAATGGACATACAGTTCAGACAGGTGACAATACCAAACATAAAGTGGAGAGCATTGGATCAGTGAAGACAAAGAGTGGAAGTACACTTCTGAGCAAGGTACTTTATGTTCCTACTATTCCTAAAAATTTGATAAGTGTAGGGCAAATTGTGGAGAAAGGATATGAGGTAAGATTCACAAATGATGGTGTTTATGTACAAGATCCAAATCAGGGATATAGAAACATAATTGCAGGTAAAAAGGAAGGAAGATTGTTCACTCTCAAAGTCCAAGGTAATGTGGGACATGCATTATTTACCTATGGAAGTCAAAAGGTATCTGAATTAGACCTATGGCATAAAAGGCTAGGTCATTTCAATGAGAGAGCTATAAAGGAGATGTCAAAGAATCAGATGGTGCTTGGATTGCCAAATATTGAAGGGCAACATATGGTGTACAAGTGTGAAGCTTGTCAATTAGGTAAAGCACATAAGAGTTCTTATAACAAATCAGGGTACAAGTATTCAAATATGCTTGAATTGGTTCATACAGATGTATGGGTTCCCTCAAGGGACTATAGCATAAATGGATCCAGATATTATGTGTTGTTTGTTGATGATGCAACCAGGTGGATTACTTTGTATGTAATCAAGGATAAATCAGAAGTTTTCAAGACATTCAAACATTTTCATGCCTATGCAGAAAGGATCACAGGGCAAAAGCTCAAGAGATTAAGATCAGATGGAGGGGGAGAGTATTTCTCTAAAGAGTTTGATGATTATTTGTGGAATGCAGGTATCAAAAGAGAAGTAACTTGCAGGTACTCCCCTCAACAGAATGGAGTAGCAGAAAGGAGGAATAGGACTCTTGTAGAGTTTGCAAGAGCCATGATGAAGGAAAAGAATTGTCCAAATTACTTATGGGCAGAAGCCATTAACACTGCAACATATCTTGTGAATAGGTTGCCTTGCAAAGCTTTGGATGGAGGAACCCCTTATGAAGCATGGTGGGGTAAGAAGCCTACTCTTGATCATTGTAAAGTATTTGGATGTATTGCATATGCTTATGTTCCTTCACAATTAAGACATAAGCTAGAACCAAAAGTAGAGAAGTATGTGTTTATTGGATATGATGATAGACAGATGGGTTACAGGTTGTGGAGTCCATCCACAAAGAAATTTCTTGTTACTAAAGATGTGACATTTGATGAGCAAAATATATGGTATACAGGATCACCAAATGAGTTTGCAGGTGTTGAAGAAATTCAAAGGAAAGGAAAGGCAAAGGTAAAAGTATGTGAAGAAATTGTTGATGAAGTTGACTCTAGAAGTAGAGTGCAGGATCATGTAGAAGAAGGGCCAAGATTTGATCCAGAATCAAATGAGGCTGAAACTTCGAGAAGTGCAGAAATCAGAAGATCTACAAGAGAAAGGAAAGAACCTATAAGGTATAGTTATGATACATCTTTCCTAACAACAAAAGATTATGCCTACATTGTGAAAACAGAAGAAGATCCAACCACTTATGAAGAAGCCAAAGGTAAACAGAATTGGGAGAAGGCAATGCAGGAAGAGTATGATGCTCTACTTGAAAATGAAACTTGGGAACTAGTACCAAGACCAAAGAATCAGAAGGTCATTGGATGTAAGTGGGTATATAAAACAAAGAGGTTTGCAGATGGTAAGGTGTCTAGATATAAGGCTAGACTTGTGGTCAAAGGTTATGCTCAAACTTATGGGGTAGATTATGATGAAACCTTTAGTCCTGTTGCTAAGATGTCTACAATTAGGACATTGATTGCTATTGCTGCTTGTAAAGGATGGAAATTATCACAATTGGATGTGAAAAATGCATTTCTAAATGGATACATTGCAGATGAAGTATATATGGAGCAACCAGAAGGCTTCATGGAATCAATTGGATCAGATTATGTGTGTAAGCTCAAGAGAGCTTTATATGGGTTGAAGCAAGCCCCAAGAGCTTGGAATTACAGATTGGTCAAGTTCTTGAATGAATGTGGATTTCAAGCATCAAAGGCAGATAGTAGCTTGCTAGTGAAGGCAAGTGAAAATGGATACATTTACATGTGCATTTATGTTGATGATATTATTGTTACAGGAACAGATGCTCAAGGAATCAATGAACTCAAAAGACAAATAGAGAAGGAGTTTAAGATAAGTGATTTGGGAAACTTATCTTATTTTCTAGGAATGCAGATTGTGTATACTCAACATGGAGTATATGTTTCACAAGAGAGATACTTGAAGAATCTTTTAGTCAAGTTTAACATGGAAGATTGCAAGACCTCAATTACACCATTGGAGGTAAATCATAAATTAAGCAGGTATGGAGGTGAAGAGTTCAATGATATGAAGAAATATCAGAGTTTGGTAGGTAGTTTAATCTATGCTACCTTGACAAGGCCAGATCTATCATATGCAGTAGGTGTGTTGTCACAATTTATGCATTGTCCAAAGAAGACTCATTGGATTGCAGCCCAAAGGGTACTCAGATATATCAAAGGAACCCTAAGTGAAGGTTTGTATTATGGTTTCACTTCTGACACAAGAATCAAAGTGTTTAGTGATGCAGATTGGGCAGGTGACTCAGATGATAGAAGGTCTACTCATGGGTATCTCTGTTATGTTGGAGATAAGCTAGTTTCTTGGTGTTCAAAGAAGCAACATACAGTTGCTTTATCATCCACAGAAGCTGAGTATAAGGGAATGGTAGAAGCTGCAAAGGAAGTGATATGGTTGAAGACCTTGATGAAAAGTTTTGAGATTGATCATAGTATTCCAATAATTTTTGGAGACAATATGAGTTCTTTGTATTTGGCAGCTAACCCTGTTTTTCATGCCAGGACTAAGCATATAGAGATCCAGTATCATTTCTTGAGGGAAAAGGTACTAGATAAAGAGATTGAGGTGATGTACACTCCAACAAAAGAGCAAGTGGCAGATATGATGACAAAGAGCTTGGATGGACCTAAGTTGCAAAGGTTCAAAGACATGGCAGGTATAAAGAAGACAGAGAAAACCTCAATTGATGATTGAGGGGGAGCTGTTGGTGCAGATCAATCACCAATTGAAGGCTTGGAAGATTAAAGGATGAAGGAAGAATCAATTCTTAAAGTTTGGAAGAAGATTACATTCAGAGGATAAGAGAAGTGTACACAAATGTACATTAGTATAGTCATAGCTAACTTAGATCTTTTGTTTAGTAAGAATCATGTACAAATTTATCTATAAATACTTTGAGAAAAGTCGGGGCAAGTATGAGAGCATATGTGACAATAGTTAGAAGTCAAGAATGAGGAAGTTAGATGTCATGAGATAGAGAAAAAGTTAGTTGAGTTTTCTCTCATCACTCAACTGTAAATTTTTCTGAGTAATCAAAAATATTGCGCCCGATGTTTCTGAGTCTTCTCCTTCTACAGTAGATCAATTGTGAAATGCTTTTGTACAAGTCTAAGTCTACAGTTGCTTGACCTCTGTACAAAGTTTTAGCTTCCAATTGTAATCAGGCTTAGAGAATTAAGTGTAGGAACATTCATATGTGAAGTGTATTCACAGGTTCCTAAAACAGGCGCAGATTTCGAACTTAATGTTTTGATCATTTCTCCCAGCACAGTTTAAAGTTTTGCATGAGTAAGGACTTAATCTTTAAGTTGAAAGATAAGCTACTCATGGCTAGAAGCATTTGCTTAAACGGGTTCTATTCAAGGAGAACCAAGTCTTAAAAGTTGCAGGTGTAAAATCGACTGTTCTGAATGACAGTTTCTGACATAGGTAACTTGTGAAGTTGATTTCTCAAGTTATACTAAAGCTTTTGAAGTAATTCAACTTGGAGGAGGTGCGCAATCTCTAGGAGATACTTCGTACAAAGTTTCATAAAAAACTTTACATGTTTGATAGGTCAATGTGGAGAAATAGTGCAGCAGACTTTTCTGTGTTTCATCTTCTTCACAGATTTGTTAATCCTTTGATAGTTAGTAATTGATCCTCTAAATTAGTGGAAGTTTTTGACTTACTCTTGGTATAGAGGTGCTCTAATCACAAGAGTAGGTTGTTCTTTTGGAGATTAACACTCTCCTTCAGTTTAGTGGAGAGAATATCTCCTTACTTTTAGAGGAGAGATTCTAGGGAGCCTTAGTTTGAATTTGAAATTCAAATCACAATCAACTCCTATAAAAACTCTATTTGAAAAGTCGCGGTTAGTTCACTCATTCTAGCTCACTCCCCGAGGCATATCTTCATTGTAACTGAGTGTGTGTTAGTGCTACTCCATAGCCTACACCACCACACCTCAATTAGCTATGCTTGTCATGCTAATGAGCTTGTACAAACTTATCAATCAATAGATATACACACATTTATCATTTCTGGTTCTCTGTGTTATCTTCTCAAAGTCTGTCAACTTCAAAGGAGCATATCTCAGGATCTACTGAACCAAATCAAGAGATCTATAGCT
>CM035429.1:89281935-89306935 GCA_020310875.1 Ceratopteris richardii
CACTTTTCGTACAAGTGACTTCTTGTACGTTTATCTCGGGTGCGAAGTATCCTTTCAGGTTCATGAGGAACTATTTCATTTACTGGAATAGGAAGTATAACCTGTTGTCCAACTAGATTATCTGAATCTGTTACACTCTTCCTAAGCCGACTAACATGGAACACTGGATGAATCCAACTATCATCTGGAAGTTGTAGTTCATAAGCCCACAAACCAACTTTCTTGGTGATTGGAAAAGGACCGCAATATCTAGGCGACAACTTGGCGCATTGACCAGTCTTGAACTTTTTCGATCTTTCAGGAATATGAAGATAAACTTGATCGCCAACCTGAAAAGTAACATCTCTTCGCTTTGGATCGGCATAGGCCTTTGCACGATCTTGAGCTTTCTTTAAGTTTTCTTTAGCTAACTTAAGTTTAAAGTTCATGTCTTGAAGGAACTCTTGAGCTGCTTGAACTCGTTCATTTTGAAGTCCCACTGCATAAGGAGACCTAGGCTGGAAACCGTACATCAACATGAATGGACTAAATTTAGTTGATGAATTCTTGGCACTGTTATAGGCAAACTCAGCTAAAGGAAGATAATCTTCCCAATCAGTCTGTTTGGAAGTAACATAAGCTCTGAGTATGTCTTCCAAAATTTGATTGACTTTCTCTATCTATCCATCCGTCTGGGGATGTTCAGTTGTACTTAAACTTAGTTTAGTTTCAAGTCTACTAAAGACTTCTCGCCAAAAATGACTTGTAAATCGAGCATCTCTATCAGAAACTATGTCCATTGGAAGACCATAGAGTCTATAAAGTTGATTTACAAATATTTTTGCAAGTTCTGGAGTCTTATCAGTAGTCTTGACTGGAATAAACTGAGCAAGTTTAGTCAATCGATCAACGACAACCCAGACTGAATCAAAGCCTTTCTGAGTGCAAGGTAATCCAGAAATGAAATCCATGGAAATACTTTCCCACTTTCCTTTGGGAATTTCCAAAGCATGCAGCAATCCTCCAACTTTAAGTCGTTCAAACTTATTTACTTGACATTTACGGCACTTGGACACATAGTTTTGCACATCTTGATGCAAACTAGGCCAATAAAAATGTCTTTTTACTAACTCATAGGTTCGGTTAATACCAGGATGTCCAGCACTTGGAGCATCATGGCATTTGAAAAGTACTTGTTTTCGTATGTCCGAGGTACTTGGGACACAAACCTTACCTTTATAAAGCAAATATTCATCTTGGAGAGAATAGTGTTTAAACTTTCTCTCAGAAGTACTTGCTTCATTTTGTTCAGCTTGCTCAACTGCTTTCCAAGCTTGATTGTAGCTTGGATCTTCTTTGCAGCTTCCTTTCAAAGTTGAAATAAATTCACTTTGAATTTGCACAAAACTTAGGTTGTTCAGCATTGGCATCCGACTTAAGGCGTCTGCCACTGCATTGAACTTTCCTTTTCTATACCTGAGTTCATAATCAAACTCTTGCAATTGCTTGGCCCACCTCGCTTTTCTACCTCTTAAATCAGGTTGGTTTGCAAACCACTTTATGCTCTCTTGATCAAAAACTATGGTCAGCTTTGATCCATATAGATAATGGCGCCATTTCTTCAGAGCATTAATAATAGCGAACATCTCTCGCTCATAGGTAGAATAATTTTGCTGAGCAGGACGTAGCTTTCTACTCTCGAAAGCTATTGGTCGACCATCTTGGCTTAGTACTGCTCCTACTGCAGATGAACTTGCATCTGTCTCTAATTGGAAAGGCTTGTTCGGATCTACGATCTGTAGAACCGGGGCTGAAGCTAAAGCAAGTTTAAGTTCTTGAAAACTCTTTGCTTGCTCTTCTTTCCAATTTAACTTTTGATGCTTCCCTTTTAGTTGATCCGTCAAAGGTACTACAATCTTGGCATATCCAGCCACAAACTTCTGATAATATCCTGCCAATCCAAGAAAACTTTGTAGTTCTCAAACCGTCTTGGGCTCAGGCCATTCAAGAATCGCTTGGACCTTTTCAGGGTCAACTTTGATTCCTTTCCTGGAAATAATATGACCTAAATACTTTACTTCTAGGGTAAAAAATTCACATTTTGACTCTTTACCGTAAAGTTTATTATCGCGAAGAAGTTGAAAAACTTTTTTCAAGTGCTCTAAATGACTTTCATGATCTTTACTATAGATCAGAATATCATCGAGAAAATCTACAACAAATTTTCCCAAATATGGCTTAAGCACTTGATTCATCAAAGTCATAAATGTTGTGGGTGCATTTGTCAACCCGAACGGCATAACTAAAAACTCATAGTGACCAAACTTTGTTCGAAAAGCTGTTTTAGGAATATCATCATGTTTGATTCTAATCTGATGATAACCTTGGTGTAAATCAATCTTAGAAAAGACTGTAGCCCCCTTTAAACTATCAAAAAGATCTTCGACTAGTGGCATGGGATACTTATTATTTATCGTAAGATTGTTTAACGCCCTATAATCTACGCACAGTCTCATAGTTCCATCTTTCTTTGACTGGAAATACTTTCCCCTCGTTTAGAGTAGTGATTGTTTCCCCTTTTCTTGCAGAATCCTCAACGTCTAATGCTACAATCGTCGCTTCTTTATTAGATGCATCAGACACATGACTTGTATTTGAAACCATAGGTGCATATGGATGCAATGCACATGCAGCTATTGGTGGTCTAGGCATGAATGAGGATGTTACTAAGATAGGAACAGAAACAAACACTGACGTACTAGTAGTACTCGTAAGCGAGACGTGGCTAGAAGTCCCCTCCATCGCACACAAAGCGTTATTAAACTTACTAAGTATTCCTAATGTAGTTGGTGTGTGCAACAAAATCAAAAGAGCTATGCAAGAATATCACAAGAAATAGTCCCTGATGATTTGGTCCGTCGAGGTCGACTTGATTCTAGCCGAAGGTGCTAGAATTATGACGAAGTTAGGCCTCCGGATCTTCACTCCACAGTTTCCTCTTTCTTTAAACTTTGCTCAAACTTTAACTGTCCTTGCTTGTTTCTTTGGCTAAAGAAGAGTGCTCCTCAGGTTCCTGGCTGCAACAATCGAGTGCTACAATAGTTGCTTGAATCTTCGGCGTCGACTAATGTTTGACAAAGTTTTCTGCGCAAATAAAGCAGAGAAAGGCTTTGAGCACCTTGGCTATCTCAAGGAGTTCTCAACTCTGCCACCTGGGTTCGACTCCCGGACGGCACTGTTTAGTAATCGCCCTTTTTTAGCTCCGAACGGAGACCTTCTGTAGCGACAAGCTTACAATAGAGGAAACTGGGGTGAAAGTGGATCACGAACAGCAGGTAGTCTTCGGGGATAGAAGAATGCTTTCTTGAATTAGCGACCAGAGTTCGAATCGTTCGTCGCTCACAGCAGAAGTTATGATTAACCTTTTTTTAGCTCTTGGTTGAAGCCTTCTTCAGCACCGTGCTCTGACAACACAAATGTCTGCGAACGGAGCTCGTCAACGCCCATGGGCTCTTTGGATAAGCTAGCGCACCTTAATTGGGGGGACGGGGGTTCGAATCCCCTCTTCCTCACAGTAGAGATGACCTCAATTTTGTGCTATGCTTCTCCTAAGCTTAATCCAACGCGAGGAACTCGGCAAACTTCTCTGATCAACCGTGAGCAGCCTTCTACGTCGTACAAGAGCTTATGCACATGCAAGGACTCATATGTGCAAGATGGTGAATGAGAGAGCTATGGAGAGAATTAATGCTTTGATACCAATGCAATAGTGTAACGACTGGAAATACTCATGAATGAATGACTCTCCTCCCAACCTTATGCCTGTATATATAGCTGCTTGAACTAATGAGGACCACAAATGTAACTAGAGTCCACAAGTGCATGTGCAATCTCCTCCACTCCTTTCATATCCACCACTAGAGTCTATTAGTGGCTGAAGTGATCTCGACCACTACTTTAGTACCTTCCACTAGAGTCCACTAGTGGTTGTTGTACTCACCTCTTGAGTTAAGTCCACTGGACTCAAGTTAACTCACGTTAACTTGAGTTAAAAGGCTCTAGAGCTCTTTGGGCAAAACTCTCTCCCCATGCTCCCCATGGGAGTTGAACCCAAGACCTCCTCCTTCACAACCATGAGACTTAACCACTAGGCTAAGTGGATTACTTGAATATGAGAGCACATGACTTATGCTTGAGTCTACTCTTGAGATCTTTGGTCCTACAGACGAGTGACCAAACGGTATCCGATTTCAGATCTGTCTGAAGCCATCGGATCCCTAGATCATAGACTTACTTTATTACAGATAGATAGATAGATAGATAGATAGATAGATAGATAGATAGATAGATAGATAGATAGATAGATAGATAGATAGATAGATAGATAGATAGATAGATAGATAGATAGATAGATAGATAGATAGATAGATAGATAGATAGATAGATAGATAGATAGATAGATAGATAGATAGATAGATAGATCGATAGATAGATTGATAGGTAGATAGATAGATAGATAGATAGATAGATAGATATATAGTAGACAAATAGATATACAAATAGATAAATAGATACATAGATAGATACATAGAGAGATAGATATGCAGATAGATAGAGAGGCAGACAGATAGATAGATAGATAGATGGACAAGGAGACAAACAGAAAGACCAACAGATAGACATATAGATAGATAGATAGATAGATAGATAGATAGATACATAGATAGATGGATAGATAGATAGATAGATAGATAGATAGATAGATAGATAGATAGATAGATAGATAGATAGATAGATAGATAGATAGATAGATAGATAAATAGAAAGAAAGAAAGAAAGAAAGAAAGAAAGAAAGAAAGAAAGAAAGAAAGAAAGAAAGAAAGAAAGAAAGAAAGAAAGAAAGAAAGAAAGAAAGAAAGAAAGAAAGAAAGATAGATAGATAGATAGATAGATAGATAGATAGATAGATAGATAGATTAGATAGATAGATAGATAGATAGATAGATAGATAGATAGATAGATAGATAGATAGATAGATAGATAGATAGATAGATAGATAGATAGATAGATAGATAAATAGATAGATAGATAGATAGATAGATGGTGTAGCTCAAGCGTAAGCACCACCTCCTTTACTTGTCAATCGGCGGAGACGTGAGGACCGGTATGAAGACCACGAGCAACTGAAGGCACAAGTGTGTGAGTGAAAAGCACACAAGCATGCACACACATACACACACACACAAGGCAAGATCAAAGAAAGGAACAATGGAAAGCTTCGATTGCAAAAGATTTCTCTTACAAAAGCTCTATTCTCTAACAAGCTAACCTTAAAAATGAGCTCTCTAGCTCTTTTTATAGTTTTTTGACTAGTTTTGGTCCTATCCAAACCTAGTGTCCGGCCTAGTTAAAAACTAGGTTCAGGGCTTATTTTGAAAGAACTTGGAGAAGCTTGTAGAAGGTAGAAAAGTGCATTTGGAAGCAACGAAGTTTGGTCAAGCCAACCGGCACAAGACCAGCCCTTGAACTTATGGAGACTCAAATAGACCTTATAGGCATGCGATAAGTGCAAAGAAATGCACTATGTACTTTGGAGCATCAAGGAGAATAAGTCGATAGAAAATAGATAGGTCCGCGGGTCAACTAGCTCAAAAAACTTACTATCTATGAAAGAGACAATGAACTTCAAATGCCCATAGCGACCAGCGTGATTACATTTAGAAAAAGTCCTTTTATGGGAGTGATACACATATGGTTGAGTGTATGGAATGCCCAAAAGTATAAGGAATAAGCAAAATATGCTATAGGAATGAATGCGACATTCACCGGTGGTACTTCCTATTTTTCAGTAATATGTAGAGATTGACCCCGAGATAAGAAAACTCAGATTTCTCTGAATCTAAACAACCAAATGCTATCAAAATTTTTAGGATAAACTAGACATTCATAGCTTTCCAATGAGCCATCTTGCACTCAATTTGGAGCTCTAAAGAGAGAGCAACAGCCTCTGCAAGATTACTTTTGGCGAAGAAGATGATGCAGAGAATTGAAGGAGCAAGACAATGATGGTCACAAGTGTATGTATATTGCTTCCATGTAATGTACAAGTGATTTCAAGTCTTTATATAGACTTTATGAGTGTTCCACGACTTCTACAAGTGGATTTTGAATTCAAATGAAGGTGGGAATGGTTGTTGGAGGGAATCAATTCACTTTCCTACAATCTAGGAAAAGTGAAGATCTAGTTTGATCTACTTTTAGGTGATTTGATTGCTTGATTGAATGCAACTTCAACCACCACAGATTCATGGAATTTGGGCTCTATCTTTCTACCTTTACATGTGTAAAGCTCAATGCTTTTACAACGGTAAATGAACCATAAAAAATCTCTCAAAAAATATAATAAATGAGCATAAGAAAAAGAACTCTCCAATGGATATTCTTTCGACGCCATAGCCTTTGATGTAGATCAAATCCACCTCAAGCATAGTGTAAGCTTGATGTTTCAACAGCTCCCCCTCAAGCTTAAGTATGCTTGAGTCTTCATTCTCTGATAGGTTGAATACCTGCCATAGCTTTGAATCTACAAAGCTTTATTCTGTCAAGTGCGTTCGTCATCATATCTGCTACTTGCTTTTCAGTTGGAACAAAAGAAATGTCAATTTCCTTTGCCATGAGCTTCTTCCTGATGAAGTGGTAATGGACTTCTATGTGCTTGGTTCTCGCATGGAAAATAGGATTTGCCGCTAGATGCATGGAACTTACATTATCTCCAAATATGCGAGGTTTGGAACTCACAAGTCCCAAATCTGTATACAATGCTTTTAACCATATTGCCTCTTGAGTTGCTATGGTCAAGCCTCTGTACTCTGCTTCAGTTGAGGATAAAGCAACTGTTGGTTGCTTCTTGGAACTCCATGACACTAGCTTCGAACCTGCAAATGCTAAGTAACCAGATGTACTTTTTCTATCATCCTTAGCTCCTGCCCAATCTGCATCTGAGTAGATTTTGATATCCAAATCTGAAGAGTAAGGATAGAATATACCTTCATTGATTGTATCTTTGAGATACTTAAGTACTCTCTTACCCGCATCCATGTGTGATCTTCTCGGTGAGTGCATGAATTGAATAAGCACTCCCACACTATATGAGATGTCTGCCCTTGTATGAGTAGCGTATATCAAGCTACCTACCAAGCTTTGATACTCTTTAATGTCTTCAATTTTCTCACCTTCATAAACACTAAGTTTATGCTTCATCTCCAAAGGTGTACCTATAGGTTTAGTGTTCTCCATTTTGAACTTGAGAAGAAGATCCTGAATGTATCTTCTTTGAGTCAAATACATTCCTTCATTTGTGTGTATCACCTGCATACCTAGGAAATATGTGAGCTCACCTAGGTCACTGATTTTGAACTCCTCTTGTTGATCCTTAGAATGCCATTTATATCATCACCTGTCATAATCATATCATCTACATATACACATAGATAGATAACCTCATTGTGATCCCTTTTTATGAATAGAGGAGGATCGGAGCTGCTAGCTTTGAACCCTTGATCTTGAAGATATGTAACCAACTTGTAATTCCAAGCTCAAGGAGCTTGTTTCAATCCATACAATGCTTTCTTAAGTCTGCAAACATAAGATGGATGATTAGGGTTTTCAAAACCTGGTGGTTGTGACATGTATACCTCTTCACTTATCCAACCATTTAAGAATGCATTTTTCACATCAAGTTGGAGGAGTCTCCAATTCCTTACAACAGCTACACTTATCAATGTCTTGATTGCATTCATCTTTGCAATTGGTGAGAATGTTTCCTCATAGTCTATACCATGAGTTTTTGAGCATCCTTTGGCAACTAATCTTGCCTTGTACCTGCAAACTGATCCATGTGAATTTCTTTTAACTTTATATACCCATCTGCAACCAATTACCTTTTGATTCGGTGACATTGGAACCAAATCCCAAGTGTCCATTTCCTGCAATGCATTCATCTCTTCTTTCATGGCCTTTTCCCAATTAGGGTTTCCCTTTGCCTCTTCATAGGTTGAGGGTTCCTCTGAAATAGAGTCTTTTGCCAAGTAGATTGAATGCTTTGTAACAAATGTGGAATCATATCCATACCTTTCTAGTTGTTTCTTCTCTCTTGCTGATCTTCTAGGTGCTTGTTTTGAGCATTCTCCAACCTCTTGCATCTTTGCTTTGCCTCTTGACTTCCATAGCTTGTAATCCTTTTCCCTTTCATCTTGGTCATCATAGTTATCACTTCTTGGATCCTGGACCTATGTATCATGCTTGCTTCCTAATTGATGAGAGTCAGAATCAAGATCATATGGTAGTGTTACCTTTTGTTTGTCTTCATCATAGCAAGACCTGTGTTCTTCAAACACAACATCTCTTCTTGTAGTGAATTGCTTGGTTGAAGGATTGAAGAACCTCTAACCCATCTGAGTTGAATCATGTCCAATAAACACTGCCTTTGTTGCCCTTTCATCTAGCTTACCTCTTATTTGTGATGGTACATGAACATAAGCTAAACAACCAAAAACCTTGCAATGTCCAAGACTAGGTTTTCTTCCATGCCATGCTTCATAAAGAGTCATACCTTGAAGTGATTTGGATGGTAGTCGATTGACAAGATACACAGCAGTTGAAATAGCTTCTGCCCATAGATAATGTGGAAACTTCTTCTCTTCAAGCATTGTTTGGGCTGATCCAACCAATGTCTTGTTTCTCCTCTCTGCAATTCCATTTAGTCGAGGAGAGTACCTAGTAGTCACTTCCCTTTTGATACCTTTTTCCTGCAATGTTGGGAGTGATGGTTGGATGCACTCAAGAAATGAGTTGATGCTGCTATACCTGCTTCACACCAGCCCTCCTCTGATTCCAGAAATGCTTAGTACACACCTTGAGCTTTCAAATGATACCAAGAAAGCATATATGTGCTTTGCAAATGATTTGTGTAATGATCAAATCAAAACAGATAACTTTGCACTTCACAAATTCTAGAAAACTTGCTATTTCTGTAATGATACCTGCTTAGTGTTATGCTCAGTGTGACCAGCACACTTGCAATTCGAACAATTCCTTTTGGGAGTATTAAAGTACCTTAATAAGCTACCATTTGCAAGTGGAATGAGAAGAAATGATAAACCACATCCAGAGAAATTGATTTAGCAAAATTATGATTACCCCCGACTTTTTAGGAGAGTTGCAGAGATAGACCAGAGGTGACTTTGAAGTCGATTTCTCGAAAATGGCTGAATGAAATCTTCTGAAATTTTGTGTGCTTGTAGAAGACCTTGAGCTGGTTCCAACGAGCTATTAAACTTTTGATTTGGTTCAGTGAGCACTGAGAAATGCTTCTTGGAAGTTGACAGACTTGAAGTAGAAAAACACAGAGAACCAGATATGATGAATGTGTATATATCTATTGATTGATATGATTATACAAGCTCATTAGCATGACAAGCATAGCTAATTGAGGTGTGGTGGTGTAGGCTATGGAGTAGCACTAACACACACACAGTTACAACAGTAGAATGTCTCGGGGAGTGAGCTAAAAATGAGTGACACTACCGCGAGTTTTTTCTCTCCACTTTTATATGAGTTGAGTGATCATTTGAATTTGAAATTCAAATTTAGGCTCCCTAAAATCTCTCCTCTAAAAGTAGGGAGATATTCTCTCCATTAACTCAACTAAGAATCCACGACTAATTAAGTTGGTGAGTGATTTCATGAGATACCAAGTCATATAGATTTTTACAAAGGGGTAAAGAGGTAAGAACTTATAAGCATATGTTCATATGAACCTTGCTTCAAGTGAAAGCTTTGTCCAAGCTAGTCTTCCATGATTCCAAGCCAATGTGTGAAGGCATGATATGCACCAACAGCTCCCCCTCAAGCCAAACACTTTGGGTTAGGTCTTCATCTTCAATCTTCAATTACTTCCTGCAATCCAATCATAGATTTGAATCTGCATAACTTGCTTCCATCCAATGCTTTAGTGAGTAAATCTGCACATTGCATATTGGTAGACACATATGTCAATTGAATCTCTTTGCTAAGTAACTTCTCCCTCACATAGTGGTAATGAACCTCTATGTGTTTGGTTCTGGCATGATATATTGGGTTGGCTGCAAGGTGAAGAGAGCTAGTGTTATCTCCAAAGATGATTGGTGGCCTTGCATATAGGCCTAACTCTGTATATAGAAGCTTCAACCAGATAGCTTCTTGAGTGGCATTGGCAAGCCCTCTATACTCTGCTTCAGTGGATGACAATGCCACTGTAGGTTGTTTCTTGGCTGACCAAGAAATGGGCTTATCTCCTGCAAAACAAATGTATCCTGAGGTGCTTCTCCTATCATCCTTGCATCCTGCCCAATCTGCATCTGAGTAAACTTTAATGTCAATATCTGATGTATAAGGAAAGTACAAACCATGACTTTGAGTTCCCTTCAGATACTTCAAGATCCTCTTTGCTGCCTCTAGGTGAGGTACTCTTGGTTTGTGCATGAATTGACTAAGCACACTAACTCCATATGCTATGTCAATTCTTGTCAAGGTAGCATAGTTCAAACTACCTACCATACTTTGGTATCCTGTGATGTCTTGGACTTCTTCCCCTTCATGAGCACTTAGCTTTAGGTTGACCTCCATTGGAGTAGTAGATACTTTAGCATCCTGCAAGCCAAACTTCTTGACCATATCCTGTACATACTTCTTTTGAGTGATATATATACCTGAGTTGGTGTAGACTAACTCAAGACCTAAGAAGTATTTCAATAATCCAAGATCACTAATCTTGAATTCCTTCATCATCTATCCTTTGATGTGTCTAATCCCATTGACATCATTGCCTGTAATAATGATGTCATCAACATAAACACACAAGTAGATTACCTCTGTACTACTCCTCTTTATGAATAGAGAAGTGTCTGCTTTACTCATCATAAATCCTTGGTCTTGGAGGTAGGTTGTCAACCTGTAATTCCATGCTCTAGGTGCCTGCTTCAAACCATACAGAGCCTTCTTCAATTTACAAACATAATTTACCTTCTTGGGGTCTTCATAGCCAGGTGGTTGTGACATGTAGACTTCTTCAGATATCCATCCATTCAAGAAAGCATTCTTGACATCTAATTGGTACATATTCCAATTTTTGGATGTAGCTACACTCACCAATATTTTGATAGTTGGCATCTTAGCCACAGGAGAAAATGTCTCCTCATAATCAATGCCTTGGGTTTGTGCAAAACCCTTGGCTACCAACCTAGCTTTGTACCTGTTTATTGTTCCATCTGAATTCTTCTTTAGTTTGTAGATCCATCTGGATCCTATTACCTTCATAGAGTCTTTCTTGGGTACCAAGTCCCAAGTATCACTTTCCTTGAGAGCTTCCATCTCTTCATCCATGGCTTCTTTCCATTCTGGTTTGGTAATTGCTTCTTCATAGGTACCTGGTTCTTCATTCAACAAGTCCTTTGCAAGATATACAGAATGTTTAGTTACAAGTGATGTGTCATACCCAAATCTGATAGGCTTCTTCTTTTCTCTCTGAGATCTCCTCATTGCTTGAGTTGAGGATTCTGGTTTATCTTCTAGTTGCTTCATCTTCATCTTCCCTTTGGATTTCCAAGCCTTGAACTCCTCAAGATTTATTATATCATCATCATCTGAGCTTGAATCTTCTTTCTGAATTGATTCCTCCTTGGTGAGCTTTGGGAAATCCTCTTCCATATCATAGGGTAGACTGAACTTTCTGCATTCATTCTCATACCATGAGTCATTCTCATCAAAGATGACATCTCTGCTTACCTTGAAGCCTTTGTTTGTTGGGTTGTAGAATCTGTATCCCTTTTGGTTCAAATCATAACCAATGAAGATACACTTTTCAGCTTTAGGGTCTAGCTTTCCTCTTACCTGTGAGGGAATATGCACATATGCTACACAACCAAAGATTTTACAATGATCCAGAGAGGGTCTCTTACCATGCCAAGCTTCATATGGTGTCATGCCATCAAGTGATTTGGATGGCAACCTGTTTATGAGATAGGTGGCAGTGGATACACTCTCTGCCCACAAATAATTTGGCAACTTCTTTTCATTAAGCATAGACCTAGCTGTTTCTACTATGAGTCTATTCCTTCTTTCAGCTACCCCATTTTGTTCAGGTGAGTACCTTGTAGTAATCTCCCTCTTGATGCCTCTTTCCTGCAAGAAATCTTCAAACTCATTGGAGAAGTATTCTCCTCCACCATCTGACCTTAGCCTCTTCAAGCTTCTTCCTGTTTGGTTTTCAACAAGTGCAAGATATCTCTTGAAACAATTAAACACTTCATCTTTATGCTTCATAAAGTATAAAATGGTCCATCTGCTATAATCATCAATGAAGGACACATAATAACTTGAACCTGAAATAGAAGGGTCCTTGCTAGGTCCCCAAACATCTGTGTGTACCAAGTCTAGGTAGTCTTCATGCATGAAACCTTTCCTTGAATATGGCAACCTGTGAGACTTACCAAATTGACATGCTCCACACTTGTAAATCATGTGTTGCTTGGATACATTAGGTATCCCAAGCACACATTGATCCCTGCACATTTGCTTTAGGGTTCTTTCACCTATGTGCCCTAACCTCTTGTGCCATATCTCTAACTCTGAAAGTGTTTGATCCTTGTAATTATACAAAGCAATGTTCTTGGTGTCTTCTAGCTCAAAAGTAAACAATCTACCTGATTTCTCTCCCTTCGCTATCCTTCTGAATCCATGTCTTGGGTCCTCCACATATGCTCCATGTTGTGTGAATCTGACCTGCAAACCTTTCTCCACAATCTGACCAACACTCATTAGATTCTTGGTGATGGTTGGTACATAGAGTACCCTGCTCAATAGATTCTGGTTTCCATCACATGTCTTCACATTTCCAATCTTAACAATAGAGTGTTTAGTATCATCACCTGTTTGTACCTGATGTTTGCCCTTGGGTTCTTCCAAATCAGAAAGTAATGCCACATTGCCAGCTACATGGTTAGAACATCCTGAGTCAATGTAAAATAAATGATCATCATTTGTACCTGCCTTGGAGGTCATATTCATGATCAATAGGGAGTCATCTTGCTCCTCTGTGTAGTTGTTGTAATCTCTTCTGTTTCTGAATCCACCTTGGTAGTTACCATTGTGGTTGTGATTGTAGTTGTTGTATTGATTGTTGTATCCATTGTAGCTTTGATGTTGGTTGAATCTGCCTCTCCCTTGAGAGTATCCACCTCTTGAGTAGCCACTTCCTCTCTGATTCTTGTAGTTCTTGTAGCATTCATCTGTGGTATGATTGGACAATCCACAAATGTTGCATGGTGATGAGTTGTAGGGTCTCCCCCTACCTGACTTACCTCCTCTGCCTCTTCCTCTAGATGATCTACCTCTCCCTGCATAATTAGCTTGGGAGGTAGAGCCTTCTTCATCCTGTTTCTTCCCTTTACCTTTATCTTTAACTTTCTTATCAGTATAGAGAGCAGAGGGGTTATTACCTTTTGATTGATCTCCTACCTTTGTAAACTTTGCTTCATGTGTGAAAAGTTGGCCCATAAGTGTTGTGAGATCTGGGGTATGCATGTCCATATAGAGGTCCATTGCAGTGGTGAAACTTTCCCACTTATCATCTACTTTGAGTCCATTTGTTACTTGCCTGACTATTTGCTCCTCTTCAATCTCCTCTCCAATGCTTGCTAATTGGTCTGCCACATCTTTGATCTTTGTCACATACTCTGAGACTGATTGCTTGGGCTGCTTCCTAAGGGTTGTGAATTCAATCCACAGTTGATTCTTCCTAGCCCTTGTGTTGGAAGAAAAGTAGTTTGACAAGGTTTCCCAAGTCTCTTGGGAAGTCTTACAATTCCTTACATGAGGTAAAAGAAAATCAGATATAGAGTTTAAGAGATAAGACCTTGCCAAAGCATCTTTTGCACACCATTGGTTGAGTCTTTCATGTTCATCCTTTGTGGGTAGTCCTCTAGTCTTGAATGAGGGCAATTCCTCATCTCCTGATATGTATCCAAATAAACTTCTGCCTTGTAGATAGGTCTTCATCCTCAATGACCAGGCTTGGTAGTTGTTCCTGTCCAATTTGTCAATGAATGAAGGAAATCCATCACCCATGTTTACCTTCTTTGCTCTGATACCACTGTTGGGAGTGATGGTTGGATGCACTCAAGAAATGAGTTGATGCTACTATACCTGCTTCACACCAGCCCTCCTCTGATTCCAGAAATGCTTAGTACACACCTTGAGCTTTCAAATGATACCAAGAAAGCATATATGTGCTTTGCAAATGATTTGTGTAATGATCAAATCAAAACAGACAACTTTGCACTTCACAAATTCTAGAAAACTTGCTATTTCTGTAATGATACCTGCTCAGTGTTATGCTCAGTGTGACCAGCACACTTGCAATTCGAACAATTCCTTTTGGGAGTATTAAAGTACCTTAATAATCTACCATTTGCAAGTGGAATGAGAAGAAATGATAAACCACATCCAGAGAAATTGATTTAGCAAAATTATGATTACCCCCGACTTTTTACGAGAGTTGCAGAGATAGACTAGAGGTGACTTCGAAGTCGATTTCTCGAAAATGGCTGAATGAAATCTTCTGAAATTTTGTGTGCTTGTAGAAGACCTTGAGCTGGTTCCAACGAGCTATTAAACTTTTGATTTGGTTCAGTGAGCACTGAGAAATGCTTCTTGGAAGTTGACAGACTTGAAGTAGAAAAACACAGAGAACCAGATATGATGAATGTGTATATATCTATTGATTGATATGATTATACAAGCTCATTAGCATGACAAGCATAGCTAATTGAGGTGTGGTGGTGTAGGCTATGGAGTAGCACTAACACACACACAGTTACAACAGTAGAATGTCTCGGGGAGTGAGCTAAAAATGAGTGACACTACCGCGAGTTTTTTCTCTCCACTTTTATATGAGTTGAGTGATCATTTGAATTTGAAATTCAAATGTAGGCTCCCTAAAATCTCTCCTCTAAAAGTAGGGAGATATTCTCTCCATTAACTCAACTAAGAATCCACGACTAATTAAGTTGGTGAGTGATTTCATGAGATACCAAGTCATATAGATTTTTACAAAGGGGTAAAGAGGTAAGAACTTATAAGCATATGTTCATATGAACCTTGCTTCAAGTGAAAGCTTTGTCCAAGCTAGTCTTCCATGATTCCAAGCCAATGTGTGAAGGCTTGATATGCACCAACATGCAAGAACTCATCAAACTCTTTGGAGAAGTATTCTCCCCCTCCATCAGATCTGAGCTTCTTTAGTGATCTACCTGTATGATTCTCCACATGTGCAAGATACATCTTGAAGCAATCAAACACTTCATTCTTACTCTTGATAAAGTATAGAACAGTCCAACTACTATGGTCGGCAATAAATGAGACATAATACCTTGATCCTGCCAATGAAGGTTCTTGACTTGGTCCCTATACATCTGTATGTACTAACTCCATGTTGAGGGGCCACTGCTGAAAATTCTTTTGAGTGCCTGGTCTGTTTCCTCTTTTCTAAGCAACATTTGCCAAATACTGAGAATTGAATTTCTTTATATTTCTTGACAAACAACATTAGGTAACTACACCAAGCTTAGTTTCACATATTCTCTTTAGCTCACCATGAGCATGAGTCTTCTCACCTAGTATACATACAAGGATTTGCAGTGTACCTGAACTACCTCTTTTAGATATCTCCTTGGATGCTCTCGTACATACAGTAGTGAAGCATCGCTCAAGTTGTGGAACTTCAAGCTCTTCCCTCCTAGCATGGTAAGGGGAAACAATAGTTGGGAATGCCATGTTCATGCTAAGTGCTTGACATCTACCAGATAAGGCAGCAATAATATCGTTCTGCTTGCCGAGACACACTTCTATCAAAACTGATAAATGCCCAGTACTCAATGGTTCCACCTTCAACTAAGTATGACTCATTCACGTTCCATGAGCCAAACCTGGGAACAAACTCTCTCTCTCTCTCTCTCTTTTTCTTTTTTTTTTGAGACAATGTCACCAAACAACGACAGATGTTAGTATTAGAAAAAATAATTGACATATGTCAATGTGCTCTTGTGCATGGGACTCTTAGTTGTGTCTATGCACGGCCATGGAATGTTGCCCTATGTATGCAGGAAGGTCAATTTACCATATGATCTTGAAGAAGATTTTCCAAAGCTTGGTAGAGAACAACCAAAGATTGAAGAACAAGACACCTCAGAGGATGATGAAGAATCTCAGATGGAAAAGATCAAAGCATGGAAGTCTAAAGGTAAAGCCAAATTGCAGGAACTTGGACATGAGGCAAAATCATCACATCATGGCCTAAGAAGATCTATGAGGGAAAAGAAAAAACCAGAAAGGTATGGGTTTGACACCTCATTAGTAACTAAACATTCTATTTACATAGCATAGGACATAAACCAAGAGGAGCCATCATCATTTTAAGAGGCCAAAGCAAAAACAGAATGGAGGCATGCAATGAAGGAAGAGATTGAATCACTTGAGGAAAACAACACTTGGGATTTGGTGCCCAAGACTTCATCCATGAAGGTAATAGGCTCAAGATGGGTCTATAAACTCAAGAAGAATTCTGATGGTTCCATTAACAGGTATAAGGCAAGGCTTGTAGCAAAAGGCTTTGCACAAACTCAGGGAATTGATTATGAGGAGACTTTCTCTCCTGTGGCAAAGATGCCTACTATTAGGGTTTTGCTTAGTATTGCCTCTTCCAAGAATTGGAAGATACTTCAACTAGATGTAAAGAATGCATTCTTGAATGGTTGGATAACAGAAGAGGTATATATGGCACAACCACCTGGTTTTGAGAATCAAGTTTATCATGATTATGTGTGTAAACTTAACAAAGCATTGCATGGTCTCAAGCAAGCTCCAAGAGCTTGGAGTTTTAGGCTTGTTTCATTCTTGCAGGACAAAGGTTTTCAACCAAGCAAGGCAGATCCTTCACTCTTTATCAAAAAGAGTAACTCTGAGGTCATCTACCTATGTGTATATGTAGATGATATTATATTGACTGGAAATGATGCAGATGGTATGAAGAAGATCAAAGATCAGATGAGAGAAGAGTTCAAGATAAGTGATTTGGGTTCACTTACCTACTTCCTAGGTTTGGAAGTTGTCTACAAAGATCATGGTTTGTTTCTCACTCAAAGAAAGTACATTAAGAACATGTTGGCAAAATTCAAGATGCAAGATTGTAAGATTGCAGGTACTCCAATGGAGGTCAATCACAAATTGAGCTCACATGAAGGTGAACTCATAGAGGACATCACATCATATCAAAGTGTAGTGGGTAGTCTCAACTATGCCACATTGACAAGAGTAGATATATGTTACAGTGTGAGTGTGCTAAGTCAATTTATGCACACACCAAGGAAACCACATATGGATGCTGCCAAAAGGATTCTCAAGTATCTCAAAGGAACCATAGATGAAGGACTTTATTATCCTTATGTATCTGATTTAGGTTTGAAGCTATTTGCTGATGCGAATTGGGCTGGCTCCAAGGAAGATAGAAGGAGCACTTCAGGTTATCTTACCTTTGCAGGTTCAAAGCTTATTTCATGGTCATCCAAGAAGCAATCCACAGTTGCTCTCTCTTCTACTAAAGCTGAATATAGAGGTCTTGCCATAGCTACTCAGGAAGCTATGTGGATGAAGACATTATTCAAAGATCTTGGATTGGAGTTTGGAACTCCAACTATTTTTTGTGACAATATGAGTTCTATTCACTTGGCTGCTAATCCTATTTTTCATGCAAGGACTAAACATATTGAAGTTCATTATCACTATGTACGAGAGAAGGTTCTAAGCAAAGAGATTCAAATATCATATGTGTCCACTCATCAACAATGTGCAGATATTCTAACCAAAGCATTGGATGGTACAAAGCTTTACAAATTCAAGGCTATGATAGGTTTGCAGGTAATCTTGGAAGATTGAAGACCTCAAGCATACTTGGCTTGAGGGGGAGCTGTTGGAGCAAGTCTATGACAAGCCTAAGTATTGGCTTGAGTCCCACAAAGTCATGAAAAAAGCTTTAAAATGAAGACTATGTAAAGTTCACTTGTGAACTACCTCTTGTAACTTTTGAAGAGTTTACTTAATGTAAAAGTGAAAGTATCTTAAGTGGTTGAGTCCACTTGATCAAGAATGGGAAGATGAGCCACGAATTCGTGATTTGTGGTAGGTAGAGAATCAAATCAATCATTGATTGATTGTAGAGTGATTGAGGGAAGTTAGCCTCCCAAACTCAACTATAAATAGATGGCAGTTTTAGTCGTGGTTAGAGAGACCTATGTGAAGACCTCCAAGAGCTGAGCTTTATGCCATATCAAGGTGTGATTACAAGGCACACATATGTATCAGTAAGTCCATTGTATTGTACAAGCAATATACTTTATTTTCATGATCATTTGAGTTCATATTTCCATGTTCTTGTGAAGTGTACTACTCACTGCCATTACTCTCAGTTTTCTCAGTCCGTTTGCAGAGATCGTTTCTGTGAGCTTGGTGCATCATTTTCAGTGATTTCACTTGGTAAAGTTAGCGCTGTAAGTTTACTATATGGTCACAAATTTTCATGTCATTTGGATGTTGCAATCTTCAGTTATGTTCAGTTAAAGTCAACATTGTCTTTGCATTTTCACTTCTCTGTCAGGTGCCCGACTTTTTTACTCATTTTGTCAGAGACATTTCTCAGTGGTTACTTATCCAAATTCAATGATTTAAAGCTTGTTCGATTCAGCTTACTGTCTAGTATAACATAAAAAGTTTCATAATCATTGGATTCCTACATTTTGAGTTATGTTCATTTTTTTGCTCACTGGTCTCAAACTGTAGCAGCCCATGAAAATCGGGATGATGTCATCACTTGTTAAAAATCATTCTCAGTGTGTGGTTTATTATTTTTTATGAGATTACTCTTGAAAGTTATCTCTATAAGCTATCTAGATTTCCCCAAGAGGAATTAAGCTAATTGCTGCTGTGCTCAGAGAATTATGTAAAACATTGGACAGGTGTATGAACCAAGAATAGCAAGTTTTCACCTCTGGGCTAACTCCAGCTTATCTGTTTTGATCTATCTTTTTGAGAGTGATCTTCCAAGATATATAGGGTGTCTAATACATCCATTGGAAAGCTAAAAGGGCCCACCATATACTCCTGGAGTTCATTTGGTTGGTGTAGATCAAGGATTTTGCAACACCTCTTCATCTTCAAGCACATACCTATCCATCTCTTCACAATTAGTCTATCTGAAAATTCAAAACAAGCTTTCCAATGAGCTATAGAGCTCAAAAAATGGACTTTGGATGAAAAATTTATGTCAAATCAGGCTCTTGGGGGTCAAAACAGGCAAACAGGACCTTTTGGAAAAAATCACGATTTTGTGTGAAAATCGCAATTTTGTGAAATCATGAGAATCGCGGTGCTGTGAAATCAAGAGAATCGCGGTGCTATGAAATCAAGAGAATCGCGATGCTGTGAAATCAAGAGAATCGTGATGCTGTGAAATCAAGAGAATCGTGATGCTGTGAAATCAAGAGAATCACGATGCTGTGAAATCAAGAGAATCACGATGCTGTGAAATCAAGAGAATCGTGATGCTGTGAAATTAAGAGAATCGCGATGCTGTGAAATCCCTAAGAAATGTGATTTTGAGAATGTCAAAAAAAACACGATTTTGATTGAAAATCATGTTTCCTTAAAATCCTGTTTTGAAAGTCGCGATTTTGTGCCTTAGTGAAAATCGTGTTTTTGAAAATTGCGATTTCCAACAGAATATCGTGTTTGATCACAATCGTGTTTTTGGCTGAAAATCGTGATTTGTAAGAATCACGATTTTGAGCCCACTGAAAACTGTGTTTTCTCAAAGTCGTGTTTTTACTTGAAAATCGCGACTTTGGTTGAGAATCGTGTTTTTCGCTCAAAATCGTATTTTTTGAGAATCGCCAAAAAAATCACACTTCTAAGGATGACCAGAGAGAGCTTTTAGGCAGGAAATAGAAAATCGTGATTTTCAAAAAAAATTGATTTTTTCACAGAATCGCGATTTTCATCACAGAATCGTGTTTTTTGGCAAGAACTTCGAATTTCTGAGCGCCCATCAATGACGAGCTCCGTATGTGCAGAAAATCATGAAAAAACACATGTGCTTGCTCTCCCTTGCACTTCCTTGTTGGTGCAAGACAAGCCTACACACATTGGCTTGGACCCTTGGACTTATGGAAGATTAGCATGGACAAAGGATTATCTAGGCTTCACTTAAAGGAAGACTCATGTGAACATATGCTTATGTGTTCCTACCTTTTTACCTCTTGTAAAAGTCTAAGTGACTTATCATTTGATTGTAATTACCTTAAGTCATCTACCTACCACTAGAGTCGTGGAAATTTGAATGTTGAGATAGAGAGAATATCTCCCTACTTTTAGAGGAGAGATTCAAGGGAGCCTAAGTTTGAATTTCAAATTCAAATGATCTCAAAACATCTATAAAAGATACAATCAAAAAGTCGCGGTTAGCTTTGCCACTCTAGCTCACTCCCCGAGGCAAAATTTCATTGTAACTCATTGTGTGTGAGGGCTACTCTATACCCAACATCACACTACCTCATTTAGCTGTGCTTGGCAAGCTAATGAGATTGTACAAACACATTTATCAATAGAAGTATACATTTTATCATCTCTGGTTTTTTCTGAGTATCCTACTCCAAGTCTGTCAACTTCAGCAGGGCATTTCTCTGGATCTACTGAACCAAATCAAGTGTTCTATAGCTCATTGGAATCAGCTCAAAGTCTACTACAAGCATACAAAATTTCAAAGGATTTCATTCAGCCAATTGGGAGAAAATCGATTCGAAGTGCACACTGGTCTCAGTCTGCAGAGTTCCTGAAAAGTCGGGGGTGATTATAACTTTGCTAAACTTATTTCTCAGTGCATAGTTTATCAATTGAAGTGATTCCACTTGTGATTGGTAGCTTACTAAGGTACATTAATACTCCCAAAAGGAATTGTTCCAATTTTAAGTGTGCTGGATACACTGAGTAAAAGTCTGAGCAGGTACACTACAAGAATAGAAAGTTTTTGCTTGGTCTTTGAAGTACAAAGTTATCTGTTTTGGTTTGATCATTACCCAAACCATTTCCAAAGTACATATATGGTTTCTTTATGTCATTTGGAAGCTAAGCTAGTGTACTAGGTATATCTGAAGAGAAAAGAGGGCAGGTGTGAAGCAGGTTTTGCAGCACCAACTGATTTCCTGAGTGCATCCATCCATCACTCTCAACAGTGGTATCAGAGCAAAACAAGGTAATCATGGGTGATGGTTTCCCTTCTTTCATTGACAAATTGGACAGAAACAACTATCAAGCTTGGTCATTGAGAATGAAGACCTATCTACAAGGGAGAAGTCTATTTGGATACATATCAGGAGATGAGGAGTTGCCCTCATTCAAGACTAGAGGACTACCTACAAAGGATGAACATGAAAGGCTCAACCAATGGTGTGCAAAGGATGCTTTGGCAAGGTCTTATCTCTTAAACTCTATATCTGACTTTCTTTTACCTCATGTAAGGAACTGTAAGACTTCCCAAGAGACTTGGGAAACCTTGTCAAACTATTTTTCTTCCAACACAAGGGCTAGGAAGAATCAATTATGGATAGAGTTCACAACACTTAGGAAGCAGCCCAAGCAATCAGTCTCAGAGTATGTGACAAAGATCAAAGATGTGGCAGACCAACTAGCAAGCATTGGAGAGGAAATTGAAGAGGAGCAAATAGTCAGGCAAGTGACAAATGGACTCAAGGCAGATGATAAGTGGGAAAGTTTCACCACTGCAATGGACCTCTACATGGACATGCATACCCCTGATCTCACAACACTCATGGGCCAACTATTTACACATGAAGCAAAGTTCACCAAAGCTGGAGATCAATCAAAAGGTAATAACCCCTCTGCTCTCTATACTGATAAGAAAGTTAAAGATAAAGGCAAGAAGAAACAGGATGAAGAAGGCTCTACCTCTCAAGCCAATTATGCAGGGAGAGGTAGGTCATCTAGAGGAAGAGGCAGAGGAGGTAAGTCAGGTAGGGGGAGACCCTACAACTCATCACCTTGCAACATCTGTGGGTTGTCCAATCATACCACAGATGAATGCTACAAGAACTACAAAAATCAGAGAGGAAGAGGCTACTCAAGAGGTGGATACTCTCAAGGAAGAGGCAGATTCAACCAACATCAAAGCTACAATGGGTACAACAACCAATACAACAACAATTACAACAACAACCACAATGGAAGCTACCAAGGTAGATTCAGAAATAGAAGAGACTACAACAACTACACAGAGGAGCAAGATGACTCCTTATTGATCATGAACATGACCTCCAAGATAGGTACAAATGATGATCATTTATTTTACATTGACTCAGGATGTTCTAACCATGTAGCTGGCAATGTGGCACTACTTTCTGATTTGGAAGAGCCCAAGGGCAAACATCAGGTACAAACAGGTGATGACACTAAACACTCTGTTGTCAAAGTTGGAAATGTGAAGACATGTGATGGTAATCAGAACCTATTAAGCAGGGTACTCTATGTACCAACAATAACTAAAAATTTAATGAGTGTTGGTCAGATTGTGGAGAAAGGTTTGCAGGTCAGATTCACACAACATGGAGCATATGTGGAGGACCCAAAACAAGGATTCAGAAGGATAGCCAAAGGGGAGAAATCAGGTAGACTATTTACATTTGAGCTAGAGGATACAAAAAACATTGCTTTGTATAATTACAAGGATCAGACACTTTCAGAGTTAGAGATATGGCATAAGAGATTAGGGCACATAGGTGAAAGGACTCTTAAGCAAATGTGCAGGGATCAATGTGTGCTTGGGATACCTAATGTATCCAAGCAACACATGATTTATAAATGTGGATCATGTCAATTTGGTAAGTCTCACAGATTACCCTACTCAAGGAAAGGTTTCATGCATGAAGACTACCTAGACTTGGTACACACAGATGTTTGGGGACCTAGCAAGGACCCTTCCATTTCTGGTTCAAGGTATTATGTGTCCTTCATTGATGACTATAGCAGGTGGACCATTTTATACTTTATGAAGCATAAAGATGAAGTGTTTAATTGTTTCAAGAGGTATCTTGCACTTGTTGAGAATCAAACAGGTAGAAGCTTGAAGAGGCTAAGATCAGATGGTGGAGGAGAGTACTTCTCCAATGAGTTTGAAGATTTCTTGCAGGAAAGAGGCATCAAGAGGGAGATCACTACAAGGTACTCACCTGAACAAAATGGGGTAGCAGAAAGAAGGAATAGACTTATAGTGGAAACAGCTAGGTCTATGCTCAATGAAAAAAAGTTGCCAAATTACCTATGGGCAGAGAGTGTGTCCACTGCCACTTACCTCATCAATAGGTTGCCATCCAAATCACTTGATGGCATGACTCCATATGAAACTTGGTATGGTAAGAGACCCTCTCTGGATCATTGCAAAATATTTGGATGTGTAGCATATGTGCATATTCCCTCACAGGTAAGAGGAAAGCTAGACCCAAAGGCAGAGAAATGTATCTTCAATGGTTATGATTTGAACCAAAAGGGATACAGATTCTACAACCCCACAAACAAAGGGTTCAAGGTAAGCAGAGATGTCATATTTGATGAAAATGACTCATGGTATGAGAATGAATGCAGGAAAGTGAGTTTACCCTATGATATGGAGGAAGATTTTCCAAAGCTTACCAAGGAAGAGCCAACTCAGCAAGAAGACTCAAGCTCAAATGATGATACCATAAACCTTGAAGAGTTCAAGGCTTGGAAATCCAAAGGAAAGATGAAGATGAAGCAATTGGAGGACAAGGCAGAAACTTCTACTCAAGCTATGAGAAGATCTCAGAGAGAGAAGAAGAAGCCTATCAGATTTGGGTATGACACATCACTTGTAACTAAACATTCTGTATATCTGGCAAAAGACTTGTTGAATGAAGAACCAGGTACCTATGAAGAAGCAATTACAAAGCCAGAATGGAGAGAAGCCATGGATGAGGAGATAGAAGCCCTCAAAGAAAGTGATACTTGGGACTTGGTACCCAAGAAGGATTCTATGAAGGTAATAGGATCCAGATGGATATACAAATTGAAGAAGAATTCAGATGGAACAATTAACAGGTACAAAGCTAGGTTGGTAGCCAAGGGTTTTGCACAAACCCAAGGCATTGATTATGAGGAGACATTTTCTCCTGTGGCCAAGATGCCAACTATCAGAGTTTTGGTGAGTGTAGCTGCATCCAAGAATTGGAACATGTACCAATTGGATGTGAAGAATGCATTCCTAAATGGATGGATATCTGAAGAAGTCTACATGTCACAACCACCTGGCTATGAAGATCCAAGAAAGGTACATTATGTTTGTAAATTGAAGAAGGCTCTGTATGGATTGAAGCAGGCACCTAGAGCATGGAACTACAGATTGACCACCTACCTCCAAGACCAAGGATTTGTGATGAGCAAAGCAGATACTTCTCTATTCATAAAGAGAAGTAATACAGAGGTAATTTACTTATGTGTTTATGTAGATGACATCATCATTACAGGTAATGATGTCAATGGGATTAGACACATCAAAGGACAGATGATGAAAGAATTCAAGATTAGTGATCTTGGATTACTAAAATATTTCCTAGGTCTTGAATTGATCTACACAAACTCAGGTATATACATCACTGAAAAGAAGTATGTACAGGATATGGTCAAGAAGTTTGGTTTGCAGGATGCTAAGGTATCTACCACTCCAATGGAGGTTAACCAAAAGCTAAGTGCTCATGAAGGAGAAGAAATCAAAGACATTACAGGATACCAAAGTATGGTGGGTAGTTTGAACTATGCTACCTTGACAAGAATTGACATAGCATATGGAGTA
>CM035429.1:89344435-89364435 GCA_020310875.1 Ceratopteris richardii
TAGATAGATAGATAGATAGATAGATAGATAGATAGATAGATAGATAGATAGATAGATAGATAGATAGATAGACAGATAGATCGATAGATGGGTAGATGGATAGATTGATAGATGGTTAGATAGATAGATAGATAGGTATATAGATAGATAGATAGATAGATAGATAGATAGATAGATAGATAGATAGATAGATAGATAGATAGATAGATAGATAGATAGATAGATAGATAGATAGATTGATAGATGGATAGATAGATAGATAGATAGATAGATGAATAGATAGATAGATGGATAGATGGATAGATACCTAAATAGATAGATTGATAGATAGATAGATATGTATAAATAGATAGATACAGGGATATATAGTCATAAATATGGTTTGAAGCAAGCACCATGTTCTTGGTATGAGAAAATACATGCCTACTTGCTTGCACATGGTTTTGAGAACAGTCCAACTAAGAGCACCTTATATGTTAAGAGTGTAGATTATTTAAATTTGATGATTGTCATATATGTTGTTGGAACATCATGGTTTTATTATGCTTGAGGTTGATTTGATCTACATCAAACACTATCGTGTCAAAAGAATATCTGTTGGAGAATTCTTTTTCTTATGCTCACTTATTGTATTTTTTTAAAAGCTTTTTTCGTAGATATTTTACCATTGTAAAAGCTTTGAGCTTTACACATGTAAATGTAAAAGATAGATCCCAAATCCCACAAATTTGTGGTGGTTGAGTTGCATTCAATCAAGCGATCAATCACCTAAAAGTAGATCAAACTAGATCTTCACTTTTCCTAGATTGTAGAAAAGTGAATTGATTCCCTCAAACAACCATTCCCACCATCATTTGAATTTAGAATCCACTTGTAGAAGTCCTGGAGCACTTCTAGAGTCTATATAAAGACTTTAAATCACTTGTATAATATATGGAAGCAATATACATACACTTGTGACCATCATTGTCCTCCTCCTTGAATTTTTTGAATCATCTTCTTCGCCAATAGTAATCTTGCAGAGTCTATTGCTCTCTGTTCAGAGCCATAAATTGAGTGCAAGATGGCTCATTGGAAAGTTATTAGTATGTTGTTTATTCTTGTAAATTTTCATAGCATTTGGTTCAATAGATTGGGAGAAATCATAGTTTTTCTATCTCGGGATCAATCTCTACGTATTCCTAAAAAGTAGAAAGTACCACTGTTGAGTGTTTGATTCATTCCTATAGCATATTTTGTTTATTCCTTATAATTTTGTGCATTATATACACTTAACCCTATGTGTATCATGCCCATAAAAGCATTTTTCCTAATTGTAATCATGTTGGTCGCTATGAGCATTTGAAGTTCATTGTCTCTTCCATAGATAGTAAGTTTTTTTAGCTAGTCGACCCGCAAACCTATCTGTTTTGTATCGACTCTTTCTCCTTGATGCTCCCAAGTACATAGTGCATTTCTTTGCACTTACTGCATGCCTATAAGGTCTATTTGAGTCTCCATAAGCTCAAGGGCTAGTCTTGTGCCGGTTGGCTAGACCAAACTTCATCGCTTCGAAACACACTTTTCTACCTCCTACAAGCTTCTCCAAGTTCTTTCAGTGGTATCAGAGCTAGATCAAGATGGGTGACGGCTTTCCCTCAATGATCGAGAAGCTTGATCGACAAAACTACACGGCTTGGCAAATCAGAATGGAGGCCTATTTGCAAGGTAGAAATCTTTATGGAATTGTAGCTGATGATGAAGCTATGTCTATTCCAAGATCCAAAGGAGGACCTACACAAGAGTAGATAGATGTGCAAGTGATGCTCAAGCAAGGTCATATATACTAAACTCTATCTTTGACTTTCAATTACCACATATTAGAGGATGCAAGACATCTCAAGAGACTTGGGATGCCCTCGAGACTTTCTTTTTTGCTACTATCAAAGCAAGAAAGAATCATGTTCGGAACGAGTTCAACCAAATGAAGAAGAAACCTAAACAAACTATCAGAGAGTTTGTTACCAAGGTCAAGGAGGTTGGGGATGAGTTAGCATCCATTGGAGAGCTGATTGAAGAAGAGGCTATCATGAGGCAAATTCTCAACAACATTCAAAGTGATAAGCAATGGCAATCCTTCACAATGGCCTACAATCTCATCATGGATGTGCAGACTCCAGACTTCAACATCTTTCTTGGAAAACTCTTCAATCAAGAGGCCAACAATAGCATAAAGGAAGGTAACCCCTATCATGGTAACTCAACTAGTGCTCTATATGCAGATAAGAAGGATAAGAGGCAAAAAGGCAAGAAGGAAGAAGATGAAGAAGAGACTTCCCAAGACAACTTCGCAAGCAAGAGCAAGTGGAAAGGGAAGAAGAAAGGACCAAAGCAAGAAAAATCCAAAGGTCAGAATGTCCAAACTTGTACCATATGCGATAAGACCAACCACACTACTCAAAATTGCTGGTTCAATGGGAAGACCCAAAAAGGAAGTGGAAGAGGTGGATATGGCAGCAATAGAGGCAGAGGTGGATACAACTTCAACAATAACAATAGAGGTTATAATAGAAGGGACTTCAACAATTATTCAGAAGATCAACCACATGAAGACTCATTGCTTCTCATGAATCATGATCATTTTTTCTACATAGATTCAAGATGTTTGAATCATGTTGCAGGAAACATTGATCTTCTATCTGATTTGGAAAGTCCAAAGCATAGACATGAAGTGCAAACAGGGGATGATACAAAGCACAATGTGGAGAAGATTGGTAATGTCAAAGCTTCCAATGGCATGACAAAAATTCTAAGTAAGGTTCTCTATGTGCCCACTATCACTAAAAACCTCCAAATAGTTGAAAAAGGCTTGCAAGTTAAGTTCACCCAACATGGAGCTTTTGTGGAAGATCCATGTCAAGGATTCAAGAAGATAGCCAAAGGTAAGAAGCATGGTAGGCTCTTTACGTTTGAAGTAGGAGAAACCAGGAACATAGCTCTATTCAACTTTGGGTCTCAAACCCTAAGTGAGCTTGAAGTGTGGCATAAGAGACTTGCTCATGTGAATGAAAGAACCTTCAAGGATATATGCAGGGATCAAAGTGGTTTAGGACTATCGAACATATCAAAGCAATACATGATCAACAGGTGTGATGCATGTCAGATTGGGAAGGCACAAAGACAACCATTCAAATACAAAGGCTACATCCACAAAAACTTATTGTTCTTAGTACATACATATGTATGGGGACCAAGTCAAGAACCTTCATTGGTAGGCTCAAGGTATTATGTCTCATTCATTGACAACCATAGTAGATGGACTATTCTTTACTTTATCAAGAGTAAGAATGAAGTGTTTGATTGCTTCAAAAAGTATCTAGCACATGTGCAGAATCATACAGGTAGATCACTCGAGAAGCTCAGATCTGATAGAGGGGGAGAACACTTCTCCAAAGAGTTTGATGAGTTCTTGCAGGACAAAGGTATCAAAAGGGAAGTGACTACTAAGTACTCTCCTCAACTAAATGGAATTGCACAGAGGAGAAACAAGACATTGGTTGGATCAGCCCGAGCAATGCTTGAGGAGAAGAAGTTGCCACATTATCTATGGGCAGAAGCTATTTCAACTGCTGTGTACTTGTCAATAGACTACCATCCAAATCACTTCAAGGTATGACTCCTTATGAAGCATGGCATGGAAGAAAACGTAGTCTTGGACATTGAAAAGTTCTTGGTTGTTTAGCTTATGTTCATGTACCATTACAAATAAGAGGTAAGCTAGATGAAAGGGCAACAAAGGCAGTGTTTATTGGAAACGATTCAACTCAGATGGGTTACAGGTTCTATAATCCTTCAACCAAGCAATTCACGATAAGTAGAGATGTTGTGTTTGAAGAACACGGGTCTTGGTATGATGAAGACAAACAAAAGGTAGCTCTACCATATGATCTTGATTCTGATTCTCATCAATTAGCAAGCTCTAGTTGTGAGGCTGAATATAGGGAAATAATTGTTGAGTGTATATGTCTTAGATGCATTTTGGTTGATTTGAGTGTTGATCAATCTTCTATGACCACCATCTTTACTCAGAATCTGAGTGCGTTGGTAGTTCTGATGAACGTCTCTATATTCCATGCTTGCAAAAAACACATTGAGTTGCCACAACCTCATTGGAGAGATCGTTTTGTTTCATATGCCCACACAAGATAATGTTTCTGTCACGAGGAAGGAGATAAGGAACAGAGCTCACACACACACTCTCACTCTCAAGGAGAAGCATACACACAGATTGAGGCAAGGAAGAATGATCTTCTTCTTCTATTACATAAAAGGAATGTACAAGAATGACCTAAAAACAAGAATACAACAAGTGCAATAAATAGAGATCAGTACATAAGGAAAAAACCTAATATCCGCGAATGAGTGAGCTGGCAAGAAACAAATGTGCTATCACTCTCTGTAGATAAATCTAATAAAGCTCAATGAAGTATTCCTGACATATATCGGTATGACCACTATACATGTCAGAGAAACGAAAAACTGGTACGTGTCATCCTGGATCATCACATGTTGAGCTTGATATCTCAACACTCCCCCTCAAGCTCAACACCATATCTTGTAATCCAAGCATCTCTCGAAACTTCTTCAACTTCTCAGCTCCAAGTGCTTTGGTGAAAATATCAGCAACCTGCTCATCTGTTCTCACATAAACAAGATCAATATCACCTGCTAATACCTTCTCTCTGATGAAGTGATAATGTACCTCGATATGCTTTGTTCTAGCATGGAAAACAGGGTTCCGTGCTAACTGTATGCTGCTAAGATTATCACAATAGATAGTGATAGGCTTTTGCACTTCCATACCTAAATCTGCAAGTAACATCTCTAGCCATGATGCCTCACATGCTCCCATTGCAGCACCTCTATACTCAGCCTCTGTACTCAACAAAGCAACAGTGGGTTGCTTCTTGCTACTCCATGTAATAGCTGCACCTCCAAGTGAGAAAAGAAAGCCACTAGTAGATCTTCTATCTGGAGTACTACCAGCGCAATCTGCATCGGTGTATCCATGAACCTGCAACTCCACACCAGCTTCATAAAACAATGCATAATCGAAAGTAGCACTGACATAACGTAGAGTGCGCCTCAGAGCATCCGAATGTGGCTTCCTGGGAACCTGCATAAACTGACTTTCAAGTCCAACAGTATAACTTAGATCAGGCCTTGTAATTGTGAGATATATAAGACTTCCCATAAGTTTCCTGTACATAGTAGCATTTTCCAATGCTTCACCTGATGTAGTATCCAATTTCAAATTCTGATCTAATGGCATAGAAATTGTCTTACAATCAGCCATACCATACTTTTGCAGCATATTCAAGGCATATTGCCTTTGTGACATCCATATACCTGTTTCTGTATGTATAAACTCAATGCCCAAGAAATAGCACAGCATACCAAGATCTTTCATGTCGAATTCCTGCATAAGAAGTTTCTTTACCTCTTTTATGCTTTCTTCATTATCACCACCTACAATCAGGTCATCAACATAAATAGCCACAATAATGATGCCATCATCAGCCTTCCTTGCATATAGTGAGTGATCTGCATCACACATAGAGAATCCAATGTTGGTTAAGTAATCAGCAATCCTTGCATGCCATGCACGAGGGGCTTGCTTCAGCCCATACAAAGCCTTTTGCAACCTGCAAACATATTCTGGATGCTTTGAATTTTCATATCCTTGTGGCTGGTCCATATATACTTCTTCCTGTAACTCACCATGTAGGAAAGCATTCTTCACATCCATCTGATGCAAAGTCCATCCTTTTGCTGTAGCTAATGCAATAAGTGTTCAGACAGTAGACATTTTAGCTACAGGGCTGAATGTTTCCTCATAATCAATGCCATATGTCTGTGCATAACCTTAGCTACCAATCGTGCTTTATGCCTGCTTATGCTACCATCATCATTATGCTTTACCTTGTAAACCCATTTGCAGCCTATGGATTTCTTTCCTTGTGGCAATGGAACCAGCTCCCATGTATCATTTCCATAAAGTGCAGCCATCTCCTCATCCATAGCTTTTTCCCAATCTGCATTACCAATTGCATCTTCAAAACAAGAAGGTTCAGCATCTTGTATTACCTTTGTCATGTAGGCACAATGGCGAGCCATGTAACTATCATATGTCAATCGTTGCACTGATTTACACATCCTCCCAGATCTTCTTGGTCCTGGGTCACTTCTTCTTGTATCATCTGCATGTGCCCTTCTTACTCCTGGAGTCTTCACAGAGGGCAATCCAAGTTCTTCATCAATACTCTTTTCTTAACCACTCGAATCTCCATCAACATCTTCAAAACCTGGACCTGTTTTACTACCAGCAAAAAGCTTTTCTTTACCTTTCTTGGATGTATTTGATGAATTTGCTGGACTGAAATTTCCACGCAATCTTCCACTCCATGGATTTGAGTTGGAACTATTGCTTGGTGATGCATCCGATCCACTCAAAACTTGAGATTCTGCACTAGATTTTTTAGCATTTTCTTTGTCATTTGGTTCAAGATTCAGTCCTTCGTTGGCATCTGCATAGAAGCTTGACATTTCATCAAATACCACATCTCTGCTCACCTTCACCTGTCGTGTGAGTGGGTTATAACATTTGTACCCCTTTTGCTCAAGGGAATATCCAATGAAGACACATTTTTCTGCTTTCGGATCAAGCTTCGTCCTCAACTCATCTGGAACATGTACATATGCAATACAGCCAAAAACTTTCAGATGTGATAAGTTTGGCTTTTTACCTGTAAATTTCTCTTCAGGTGTAACTTGATGTACAACAGCAGTCGGAGTTTTGTTCATGATGTATACAGCAGTATGCATAGCTTCTGCCCAATAACAATGAGGCATATTCTTCTCAGCCATCAAGGCTCTTGCTATTTCTGTAATATGTCTATTTTTGCGTTTAGCAACACCATTCTGTTGTGGTGTGAACCTGCATGAAAACTGATGCGGAATTCCATGATTTTTTAGAAAATTGCTGAACTCATTTGACATGTATTCACCTCCTCCATCAGATCTTAATGTTTGAATGTACTTCCCTGTCTGCTTTTCCACCATAGCTTTAAAATTCTGGAAGTGAGTGAACACCTCGCTCTTCTCTTTCATGAAATATACGCATACTTTGCGTGTATGATCATCAATGAAGGTAACATAAAACCTGCAACCGCCCATAGATGTGGTCTTTGCTGGACCCCAAACATCTGTATGTACTACTTCTAGTACATTCTCACTAACATGCTTGTCATGTGGAAATGATGCTCTTGATTGTTTACCAAATTGACATGCTGCACATACCTTTTGCATTTCTGCAACTTTGAAATTTGGTAGTCCATGGACAATCTCCTTTGACTGCATCATTTTCAGCCTTTGCAAGTTTGCATGTCCAATCCGTTTGTGCCATATCTCTATATCTGCAATAACTCCTGCACCTTTTGCAAACATGGCTCCTACACCTTTTGCAAACATGGCTGCATTCATTTCAGGAATCTTCACATTTAAGGTGAACATCCTACCCACTTTGTTTCCTTTGGCAACCAATTGTCCATCCTGCTTGTACTCTTCTACATATAATCCATCAGCATTGAACCTGACTTGTAATCCCTGGTCAACCATTTGTCCAACAAAAAACCAGATTCTTTGTTATATTTGGAACATGCAACACATCAGCAAGATGTTTTACCTTCCCGTCCTCCATAGACAATGCTATGTTTCCTGTATGCTCAATAGGATGCGATGTATCATCACCTGTTTCAACATATCCAGGAACTGACATTTTCTGCAAACTACTAAACCATTCTACATGACTGGTCATGTGATTTGAAGCACCTGAATCAACATACCAGACATTATCATTCGATTTTGAAACACCAGCAGACATCGTATTCATCATGTGATGTTTAACCATAAACAGCTTCTCAGAATCATTTGCACTTGTGGATGCATAGTTGTTTTGCTGCCTTCTGTTATTTTGATTCTTTAACCTACAATCACGTTCAAAGTGTCCAGGTTTACCACAATTCCAGCATCCTTTACTATCATTACTAGAATCATTTCTTTGGAAATTTCTGCGACCTCTTTGGCTCCCCCTGCCTCGAAAATGTCCTCTTCCTCCTGCATGATTCTGTTGTTGACCTTGGTCTTGGTTACTATTTCCTCTTCCACTTCCAAAACCTCTACCTCTACCTCTTCCTCTACCAGAGTAGAATACCTGCTCAGAACTGGGCTTTCCTTGGGAGTTTGAGTACTCACCAAGATTCTTTTCTTCAATGATCAGCATAGATACCAGATCAGCGAAATTCGGAATATTTTCCCTGGTCTGTATGGAAGTTCTGAACTGCTTATATGCAACTCCTAAACCACGAAGGCACACTTCCACCTTATCATCATCATCTACATTCACGCCAATAGATGCAAGTGACTCACATATGCCTTTGATTTTAAGAGTGTAGTCACTTACCGACATGCTCTTCTTCTCCAATGTATGCAGCTCGTTCTTGAGTTGCAATTTTCGTGCCTTTGTATTGGTCTCATACAAAGTGACCAAGCTGTTCCAAGCCTCTTTTGGAGTCTTGGCATCCTGTATGTGTCCAATCATGCTATCCTGTATGCTAACAGATAGCCAATACATTACCTTTCGTGCTCCTTGATTCCATTCCTCATATGCTCTTAACTGATCTGCAGTCCGATTCCTTTCTGGTAAATGCTGAGCATTTTCATTCTCTCCTTCAATGTACTTCCAGTAGCCTTTTCCCATCAGGAAATTCGTCATTCTGAATCTCCAAGCATGGAAGTTGTTCTTGTCCAGCTTATCGCTCATAAGCTGACTCATTCCATCTGCATTTGCCATTTCTGCAACAATTCACAACATTGCAAAACACTACAAGCATCACTTCTGCTTGAACACTGTCGCACTATGACGTGACAGTTTGATCTAAAAAAAACACAGTTTTCGTGTATCAACAGTACACGGAATCGCTTGAAATTCTGGATCTGGAATATATGAGTGTCGCTGAACACAACGCAAGTTACAGTTTCTAAAATTGACCTGATTTTTCTGTGGGCCCCACATTGCGGCCTCGAAACGGAGGTTGAGATGGCTCCGAAACTTCGATCTGACAAAAATACGTGACCCTAAAGGGATAACTCTGGAAAATATTTTTGAGGTCTTCTACCTTCACGGCGATTTTCATAGCAAACAGAGGCCGTTTGTGAAATCGCTTTTTCTCCACGCCTTGCCACGTAGTCTTCACCGTCGCCTTCTCCACGAGCTCTCTACAGCCACGCTGGCTCTGATACCATGTCATGAGGAAGGAGATAAGGAAGAGAGCTCACACACACACTCTCACTCTCAAGGAGAAGCATACACACAGATTGAGGCAAGGAAGAATAATCTTCTTCTTCTTCTATTACATAAAAGGAATGTACAAGAATGACCTAAAAACAAGAATACAACAAGTGCAATATATAAAGATCAGTACATAAGGAAAAAACCTAATATCCGCAAATGAGTGAGCTGGCAAAAAACAAATGTGCCATCTCTCGGTAGATAAATCTAATAAAGCTCAATGAAGTATTCCTGACATATATCGGTATGACCACTATACATGTCAGAGAAACGAAAAACTAGTACGTGTCATCCTGGATCATCACATGTTGAGCTTGATATCTCAACAGTTTCAACCTTTCCACAAAGGCTTTGCCCAGATAGAAGTTTGAAACTTACTGCAAAGCTTTGGGTTTACTTCATCTTGTGGATTGATTTCTTTACACATAGCTTTGCACTTCCTTATACATGAGTGCTAGCTCCTTGTCCACTACATCACTCATAGGGGGTGTTTGTTGATATATTTTAGTAGTGATGTGTCTTAAAAAACTTAGAATTATCAAGGTACTTGTATCCCTCTTTATGAGGCTTTTTCCCCTCGCTTGTATACATGCTTGTACCCCTAATAGGTCACTTATCTTTGTACATTTTTCCTTTGGTAATACATTTTGTATTGTGTTGTGATCCAAGCTTCTTTTACTTCCTTGTGTTGTTCATGTGCTTCTGTAGACCTCAAACTCCAACACCCTTCTACACACCAAGAAGAAGAAGAAATTTTCTAATGTGCAATCGGAGTAGCTTTTGTATTTCCACTACAATTCGCACCTTCTAGAAAATAGAAGTTTGGCATATCAAGTTTAATCATATATTGACATAGAGAAAGTATATGAGATGCCTAGCATACCTTCAACGGAGTTGGAAATTTATAGTATGCTATATGAGGAGTTGATCAAACCCCAATGTTAGACTCAGTATCCAAGTTGTGCATGAACATGGCTAGAGTCTCATGCATCCACTTCAAGGGACTTGGCTGATTTCGCTTCTCGTGGTATACATGATGATGATGCTCATGATGAAGATGAGGATACGGATGAGGTTTGGTCAGATATGTTTGTCAAATATAGAGTCAAAATCTGATGATTGACTCTTTATTTTTTATTCTTGACATTATATTGGTTCATAACTCATATTTATTTTACATTTTGACATATCATATATGATATGATTCATGGATGACAAGTCTCATACTTTTATTGATCACGAGTCATGGCATTTAGATGATTTGTGATTTATTATTTATATTTTTATTTTGATGATGATTGATGTATATATTGCCTAATGAACATTGATGGACCATTCTATCCTCTTTAGAATTTCCACTTGTGACTTTTTATTTATGATCTAATCATCTATGATGGTTTGAGTCTTGATTGATCTTATGATTTATGTGATACAGTTTGAATATATCTATGTTTTTATTTAATATTGAAAACTAAATCTTAAATGGCATTTGAATATGTGATCTAGCCATCTATGATTCTAATTTCTAATATGTATCATCATATGTGATTATATTATGCGATGACTCATGAGGTATAATGAGTCAAAACTCAAATCTACATGTCATAATGTAAATGATAAGAGATATTTACTTATAGTGTGATTTTTTATGATATATATGCACTTATAAGAGATTATATACACTGAGAATATATATCAATCTAGAAAAGAAAATTGAGAAAAAGAATCTTATGCAACTTCATTGCAACTTGGGGATAGAAACTTCAACCCCTTGTTAACATGTTGCCTATCCCTTTACTAACCACACTTATATAGTATGAGGTAGCATACACATACTCTACGTATTGTATTATGGGGAGAACCAAGAAACTGAAGGGCTTATGAACTCTCATAGCAATAAGAACTCTCATATTATATATAAAAAATATCTTGCAGAAGGAAGATTGCACGGGATTTCTTCCTACAAAAGATTATACGTGAAAATCATCCCCGACAAGCCATGCACAAGAATCAAGCTTCTATGCCGAATCGAGTGATTTGTTACAAGGCAAGGCCTAGTGAACCGGAGAGAGAGAGAGAGAGAGAGATAGAGAGAGAAAGAAAGAAAGAAAGAAGAGGACCATGTTCAAATCCTCTAGCATACATTAAGATGTGATTAATTCAAGCATGTGATGAGAAAAATTTAAGCTCTAAAACCACGCGCAGGAGCAAAGAAGAGTAACTCGTCTTCTTTTGGACACACCATTAAATAGAACTGCAATGTGTGATCTTGAAAGATGAAAAGAAATCACTCATGCTCTTCCCTCGTACTATCCTCCACAAGTTGCAAACAACTTTCTTAATATGTTTGCAAACAAGTATCTACAAATGTCCTTTTGTTTGGAAAAGAAATCACTAATGCTCTTCCCTTGTACTATTATCCACATGTTGCAAGCAACTTTCTTAGAAATGTCCCTTTTTTTGAAGGGAATGCGGTGAAGTTTAGAGTAAAGGAGAAAGCATTAGCAAGTTAATCAAATGAGAGTTGTATAAGGATCTCTCGAGTCTCGAAGCACCTTCGGAAACAAAGACAATGCCTCCTCTGTTACTTCCGAACGATTTAACCTTCTCTAGATTCTGGTCGTTGTAACATACTAATGAAGTCCACTTCAAGGAAAAAAGGCATAGTTAACTAAGAAACTGCTAAATACAAACTGATACACTTATAAGTAAGAAACTGACACTAAAATTGTGCTGATCGAGGAAACAGGAAGAAATTATATCATTTAGAATGTCCGAAGATATCAGCTTGATTGAGGACGCTTTCCGTCTTCAGGTCTACGTATTCTACTTAATGTAAGCCCGCAAAATCAGATAACAGGTAGATCAGAATACTGACGCTTGATTCCAGATATGAAATACTAAGGAATGCATGACGCCTGAAGTGAGACTTATAGTCCAGCATGATTTAACTTCTCTGTAAACTAAACAAAAAGACAACTGTTCTAGAAAAATTACAGAGAAATCAGCTAAAAATTAAATGTGTAGGGTGTACTTGTTATGTACAAAACGAGGAGAGCGTACATATATGAAAAATATCAACCCATTGGTCAACAAGGCATGTAATTCTGCAAATACGTAGCATTCAAAGAAAAACTGAGATGATTTATAATGTGAAACTTCATATTTCAAAATGTAGAAGGCTGTATCTGCTGGCATACATGACGCCCAAACTGGGATTAATATTGTAAAAGACTTCATATTCGAAGGTACAGAAACTACCTCTGCTGCGAGGTCATGACGTCCTGTATGGGATTTGGAAGTTCTAAAGGTGTAGATAAAAGAAGCTATTTCATCTCTGGATCAAGCAGATTAACAACGGATTAATCTACGCCGGTTTAAAAGCTCCGCACCTGCACAGAAGAGAATACTCTTCATCTGTGGATGGAGCAGGTGTCTTTAGCGGCAAGGGCTGCCATATAATCTTTGCGCGAGGCCCGGGGCTGCATAATCTTTAGGATTGAAGAAAAGCAGGTAGGGTCCATATTAACTACCGCATTGCAGCACTCGTTGGGACTGATGGCCCATGTCCTCCCCACCTGTCCAAAGTTCATGGCGTTCTGGAATGAGGGAATGCAACCCATGAATGACAGAAAATCGTTCAGGCAATTTTTCAGTTTCGTCGATCCGCCTGTCTCCTTCACCGGTTCTTTGCCCTCAAGAGGAGAGCCATCAGCTATCTGACTGCAGAGCAGGGCTATAAGAACCGATGCGAAGATGACTAGAACTGCACGTCGCTCACATGGGTTCCCGAAATAGCCCGACGATGCAGACGCCATGGGAGCAGACTAGCGCAAGAGGTCACAGCACAATAGACGATGGGGAGAAAGCAGGTGGCGAGGCGAAAACAGATGAAAGAGACATTTATAGTGGATTCCTACTGCACTCACTGCAAAATCGCCTTTGAAATTGCGCAAATCTTCGGAATGGAGACACATCCGCCGTCGATCGATCAACCTACGACCGCAATTTCATGCCATTCTCGGCTATAAGTTAATAAACAAAATTGTTTACTACTCGATTAACGAGAGGATTAGTAATCACTCTTGGACAGCAATTTCACTCGACTATATAAGAAAACGTTTAGGTACTGCTTTATAATATTACGTATTTGAGTATGGGAAATCAAAGTAATTATTGTTTTATTCAATAGTAAGGGATTCGAGCCTGTAGGTTGTAAGCCAATGCATGCCTTTCGGTCTCATTGTTTTTTTCCTCTGCAGGCATTGAATTAAAATGCTCTCCTTCTACACAACAGAAGCCAAAAACATCCTTCACGAGAAAGGCCAACAATTTTCTTTTGCATGACATAGGCTGACAGAGGAGCCAGCTTGTCAAGCTTCAGCTTTTTGTGAATCTCAATTCCCTCTTCTCTTGCAACAAGATCATGTATATGAAAAGTCTATGGCTCTTCTTACAAGAAATTATGGAATGCAATCATGCACTTTGATTTAAACACATCATGGGTGGCAACTCGAGAGATAATCTCTGAATCAATCAAATGCTGAATAATCTCCCATGACCAAAAAAGAATCAATTGTCATGGAGTACACAGTTGGACTCCAAATCGTTCATATTTAAACTTATGCAATTGTTGACACTCGATTTATTTGCATTCGAGAGCACAAACTCTGTGTCCTTGTGTTGGATTTCTTCTTACCTAGAAAAAATGAGTTCAACATCAATGAAGGAAACTTTGTTGCCAGAACCTATCAAGTTCACAGATCTGCACTGGGTGTAGATGTCAAACTAGCTACCGCAAGCACACATTGAGGGTTTGCTCATAGGGGTTTACTAGAATATGCCACGTTGGATTCTCAACACAAGTCACTTCACCAAATCACTCTCTTCTTGATTTTCCAGAACTTGTTGTTAATGCAAAAAATACGATAGTACTTGATGCAGCATACATTGGACATCAGCATATCCTCATCAATGAAGGTGTAACAACTATTGCTTCCCTAGTTTCTACAAAGGACATGGAAAAATATTTGGTAAAGCTTGCACTTGTGAGTACAGATATGGGCAGTTGCCAAATAGATTGTCATTGAAGATGGGCTTGCACCTAGAAAATTTGGCACTCAAAATATAAAGCAAGCCATCTAGAGTGTCACAAACTTTATCTTCATTGCTCGTGGAAGCAGAAAAAGTTGCCAATAGTGTGAATTGGGCATAAATTCTATTCCAAAAGCTTCACAAGGAAGTACGCCAATGATTTGAAAGTCAAAGAAGCCAAAAATTTTGGACAAAAAAAATAGGTATTTTCCTTAACCTTATAATTTTGATAGGATCCTTGCATGCTGTATGACAAGTGGAATAAGCGTCAAAGGAGGATTTTCTCGAGGACCTTTGACGACAGCATAAGAGGCTGCATGTAGCACCTATGGAGATAGAGTTCAAGAAGGAAAATAAGAGAAGAAAATCTAAGATTATACAGGAAGCCTTTTTCCATTTTCAAGAGGAAAGATTACCAAAAGCCTAAGATAGGGTTGGTTCAAGTACTTAAGCAAAATAGCAGGAACGATGCCAGCAAAAGGGTTGGTTCAACAATGATCATGGTAGAGGCCAATTGTTTACACTTGCTTGTTCATCCAATATATACCCTTGGTTTATGAAAGACTACAAGATGACAACAAGTAATATAGAAAATGCTACCCATATGTTGACTCTCTACTTCTGAAAAATGGAAGGCTAAGAACTTAAACTTTTATAGTTGGAAGTAGCAAAACAAATCATGATTATAGAAAATAATCAATTTAAAGAGAAAATTCAAGAACTTGAAGATAGTCTATGGGGGCACACCGATATTTCCATGGACCAAGTACAAGCTACGTAGAGGGCAATAATCATCTTAGATGCTTCACTAGAAGAAAGTGAAGAAGAACAAAAAATCTTATGCAAACAATTGTAGGATGGAAAAGAGTTGATGAAAGTAATCCAAATAGATAATTGCACTTTTCATAATATAGTCAATAAGCTATAGACAGAGAAGGAGAGTCTCACTACACAAGTTTCATCACTAAGAGATAACTCACAAGCTTCCCTAGCTAAACTTAATAATGTTCGAGAACTGGAACGACAATTACAAGATGACAAGAAGATAGTTCCAAAAAAGAGTGCCATTTTAGGAGATAACAAAGTTAACATTAGGGGAAAAATAAAGGCTTTGACTGAGTTGAGATATTTTATTGAAGACAAGGATGTGGGCTTAATTTCAAAAGAAGAGCATTCCCAATTGTTGCGATCTCAGCTTGTCGAAGCTAGCATGATCAATCAACACGTTTAGGCAAGAGTGACACTGGAGGGAGTGACACCGGCGGGAGTGAGGCCAGCGGGAGTGAGGCCGGCAGGAGTAAGGCCGCCAGGAGTGAGGCCGAGAGGAGTGCTACCACGAGCGATCCAATACTATGATGCAGCGGCCATATACGCAGGAGGAACCTGAGAGATGAACTTCAAAAACTGCTCCTCTGTCATGGAATGTGGAGTGACTGGAGGATTGTCTCCCATCGTGCTCTATAATAAAAGAACTCAAATAATTAGCATGCGATAAGAAAAATAGTATAGGGAATAAACAAAAAAAAAACCAAAAATTAGTACGTACAAGTGTTTTATTCAAAATTCCTCTATTCTAGCATCCTCTTGAAGATCCGATGCACCGAGAATATCTATCTCTATATTGATGGCTTCTAAATCGCCTGCTATGCTGGTTTCCTCTTGATCATCGTCTATTGCTTCGTCTTCTCGAACAATGACCTCTTCTTCAATGACCTCTTCTTCTCGAACAATGATCTCTTCCTCCTCAACTATCGAATGAATCTCTGAGTCCACTAGAGATGGACTTTCTTCTACATCTATGTTTTAAAAAATTTATCTACTACATGGAGCGACTTGTAAAACAAATAGCCACTCTGGGTCTTTTGAATCTGGTATAAAAACAGCTTGCTCACAGTGTTCGGGAAGTACAAATGTATCCCTTTCATCTGTCGATAATCTTGTGGAGTTGACTTGAAGCAAACCGCTCTTATCTCGTCTCACTGTTGCGTTTCTTCCAGAGGTGACTACTTTGAACCATTTCACGTAAAAAACAAAGTAATCAAACTTTCTGAAAGATAGTTTCAAGATAACTTGAATCACACCACAATAATCTAACTCATGTATTATATGTGTATGTGTATGTGTGTATATATGTTATGTACGTGTTAAAACCCTAAAACCCTAATCCAAATGACCTAGAACTAAACATGTATATATATGTATGCACGTGTATATATATGTGTATATGTATATATATGTGAATATAGATAGGTATATAAGTATGTGTGTTTGTGTATTGTATATATATTCACTCTATTTAAAATGATTAAATTTAAACCTATTGTTATATATTTAATCATATATATTTAATCATATATATTTCATTTATTTATTTAAAATACTAGTTCTTATCATATTTTATTATCTATATAATTATCCTACCTTATATATGTATTTATTTATATATTCAGATTTTTTCTTTACTTAATTATATTTAATTATATATATTTAATTAAATAATTTAAAATACTAGTTCTTTTGATATTTATTTATGTATATAATTATCTTATTTTATATATATATTTATTTATATATTCAGATTTTTTATCTTACGTAATGCTATTTTTATATATTTAAATTTATATATTTAATTATAAATATTTAATTAAATTATTTAAAACACTAGTTCTTTTTATATTTATTTATGTATATAATTATCTTATTATATATATATATATATATATATATATATATATATATATATATATATATATATATATATATATATATATATATATATATATATATATATATATATATATATATATATATATATATATTCAAATTTGTTTTCCTTACGTAATCCTATTTTTATATATTTAATTAAAACCATAATCTTAAAATTCTAGATCTGAAATACTAAACCCTAAAACCCTAATCTTAAATATGTAGATCTAAAATATGTATATTTCTGTATACATGTGTATATACATGTATATATGTATTACATGTGCATGTGTATGTGTGCATATATCTTATGTAGGTGTTATAACCCTAAAACCCTAATCTTAAAGATTAAAATCTAAAATATGTATATTTTTCTCTTCATGTGTATCTACATGTATGTATGTATGTATGTATGTGTGTATTATATGTATATGTGTGTTTGTGTATATATGTTATCTACGTATTAAAATCCTAAAACCCTAATCAGAAAGACTTAGACTTAAATTTGAAATACTAAACCCTAAAACCCTAATCTTAAATATGTAGACCTAAAATATGTATATTTCTGTATACATATGTATATACATGTATATATGTATTACATGTGCATGTGTATGTGTGCATATATCTTATGTAGGTGTTATAACCCTAAAACCCTAATCTTAAAGATTTAAATCTAAAATATGTATATTTTTGTATGCATGTGTATCTACATGTATGTATGTATTATATGTATATGTGTGTTTGTGTATATATGTTATCTACGTATTAAAATCCTAAAACCCTAATAAAAAAGACTTAGACTTAAATCTGAAATACTAAACCCTAAAACCCTAATCTTAAATATCTAGACCTAAAATATGTATATTTTTGTATACATGTGTATATACATGTATATATGTATTATATATGCATGTGTATGTGTGCATATATGTTATGTAGGTGTTATAACCCTAAAACCCTAAATTTAAATATTTAATTCTAAAATATGTAGTGTATCTACATGTATGTATGTATTATATGTGTATGTGTGCTTGTGTATATATGTTATCTACGTATTAAAATCCTAAAACCCTAATCAGAAAGACTTAGACTTAAATCTGAAATACTAAACCCTAAAACCCTAATCTTAAATATGTAGACCTAAAATATGTATATTTTTGTATACATGTGTATATACATGTATATATGTATTACATGTGTATGTGTATGTGTGCATATATGTTATGTAGTTGTTATAACCCTAAAACCCTAATCTTAAAAATTTAAATCTAAAATATGTATATTTTTGTATGCATGTGTATCTACATGTATGTATGTATTATATGTATATGTGTGTTTGTGTATATATGTTATCTACGTATTAAAATCCTAAAACCCTAATCAGAAAGACTTAGACTTAAATATGAAATACTAAACCGTAAAACCCTAATCTTAAATATCTAGACCTAAAATATGTATATTTCTGTATACATGTGTATATACATGTATATATGTATTACATGTGTATGTGTGCATATATGTTATGTAGGTGTTATAACCCTAAAACCCTAATCTTAAAGATTTAAATCTAAAATATATGTATGCATGTGTATCTACATGTATCTATGTATTATATGTATATGTATGTTTGTGTATATATGTTATATACGTATAAAAATCCTAAAACCCTAATCAGAAAGACTTAGACTTAAATCTGAAATACTAAACCCTAAAACCGTAATCTTAAATATCTAGACCTAAAATATGTATATTTCTGTATACATGTGTATATACATGTATATATGTATTATATGTGCATGTGTATGTGTGCATATATGTTATGTAGGTGTTAAAACCCTAAAACCCTAATCTTAATGATTTAACCCTAAAACCCTAATCCTATTTTTATATATTTGATGTAAAAAAAAACTTCAAAATAAAAATAGGATCATATGTGTGTATGTATGCATGTGTGTATATATGTGTGTGTATGTATGCATGTGTACATGTGTGTGTGTATGTATACATGTGTATACATGTGTGTGTATGTGTATGTGTGTGTATGTGTATGTGTGTGTATGTAGGCATGCATGTGTGTGCATGTGTGTGTACGTGTGTGTATGTATGCATGCATGTATGTGTATGTGTGTGTATGTGTATGCATGTGTATACATGTGTGTGTATGTATACATGCATGTGTGTATATGTGTGTATGTATGCATGTGTGTATATATGTGTGTATGCATGCATGCCGGTATATGTGTGTGTAGTTATGCATGCATGTGTGTATATGTGTGTATATATGCGTGTGTGTATGTATATGTGTATATGTGTGTGTGTATGTGTATGTATGCATATGTGTATATATGTGTGTGTATGTATGTGTGTATGCATGTGTGTGTATGTATGCATGTGTGTAAATTTATGTGTGTGTATGCATGTATATGTGTATATGTGTGTGTGTATGTAAGCATGCATGTGTGTATAGGTGTGTGTATGTAAGCATGCATGTGTGTACATGTATGTGTGTATGTATGCATGTGTAAATTAATGTGTATCTTCCTTTCTCTTCTCTCTCTCTTTCTTTCTCTCTCTCTCTCTCTCTCTCTTTCTCTCTCTTTCTCTCTCTTTCTCTCTCTCTCTCTCTCTCCTTCTCTATCTATCAATAGCGAATAAAAGAATCACTTACAAGTATGTCCCTCTTTGAATCGTTGTCGTCAAAGCGTAATGTAGGTCGTCTCTCGTCCAATTCCAAACAATCGACGCCAAAGAACTTCTGCAAAATCAACGAAAAGAGAAATTAGAAACCCTAAAGCATATAAGAAACACA
>CM035429.1:89369435-89374435 GCA_020310875.1 Ceratopteris richardii
GTAGATTATGTTTGACTCAACTTTTATTCTTACATAATAATAGTATATGTATGTGTGTGTGTGTATGAGTATGTGTATGCATATGAGTGTATAATTGTGAATGAAAAGTCTATTTTGATTGTCTGACTCAATATTGATTCTTACTCACAATAGACTGTGTAAATGTATGTGTATATGATTAGGAATTTAGAATCTATTGTGATTGTCTGATACAACATTGATTCTTACTTTACAATAGTATGTGTAAGTGTATGTACATATAATTAGGAATTTAAAATCTATTGTGATACATTAAATTTATTATTGAAAGATATAGGTAGATTATGTTTGACTCAATATTGATTCTTAATTCATAAAAGTTGTGCATATATGAGTGTGTATGCATATGAGTGTATAATTGTGAATGAAAAGTCTATTGTGATTGTCTGACTCAATATTGATTCTTCTTCACGATAGTATGTGAAAGTGTATGTGCATATGATGAGGAATTTAAAATATATTGTGATTGTTTGACTCAATGATGACTCCTATTTCACAATATTATGTGTAAGTATATGTATGTGTAAGCGTATATGTGTGTATGATTGAGAATTAAAATCTATTGTGATTGTTTAACTCAACAATGATTCTCATTTCACAATAATATGTGTAATTGTATATGGGTGTATGATTGAGAATTAAAGTCTATCATAATTGTTTGATTCAACATTGGTTGAAATATTTTATTTGATATTGATTTGTATTGTTTTTTTGTAGGTATAGTCTTCATAAAGCAATTTGCAAGCACTATGCGAAAGGGAAAAGAATGGTCATATGTGATTGTTCATCAAGAGGGTAAAATAGTATCCACAATACAATGCAAATGGTGTGGGCATCGTTATGTAGGAAATGCAACTCGAATAAAAGAGCATCTGTTTAGTACAGGTAATAATGTGGCAGGATGTTGTAATCTAGATAGTGATATATGGGTACATTTTGCAACTTATGCAAATAAATGTAAATATCAAGGTATCACATCAAAAAGATTCAAAAGAATGAGTAGTTCACAACACTTTTGAATTGAAGTAACCCAAGTGTAGAGCAAGAATGAGTAGATGTATCGATGATAGTATAGGATCATCAAGATATTTCTACTCAAGTCTCTCAAACTGTTTTTGAGAATAACCAAGATACATGTACTCCATTCTCTCCAACTTCATCAAAAAAGAGTGGAGCTGGTGAATGTAGTAAAAATGGTGGATCTAATACTCTGTCGCCATGCTTTGTCTGTAATAAATCACAAAATACTATACATGTGGCTTTTGAGAAGCAATATTTTCTCGAGCTTCATCTTAAATGGACTCAAGGGCTCTTAGCATGTGGGATTCCTTTCAATCTTATTCATAATCCCATTTTCAAAGATGCTTTGATGTCAACTACACAAAAATGATTCACCATGCTAGATTATAATAAAATGCAAACAGAGTATGTGGATAAAGTGAAAAAAAGTACTCAAGCTATTTTAAATAGAAGAGTACTTGATTATGTACCCATGTATGGATGTACAACAACATTGGATGGATGGACAAGGTGTCAAAAGAAACCATTGATTAATTTCATGGTTATATGTCCAAAACGAAACATGTTTTTAGAAGTTGTTGATACTTCTGTTAAAGAGAAAAGTTCAGCTTTTCTTGTAAAGTTATATTAACATGCTATATCATGCGTGGGTGGTCCGAAGAATGTGACTGCGATAGTGATGGATAATGCCTCGAATTTTTGAAGTGTAGGAATTACAATTCAAAGCAACTATGAAGGCATTACTTGGGTTCCATGTGCAGCTCATACATTAAATTTATTATTGAAAGATATAGGTAGATTATCTTTCATTAAACAAATCTTATTGGATGGCGTAATCTTGAAAAAATTGTTGGTATCACTAAAACTTTTATGGAAATTTTAGGAATGGTTGCTACTGATAAATTTGTGATTGGAAAAGTTTATTGGATTATGGCAGATGCAATTCAAAAATTAAAATACTTTAAACAATTTTCATTACGAAAGAAAACACAGATTGTATCGGTAGCACAGAAGAGATGGATGCAAATGCATACTCATTTGCATGGAACAACATTCTTTTTGGATCCAACATTTCAACTCAATGGTCAAGCATTAAACAAAGAAGTCATGGAAAACTTCAAAAACACATGTCAGTTATTACTTCCAGGTACAAATGTTTGAGATGCATTCCACCAAAGAGTAGCGTATATAAATTGAGAAGGATCTTTTGGAGATCTTATTATTGACAAAAAGCAATGTTAGGAGAGAATGATAGACACCACATGTCACATTGATAGTGGATATTCAAATCACATAAGTTGCAATAAGGAAATGTTTTTAGAATTTTCATGAACTAAGCACACATGGACATGTAGAAATAGGGGATGGCACCAAGCATAGGATAACACACATAATCAATGTTTCTCTGTATGAAAATCAGAATGAAAACTATCTTAAAGATGTGTTACATGTGCCCATAATCACAAAGTATCTAGTATTAGTTGGACAAGTGGTACAAATGGGGTATGTAGTCAAGTTCAACAAAAAAGGATGATTTGTGAAAGATCCAAGGTAACGCTACAAGGTGATCGCTAAAGACAAGAAGGAAGGAAGGCTATGCACTAGGGAGGTAAGACCACCCTCATCAAAGATGGTTTATTGGCTATTCGGCAACAAGCAGGAATCTCAAGCACATTTGCAACACAAGAGGATCGTCCACATAAACTGTCAAAAGTTGAAGGATATGAAAAATAAAGGTTTGATAAGTTGTCTTCCAAATTTCCACTCTCAAAGTATGCAAAATTTGTGTGAAACATATCAATTCACGAATAAAGCAAGGCTTCCATTCAAGAAAAGTACACAAAGGAGCAGATTTCCATTAGACCTCATTCACACTGATGTATGGGGACCAACCAAGGAGCCCTCATTGCAAGGGAAAAATTATTTTGTTCTCTTCATTGATGATCATACAAGAGTGACATGTTTGTATTGTATGAAGTCAAAAGCTGAAATGTTTTGTAACTTTAAAGCTTTCAAAGCACTTGTCAAAAAGGAGGTGGGAAGGTACATAAAGAATCTTACTTTGATGGAGGAGAGAATACTTTTCCAAGGAGTATCATTAATTTATCTTTCATAAGGGCATCACGATGTAACATACATGAAGGTATGCACCTAAACAAAATGGGGTTGCAAAGAGAAAAGTAGGGCACATAGTTGAAGTTCCAAAATCCATGCTCATCAAGTTCAATCTTCCCAATTGTTATTGGGAGGATGCAACAAGTACAACAAGTACAACTCCACATCATGAATAGATGCCCCACTTTAGGTGTACATGTTTTAATTCAATTTGAAGTGATATGGTAAGAAACCGTATTTATCTCATCTCAAGATTTTTGGTTGTGTACATTATGTGTATGTGCCTCATGATTTGAGGCATAAACATGAAGAAAAAGTTTAGTGGTGTATCTTTATTGAGTATTCAAATGAGCAAAAGGGTTCTAGATGATATGATCCTAAAACCAAAGATCTAAAGGTGTCTAGAAATTTGATCTTTAATGAACTACTATGATGGTATGGTGTGAAAAACTCATTGTAAGTTGAAGACATATATGATGCCTAGAGAAGACATTTAGAAGACCAAGAAAGTGTAAATATTTCTGGTCGTACAACTTTAAGGACAACATCAAAGGGAAGCCACATATCTCTATAAGTAGCATGAAGGAAACCTTCAAATTAATGAATTGTGGTGATTGATATCTCTCTCTATGTGTAGGCTCTATTGGAGCTATTTTGCTCTCAATTGTAAGCACTAGTTATACTCTTCTATTTGTCAATTTGATATAATCGTGGTGTAGCCCTTATAATGCTTTAATGTTGACGTTTGGGTTTTATTATTCTGTTATTCTCTAAGAGAACCTTGCTAAAGTGAGATGTGGTGTCTCTTTGACTAGCTACTATGTGAAACCATGTATCCTATCTTGTAGATACTGTTTCTTTAAGTGTAGGCATCCATTTGGAGTGAAGTTTATTTTTTTGAAAATATCCTTGTGTATATCACAAGTTGTCTTCATTGGATTTCTTTGGATAAACTCTGAGAAAGAGTAAGTATGTTGTGGAGAGGTTCAAGCATGTGTACCTCTAGAGGTCATTCACGCTTCATTGTTGCGTAGGGGTTGCGATAAATGCTCGAACATGTGTGTGTATGTGTGTGTGACTATTTAGATTAGAGATATGTTCTTTACACATGTGATTTTATGATTTTTTTTATGTTTTTCCTTTTATTTTATACTACTTTATTCATATTCCAAAATTTAATTTTATCAAATGTCTTTTCATGTTTCATTTATTTATACATTTTTATATACATGTCTTTTGTTTATGCATTTGTAATTCTTCATATATTTATATAGTCATACTTGTACTCTTTAACATATCCATATATTTATCTTAATTTTTTAACTTAGATTTTGATTAGAATTCCAACTATGTGTCAATATGTTAGATATACGCAATAATCCACACTCAAGTGATCACAAATGATCCATGGTGCTTTAAGCCATAAGTCCCCTATTATGAGAAGAAGCCATTTTGAGGGTGTGGATATTTTTGGAAGCTTAACATCCAATTTAGATGAACACTATGTATAACCATTGATAATGGAAATACATGATCTTTGTGAGCCTAGTCATGAGGTTTAGTTACGGCATAAATTTCTAGGCCATTGGGTTTCCATTGAAGGAAAAAATAAGTTCATTTTGGTGGGTGGGAATTTCCCTCATATAACCTTAATGGGGGGAGGGAAACGGGGGGCTTACCTCTTTTCGGGGCTGAGAGGTCCGATCCCCTCAATCCATAGGGCAAGATTGTATTACTTGTGGTCCTAGAGATATGTATAAGCATGGCGCATATGAAACTTAACATAGCATTGTGCTTTAGTAAGCCCTTGTTCTAGAGATTTTTCT
>CM035429.1:89381935-89506935 GCA_020310875.1 Ceratopteris richardii
GTTTGTTTAATGATCTTATTTTATTCCACCTTACCATAGCTCTAAATGATCATAAAGATAACTATTTATTCTAATATTTCATACTTTTCCCACAAACATGTTTAACATACACATATCATATGTTCGCCTTACTACTAACAATCTAGATACAAAAAGAAAACTGAAAAAATGTGTATTAATCAATATATCAAACTTACAAAAAAGCTACATGCTAGGCAGATATATATGTACATTGATCATTATCTCAAATTGAATATTATGAAAATATTAGGGTACTCTAGAAATATTACAAGTTCCACTGTTTTTCTCTCTATAAATGAAAATCATAATAAAGAACTTGTATTACAAATTGAATACCTTAAAAATTCATGCTTTCAAGCATGAGTAAATCACTCAAATCCTTCATATATAATGTTTCAATATATTAGAAAAAAAATATTGAAATGCATGTGTATGTATGTAAGAATGCATATATGATGCTTTAGTGTATTTTTGTGTGTATGTATGTATGTATGTATATATGTGAGGGGATATCCAACATTACCCTTAGATGTGCAATAGACATTAAAATAGGTATGTATGTCTCTATGTATGTATGTATGCCTAGTTGTTTCGTGAGTGGTCCAACACCATTTTCTTATGAAATTCCTGACATGCTTTTGACATAGGCATCAGAATGATTTTCAAAGTTTTTTCTTCTAGTTTTATATCATTTTTTGCCCAAATTTTTTCAGTTTGCAATTGTCTACAAGTATGAATGGAGGTTTTGAGGTGTAAATCTGTGTGCATGTATGTGTTTGAATACATGTGTGTTTCTATAGGCTTTCATGCTCAAGGTTGAGGTTGTTTGGCTCTATTGTTTGAAGGTGTCTTATGTCCAACCTTATATTGTTTGTGAATATAGATTTTATCTTGATTTTTATCCAAGGGAGGATCCTAGAGGATATAGAACTCTACATCTACATATATGTATAGATATGTTTGAGGAGGCATGTATGTAGGTTCATATATGATCTTATCACACATATATATGAGCAACTTTTACATATGCATACGTTCCATTATGCATGCGTATGCATGTCTCTCTCTAGTTACGAATATGTGTATCATATATTGTGTACTAGTTTCTACCAAATGCATTAACTATTCAATGGATGCACTGGCCATTCAAAAATAGGTATATCGATTGAACCATCCATTTCTAGCCCAAGAATGAAATATTAATTCATAGAAGAAAAGGTAGAATTTACAACAATTCTCAAGATAAAAAAATTACTTTTCTTCTTACAAATTTTGATGAGGTAGGTCAAATGGATTACCGATTAGTTGTGCATATGGATATTTTGGTACAAATAGTAAAGAGAGATTCATTAAACCTTTGTGAAATAAAACATGAATTTTTTTTCATACCTCATAGTAGCTTTGATTGATACTTCAATTGGAAGCTCTATTGTTGTATGACTAGGAAATTTATGTTAGAGTTTGAGGTCTATGAAAGCACACGAATAGTAGAAGGAAGAAGAAGAAGCTTAGAGCACAACACAACAATAAATGTATTACCAAGTGAGTGTACAAGAATAATTAACAAGCTAGGGAAAAACCTCTTAAGGAGGGAGAAAATTACCCCAATGGTCTTAAGTATGTTCACACATCACTACCAAAATATATCAGCAAATCCCCTTGGGATTCATGTCGTGAACAAAAAGTTGGCACTCATGTATTAGGAAGTGTGAAGCTATGTCAAAAGAGATCAATCCACAAAAGGAAGTAAGGCCAAAATGCTATGAAAAGCTTCCAAATTTTCCTCGGGCAAAGCCTTTGTGAAAAGATCTACAATGTTGTCCTGTGTGAGCACATATGCCAAACTGATCTCTTGAGCAAAGTACCCCTTCATCAAGTAATGATAATGCACCTCAATTTCCTTTGTGTGAGCATGGAACACTCGGTTCCTTGCATTTTCCAATGCACTCTCAATGTGAGTGAAGATGGTTGTCGTTGAAGACTTACCAACACCCAAATCATCCAAAAGGAATTTGAGCCACACAAAATCAATAGCCATTATGAAAGCTTCTCTATACTCATCCTCAGAACTAGAAGTGGCGACAAAGGTCTGCTTCTTTCTGAGCTGAGATATGCATAAGCTACCAAGCATGAGGCAAAAACCACTAGTGGACACAAGAGTGTCATAGCAAGCAGCCCAACCAGAGTCATAGAAATTATATAAATCTAGCATTAGTGATCGCCCCCCTTACCATAAAACAATAGAAGTAGCTAGGTACCAATCAAGTAGCAAAAGATCCACTTAACCAATTGCCAATGCTTGACACATGGGCAATGCATAAACTTGCTCATCTAAGACACAACAAATGGAATATCAGGTCAAGTTATGCATAAGCAAATCAAACATCCAACAACTTGCTGATAGAGAGCAACATCAAATGCATCCCTAGCATCAAGAAGACTCAACTGTCAACCTATTCCATAGGACATGCATTGGGTTTACAATCTTCAAAGCCAAAATTCTACAATAATATGTCAATATATTTTGTTTGATATGAATATATTCCCTCATCAACTTGCATAAACATGTAAGGTGCTCTCAGTTGAACTATTCTCAAAACCATGTACAATCAAGTAGGAATGTATCTTTTCATACCAAGCACATGGTGCTTGCTTCAAACCATATAATGCCTTTTTCAACTTGGCAGTTTGTTTTCATGCCCTTTCTACACAAAACTTGAGGGTTGGAATACACTTGTTCATGTAAGTCGCCATTCAAAAATGCAATTTTAATGTCCAAATAACAAACATTCCAAGCATGATGAGCTACAAGCACATACATGCTATGAATTGTGGTCATTTGGCATGTGAGTGTCTCATTAAAATCAATGTCTTTCTGTTGGGCATAAAGGTTTTCAACAAGCCTAGCCTTATACTTGTCGACTATTCCATCATGCCTACGTTTAATCTTGTATAGCAATTTGCTTCCAATGGCCTTTTTCCCTAGGGGAAAATCAAATGAATACCAAGTATAATTCTTCATCATAGCATCGTATTATGATTACATAGAAGCCATTCAACTTTATCTGAATTTTGTTTTCCATCAAAAGAAACAAGCTCATTCTCATCATAAAGACAAGAGAAAGCCATTCCGTAGCAATGTAATGCACAAGAAGCACTATGAGAGCATGAAAAAGTAGAATAGGGTAGAGATGAATCTAGTTTGCTATCCCTCAAGGTCTACACCAAACACTTAGGCATAGATTTTGCCTCCTCTATATCAGACCTCTCATCAATAACTCCATCATGTAGATCAACATCACAAAGGAATGATCTTCATCATCATGTGGAACGTGTAAAGGTTGAAAAATTGCCTCATTTGGACTAATACTTGAGTGTCCACTTGTGAAAACAGGCAACCAATTGTCATACACATCTTTAGAGCTAGTAATTGGCTCCTTATTACATGAAAATAATGGATCAATTTCATCTTCCACAAAAACAACATCATGGCTAATTGAAATGCATTTAGTCTATGCATGGTACAAGCATAAGCCTTTGCTTTATAAATTGTACCGAAAAAAAGTAAATCTTATTGTTCTATCATCCAACTTCCTGCATCGTTGTGCACTAATGCATATGCCATACAAGCAAAGACACACAAATGAGCAACAGATGTCTTGCAACCATTCCAAGCCTCATCATTTGAGTGGTTGATTCTAGTGCTTCGTTGGGACACCTTACAAGTACATATGTTGCACACATAACAAGCTCAACCAGAAGCTATGTGATAAAGCCTCACTTTTGACCATACATCTTGTCATCTCCATGAGAGACTTATTCTCTCTTTCAACAACTTTTTGTTGAGATGTATAGACCAATGCACACTGATGTTTTATCCTAGTTTTATCTAGAAACGCATTAAAATTTGAAAACATCTATTCCCCCCTTGATTAGAATGAAGGGTGCCCAATTTACATGCTAATAAATTCTTAGCAATAACGAGAAATTGTTTGAAGCAAATAAACACTCTAAACTTTTCTTTCAATTGATACACTCATGCATGCTTGGAATAATCATCAATAAAAGTTAGGAAGTAAAGGTAGTTCCCTCAAGAAGGTTTCTACATAGGACCACATACATCACTATGAACAAGCTGCAATTTATGGGCATCGTGAACTAGCCCATCTTTAGGTGAGGAAGAACCCTCTATTTAGCCCAAAAAAGGACGCTTTCGAGACATGTTTACAAGGTGCCTCAAGTTTGGGCAAAGAGGAAACCATTTCAAATTTTTGTGGGTGTAGCAAACAAGCATAATTCAAATGACCAAAGCATGCATGCCAAAGCTTTGCATTTGAGATATCTTGAGAATCTTGTTCTACACATGTTGAATCATTCATAGATTTTTCATAGTCTATGAGCATATATAACCGAGGAGATAAATTGCTAGAAGCTATAATGATATCGCCATTTCAGAGATAAAAAATTCAACAACCAAGTCAATCTTGGCCAATGATGAAACTTACAAAAAATTTTTCTTCTTCCCTGACATATACAAAGCATCTGACAATGCAAAAGAACAACCATAAGAAGTATTCAAAAGGATCTTATGACCTCCTATTATAGAATATAAGGAGTTGTTTGCACATGTGAGAGAATTCTTTGTAGGGGCACACTCAATTGAAATGACGAAACTATTGTGCAAGGTAATATGTTTGTTGCTCTACTATCAAAATACAAAACATTTAAGTCTGCTACAGACATACACTACTCATGAGAAGATGGTTCATAGCTGCAAATAATAATAAACGCCCATTCTTCATTCTGCACAAGATTAGCAAACTATTTTTTTGGTGTAGAGGCCTCTGGAACAACCATTCTAGCCTCTATCTTCTTTTCCCATTTTGCATCCGATTTCGGAACACTGTTTATGACATGATCATTTCCTTTACAATATTTGCAAAATTATTTCTAATTCTTTTTCTCATTTTTGTAATCCTTCTTTGAGTTTGTAGCATTAGTAGATTTTTTGCTTACTAGTAGATGATCTCCATTTACCTTTGCCCTCTTGACTAGCTAAGAAAGCTTGATCTACAACATGCATATGGTCATGTTCTACCTAATTTGATCTTGTTGCAACAACACTCAAACTAACTCCTCAAATTTTAAGGCATTCAGATGGCCTTTCATCATCAATTGAAGAGTAGGAGAAAAACTTTGACATGAATCTAGAAGACCATTAAGAGCATTCTACACAAGTTAACTATCTTGCAAGACATCATCAACACAAATCAAGTACTCCTTCAAATCTTTGATCTTTGTCTAAAGACTCTCCATAGAATCTCCTTCATTCACATGCTCACTCCCCAATTTTTTTTGAAGGTAAGTAACACAAGCCTCACTTCTTTCCTGATATAAAGTGTTAAGTGTATCCTAAGCATCCTTTATTGTTTTGCAAGAGCAAATGTGAGGGATAATGGCATGTTTGATAGACAAATCTATCAATGCATGTGATTGAGCATCTCTACCATCCCAATGAAGTTGCTCTATAGTAGGTGCAGCAAGAATTGCATCACAAACAAGAATCTTCAAACCATCATCTTCAATACCATTTGCATCACCTTCAATAACTCTATTCACAAGTGTAGGAGGGCTTTTTCAATACTCTACACAATATTCCATAGACAGTTTTCTACCAATACATGATGCATCATATATGCCCATAATGCGTAACTACTTCCATCTAACTTGTCTTGAATAGCCAACATACGAAATACATCATTGCTTATAGCCATGGCCACTAACTAAATACAGTGATGTAGAAAATGATTGTATCTCAATAAGTTGAACAAAACTATTTGTCGAGCTCTTCTAAACATGTACCACATTTGGAGGTGCTTATACTAGCATGTGGAGGCTTGTATATATGTTTGGCACAAAAGGATGAAATTGCATGCACAAGCACTATGATAGTGCCTTGATTATGCTCATCAATTTTCATGCAATTTTGCGACTTTGACTAGAGGGTTGTTGACAACACCCTAGATGAAGTGGCAACCTAGTTTCATAACAATTCTTGGAGTTGAGTTTGCTAAAGCACACAAAAAACACAAGGAAGAAGAAGTAGCTTGGAGCACAACACAACACTGAATGTATTACGAAGTGCATGTACAAGAATAAGTAACACATTAGGGCTATATGCATATACACAAACCAGGGAAAAAAAACCTTGTAAAGAGGGAAAAAAGTGCCCGCTTTGTCCTAAGCTTGTTCATACAAATCATTACCAAAATATATCAAAAATTTATTCAATAGTTATGTCAATGTACGGTGCCATATACACCTCAAAAGAATGGTGTTGCAAGCATAAAAATATGCTTGAAATGGCACGACGCATGGTTAAATGAAAGCATCTGCCTGATAAGTTTTGGATGGAAGCGGTCATGTGTGCAAATTATGTGTTGAATCATTGCCCTACAAAAGCATTGAGATTCATCACTCCTTATGAGGCTTGGAATGGTCATAAGCCTATGGTAAGTCATATGTGTGTGTTTGGTTGTTTGGCATATGCTCTTGTGCCATCACAACTATTGGAGTTAGACGTCTACGAAAGCACGCGAACAACACAAGGAAGAAGAAGAATCTTGGAGCACAACACACAATACTGAATGTATTACTAGAGAATGTACAAAGATAAGTAGCCCATTAGGGCAATAGGCGTATATACAAGCCGAGGGAAAAAAACCTCCTAAAGAGGGAAAAAAGTGCCCCGATGGTCCTAGTGTGTTCACACACATCACTACCTAAATATATCAACAAATCCCCCCTAGGAGTGATGCGGTGAACAAGGAGCTGGCACTCATGTATAAGGAAGTTCCAAGCTATGTGGAAATCACTCCACAAAAGGAAGTAAGCCCAAAGCTTTGCGGAAAGCTTCAAACTTCTCCCTAGGCAGAGCCTTCGTGAAAAGGTCTGCAATGTTCTCCTGCGTGGGCACATATGCCAAGCTGATCTCCCCAGTAGAGAACCTCTCCCTGACATAGTGATAATGCACCTCAATGTGCTTAGTGCAAGCATGGAACACAGGGTTCCTCGCAACTGCCAATGCGCTCTGACTATCAGTGAAGATGGTGGTGGCAGAAGACTGGCCAACACCCAAATCAGTCATAAGGTGTCTGAGCCACACACACTCAACAGTCGCTGTGAAAGCTTCCCTATACTCAGCCTCACAACTGGAAGTGGCCACAGTAGGCTGCTTCTTGCTCAACCATGATATACATGAGCTACCAAGCATGAAGCAAAAACCACTGGTGGACACACGAGTGTCATAGCAACCAGCCCAATCTGAGTCAAAAAAAGCATGCAAATCTGGTGGTAGTGATCCCCCCTTGGGATAAAACAACCCAAGTAGCCGAGTACCACTCAAGTAGCGAAAGATGCGCTTAACCGCCTTCCAATGTGTGACTCCTGGGCAATGCATAAACCTGCTCATCTGTGAGACAACAAACTGAATATCTGGCCGAGTAATGCATAAGTAGATCAAGCATCCAACAGCTTGCTGATAGAGAACAGCATCAAATGCATCTCCAGCATCATGAAGACTCAATCAAAAACTTGTCTCCATAGGAGTGGCAATAGGCTTACAGTCTTCAAGGCCAAAATGCTGCAATAATGTGTCAATATATTTTGTTTGACACAAAGCCATTCCACCATCAACTTGCATAAATTGAATGCCCAAATAGTGATGCAAATGCCCCAAATCAGACATCTCAAATGAGGCATGCAAATCAGCCTTGAAATCAGCAATATGCTCCTCAATAGGACTAGTGAGCAGCATGTCGTCAACATAGACAACAATGATCAGAAGCACATCATTAGCATGCTTAACATATAATGTGCTTTCAGGTGGACTGTTCTCAAAACCATGCGCAACCAGATAGCCATGTATCTTCTCATACCAAGCACGTGGTGCTTGCTTTAAACCATATAATGCCTTTTTTAACCTGCACACCTGGTTTTCATGCCCTTTCTGCACAAAGCCACGGGGCTGAAAAACATACACTTCTTCATGCAAGTCACCATTTAGAAATGTTGTTTTAATGTCGAACTGATGTACATTCCAACCATGATGGGTTCCAAGTGCTCAAATGCTCCGAACAGTAGTCATACGGCATGTAGGTCCGAAGGTCTCATCAAAATCAATGCCTCTTTCCTGCGCATAACCCTTTGCAACAAGCCTAGCCTTATACCTGTCAACTGTACCATCAGGTTTACGCTTTAGCTTGTATACCCACTTAGTGCCGATGGCCTTCTTGCCAGGAGGCAAGTCACATAAAGACCATGTACCATTCTTCCTTATAGCATCATATTCAGATTGCATAGCAGCCATCCAATTTTCTGAATTTTGTGCTTCATCAAAAGAAAGAGGCTCATTCTCATCATAGAGACTAGATGCAGCCATAGCATAGCAATCTGATGCAAAGGAGGCACTATGAGAGCCTGAACGAGTACGATATGACAAAGGTGCATCTAATTTGCTGTCATGCAAAGTCTGCACCAGCCATCTTGGCATAGTTTTTGCCTGCTCAATATCAGCTCTCTCATCAACAAGTGCATCATGTAAATCTGCATCAGAAATGGAATGATCTGCATCATCATATGAAGCCTACAAAGGCTGAGAAGTTGCCTCATTAGGACTAGCACTAGACTGCCCACCTGTAAAAAGAGGCATCAAAGTATCATACTTGTCTTTGGAGCTAACAGATGTCTCCTTAGTACATGAAAGCAATGGCTGAATAGCATCTTCCACAAAGACAACATCACGGCTAACCAGAATGCGTTTAGTTTGAGGATGATACAGACGATAGCCTTTACTTTCAGAACTATACCCAACAAAAATACATTTTACTGCCTTATCATCCAATTTTCTACGATGTTGTTCAGGCACTAGTGCATATGCCAAACAACCAAAAACACGCAGATGAGCAACAGATGGCTTGTGGTCATGCCAAGCCTCATATGGAGTGATAGACTGCAGTGCTTTAGTGGGACACCTATTCAGTACATATGCTGCACACATGACAGCCTCAAGCCAGAAACTGTGTGGTAAAGCTTGACTTTTGACCATGCACCTTGCCATCTCCATGAGTGACATATTCTTTCGACTTGCATGGGAGCCTACAAGCGAGTGGAAAGTTAACTCCAAGAAACTAGTTTCTTATACCATGGCTTTCCCATCACAATGCATGATGGAACTCTACCAAAGGGCTAAGAGTTCAAGTGTTTCATGTGAGAAATGTCTTACAAATGACCCATGTGTCCTATTGATAGACTCAAATGAGGAGGTGGCCCATCTCATACTCGCATCAGGTACTCAATTTACACTTGTTCAAATACTTAACTATAGGTTCCCATTGAGGTATACAAACCAAATGACACTGATAACGCTAAGGAGCAAATCTAAAAAGATAATGCATAAGACGTGAATAATCTTCATCAATATTTGGATCATCTTTCACACATTATTTTGCATTTGCTCTTCAATATGGTTAGTGGACTTTGGTTTCGCCACCTTGATGGAAGCTTATAGTTAAGTATCCAACCAAGAGTATTGGAAACTTTAGTTCTTTATGAATTTTTTTTCTTCAAACTTGAATATTCTTTTGTAAATATCAGAGATCAGATTAAAAGTAGACTTGTTTACGGAAAACACATTTAGCTTTTGAGAGAGAAAGAGAGAGAGAGAAAGAGAGCAAAATTAATATAACCAGACCTCAAGAAAAGCGTTGACTGCAGTCCCACACAACTTAAAAATGAGTGGAAATAAATATATCTTACCAAATGTACTTCAATTAGATTATCAAAAACCTCGGGTCTATTATACCGCAGCAGTTCAATTTCAATTGGCGTTTACTAACGATGCATTTCGCATATGATTAATGCTAAAGTGATGATACAACCTATGAGATCTCCCATGTTATAAATATATCTTTAGATAAAAAACAAGGAAGGAAGAATTCTCAAGGATGACTTGCATGTACCTACAATCACAAAGAACTTGGTGTCCATTGGGCAAATGGTTGAAAGAGGGTATCAAATAAGATTCAAGAAAGGTGAATTATTTGCAAAAAAAATTAATCAACAGTACAAGAAGGTCATAGAAAGAGGAATGAAGTAAGGAGACTCTTCACTTTAGAGGTAATCTCTAATCCCACTCAACGTGTGTACTTCACATATGGAAACAAGTAGATTTTGGAGTTGGACTTGTGGCATAAGAGGATAGGCCACATCAATGTACATAGAATGAAGGACATGAAATCATGATTTGTGGCGTAAGAGGATAGACCACATCAACGCACAAAGGATGAAGGAAATTAAATCAAATGAGCTGGTTTAAGGGCTACCTAACTTCCAAGGTATGAAGCATATATGTGAATCTTGTCAATTAGTTAAGCAACTAGCTAGGCTTAGATTCAAGAAGAGTGGCTACATGAGCCAATACCCATTGGAGTTGATAAATATAAATGTGTGGGGCGAACCAAACAACAATCCTTTTGAGGTAACAAGTACTTCGTCACTGTATTAGATGACTCCACAAGGATGGTTTAGGTTTATTTCATTAAACACAAATCCGATATGTTTACATGTTTCAAAACATTCAAGGCAATGACAGAGAAGGAGACATGTATGCACATAAAAAAGTGAAGGCCTGATGGAGGGGGATAATTTTTCTCAAATGAATTTTATGATTTTGTATGGGATCAAGGCATCAAGAGGCAAGCAAAATGCATGTACAAACTCCAACAAAATAGGCTCGTATAGAGAAAGAATACATACATTGCAAAGATTTTTTGAGCGATGGTTAATGAGATGAATGTACCTAACATGTTTTGCAATGATGCAACAAATACCATGATGTACCTTATGAATAGAGCAACTACATTAGGGATTCATGGATTGCCACCATAGCAAGATTATTTATATGTTAAGAAACTTGATCTTTTTTACTTGAAAATATTCAGGTGTACTTGTTATATACATGTGCACATTGAAATGAGGCACAAGCTACAACGAGTGTTTGTTTCTAGGATATTCAAATGATCATAAAGGTTATTGGTGCTTGAACCTAACCACAAAGGACTTGAGGATGTCAAGGCATGTAACCTTTGATGAGCTAATCCCTTTGTATAAGAAATATGATTGTATGTAGAAATATGAAGAAGAAATATGTGGAGATGGTGAAAGAGAGATCAACATAGAGCTAAACCACACAAGGAGTTCCATCAATGAAAATAGCTCAAGTATGAACACATTAGGGAGGGTGAGTATCTTTAAGCTATGAAGAACAATCAATAAACAAAGTCAAAGAAACATTGGGAGAGTTGGACAAAGATGGTAATGAAGTTGAATACAATGAAGGACACATGATGAAGATAGATGGCACATCAAAGAAAGAGATCAAGTACCCGAGTGAAACGAGGCTAATTCTTCCAAACAGTGAAGTAAGAAATTCATATCGGGTTATCCAAGTAAAATTTTACTTCTGACTCTTACAAGGAAATGCATTATGCATATATGAACAAAGTAGTTGAAGATCATGAGCCCAACTGTTATGAGGATGCAAGCACATACATCGAGTGGAAAGAGGCAATGCAAGAAGAGCTTTTTTCCAGTTGAGGAGAATCAAACATGGAATTCAATGCCTCAGAAGGATGAAATGAAGATAATAGGTAATAAGTGGTTGTATAAATTTAAGGAAAATCTAGATGGATCTATTTCTAGGTTCAAAGGAAGATTGGTGGCCAAGGGTTTGCACAAAGCTATGGAGTGGACTTTGAAGAGACATTCAACCATGTGGCAAAGATGAGAACCATTAGGAAACACAATGCAATGTCTGCAAGAAAAGGATGGAAGCACATCTAATTAGGTATCAAGAATGCCTTTCTCAATGGAGACTTGGAGGAAGAGGTATATATGGCTGCAGGTTTTCCATATAAAGGTTACACCTTGAACAAGGCACTTTATGGCCTAGATCAAGCTCAAGGGACTTGGAAGAATAGATTTTTGGAGTAGTTCATCAAGTGCAATTACAATCAATGCAAGGCAGATCCATCTCTCTTCATCAAACAGTGGAAAACTTGTACTCTGTTGGAAACAATGTCCCAAAAGCTCAGTTTAGTGACCATATGAAAAGTCATTTGTAAAAGAATTTTGAGAAATGTCCATGGGAAATACTCTATAATATAAAGTCTTCTATCATATAAACTCTTCTATAAAGGCACATCAGCACGTTCCCCTATATCAAATGATGAAAAGCGCCTCTCTCCGAACGACACCGGTTCAATTTCCATTCGGCACAATAGCGTGGAGATCTTTTGGAAAAAGCAAATTGGTGCTTTCAATAAAAGGAACAAAATGAAATTAGACATAGCTTTTAGCAATGTCGTTTTCATGCTAAAGCTTTTCGATGGCGATCATTTTTTTTATTTAGCTTATGCTTTTGGTATTCAACCAAAGTTATATAAGAGAGTATTAGCTCATTGTTCAAATCATCACTCAATCACACAAACTCTAGCAAGAGTGCTTGTAACTTGGAGGTGATCAATCTTCTCAAGCTAGGAGGAGATCTTGGAGGCCATCTTGGAGGTGGAGTTCTTACAGTTCTGAAGGAGTTATGTTCTACACCTTAGTGATTATTTGGAGGAGATTCAGCCAGCTTACCATCAACATCCATGTTTATTTACTGTGAGTAGCAAGTCTATTTCCGCTCTTACTTGCTAGGTCACTTGTTTCTGATTTAGGTTGATCAGAATTTGAGTTTGTTGTAAAACAGTTATAAACTGTTCCTATTCTCCATATTGTCATGCACACACTCTTCATAACTCTTAGCACACAATCTCTTGTATCTGGTTCCTATTTCTGCCTAGATACAGATATTGTCAGTTTGTATCATATTCACACATTATAATTTGACATTCATATATAGATAGTGTAGGTGAGCCTCATAGCTTATCGTTACACAAGAAATCTTGTCTATTCTCTCACTATCTCTCACTCATCTAGTTTTGAGTCTTAAGGTATGTATGTTAGGGTTCATTTGTTAGAAGATCTTGTAAACGTGTGAATTTATTATTATTGGGGCCCATATCATTTCTAACATATGGTATTCAGACCTTAGAATACCAACATTTGGTATGAGAGCATAGTTGACATACACCCTTAACAAGATGATTGATAATAGACTTGAATATGAAGACAAGCCTGAGGGCATGTCTAATTATCCAATGTGGAGTTTTATGATGATGAATCTATTAGTATCAAAGGACTTATCTAAGGCTAAGACAAGTTGGAGAAGATGTTGCTTCATCTTCTAGAAGACATGTTGTTCCTATTTCTGCTCAAGAGGAGGTTAGTGAAGAAGAAGAAACTCTTCATCATCAAGAGTTCCTACTGCTACTAGATTACTTCCTAGAAAAGAGCAATCTATATGGGATTCAAGGGATGCTTTAGCACTTTCATATATTGTTATGGGAGTCAAGAGGCATATTATACCCCAGATCAGGTCTTGCAGAACTTCTCATCAGGCTTGGTTGGAGTTAGAGAATCTCTATCAGACCAGAAACCCTACTAGGAAAGCTCATATATAGGAGATAACTAGCCAACACAAGGATGAAAGTTGGTGAATCAGTTCATTCACATATTTTGAAGCTTAAATATTTATGAGATCAGTTACTCAATATTGGATTTAACATTTGAGATGAAGAGATGGTAAATACACTTCTAAACTCACTTCCATCTACATATTGTGCTTTTGTTACTTCTTTATCCCTCTCTACAAGAGATATATTTCATTTGAAGAGCTACAATTCCTGTTACTTCAAGATGAAGATTAACAAAAGAGTATGGAAGTGAATGATGAATCCATGTTATCATCATCAAAGGGAAAGAAGAAGAAGGAGAAGAAGAGCTAGCAATCCAAGAAGGAAAGTAAGTCTTCTAATCATTTTCTTAATGCTTCCTCTACACCCAAAGAAAAATCTTCGACTACATCTGCTTCAAGGAATCAGGTCATTTCATAGCAGAATGTAGAGCAATGATTGTCAATGAGAAAAAGAAAGCATCAGGAAATAGTGTTCAAGATGATCCAAAACCTAAATCCTCAAAGGTGGTTTCATATGCATGTGCTACTATTGAAGAGATAGCTTTTGATCAGGAACCATTAAATGCAATCTCACATAATCCTTGGATTTTTTATATTTGGAGCTACTAAGCATATGACAGGTTGCAGAAATATATTTTCTTCTCTTTCAAATTCTTTACGTAGAAGGGTGAACATTGCAGATGGCCATGATTTGGATGTTGTTGGTGTTGGAGAAGTGAATCTTAAGTCCAGAGCAGGTGGAAATTTCACAATTTCGAATGTTCTTTATGTTCTAGAGATTAAGAAGAATTTGCTCTCTATCTCTACTTTCTTGTCAGATGGTTATAAAGTTGTTTTTGAGAAAGATTCATGTCAGATCCTCTCACTGATGAGGAGCATTGTCTACTTCAAGGTGAAAACAGAAGTGGCATGTTTGTTTTGTCCAAAATAAGTCATGCTAATGTTGCTAGGTCTACTACACCTAAGGAGAACATGAAGTTATGGCATGCTAGATTTGGTCATATCAATTACACAACTCTCAAGTATATCAAAGGTCGAGGTATGGTGGAGAGTTTTCCTACTTTTGCTTTACCAAATGATGGAGAGTCATGTGAAGGATATCTTGAAGGAAAGCTGCACAAACTTCCTTTCAAGAAGCATGGATATCTCCAATCAACTCACTATTGCTTACACTCCAAAACAGAATGGTGTTGTAGAGAGAAAGAATAGGATACTTGTTGAGTTAATGCATAGTATGATGTCATCCAAAAGGCTTTCTCCCAAGGTTTGGTTTCATGTTGTACACACAGCTAATCTCAATAGGTCTTCCATAAAAGCTTTGAGGGTCATTACACCTTATGAAGCTTATTATGGGAAGAAGCCCAATGTGAGCTACTTCAAAGTTTTTAGTTCCCCAACTTATGATCACATTGAGAAGAAGGATCGTGGTAAGCTTAATGTAAAAGCCATTAAAGCAGTCTTTACTGGTTATGGAATTGAAAGCAAAGGATACAGATTCTATGTTCTAGATACAAAAGGAATTTACATTCAGCCATACAAGGGGGATGATGAACCTACTCAACCCTAAGAGATATAAGTGAAGAGAGAATTTCATTACGTACACAAGTACCTATTCCATCATCAGTACCTCTTGAAGTTCCGACTTATGAAGTTGGAGAAGGTTCCAGAGTTCTAGAAAGAGATACTGAAGAACGAGAAGAGATACCATCACTTTTCAGGAATACACCAAAGTGGTTAGATCAAACTTGGAAGGATAGTGGTATAAAAGAATACATTGGAAGAACCAGAAGTCAAACCAAGATACAACAAGGAGACCAGGCAAATTATGCAGAACATTTTGAGAATCATAATAGTTTAGCTCTTACTTCAGTTGAGAATGAACCATCCAGTGTTCAAGATGCATTACAAAGTGATATGATTATCACAAGTCCCAAGATTGAGTTCAAGTATAGAGATGAGTGTATCTACATGACACAATAAAAATACATTGAGAAATTATTAGAAAGGTTTGAGATGAGAGATTCCAAGCTTATACAGATACCTATGGATGTTAATGTGTTATTAGAGTCAGAAGTAGATTCAGAACTATTTGATGCTACATTATATAGTCAAGCAATGGGTTCCTTGATATATCTATGTAATACACGAGGAGACATTCAGCTTGCACTTTCTCAAGTATACATGTTCATACATAGTCGGCTCAAGATTCAGTGGAAATCAATTAAGAGATATTTGCAGATATCAGAAGTTTTGAAGGTTATTGAACCTTGTACCATTGTGAGATTGATAGGGGGATTGTTGGAAACAATGTCCCAAAAGCTGAGTTTAGTGACCATATGAAAAGTCTTTTGTAAAAGAATTTTGAGAAATTTCCATGAGGAATACTCTATAATATAAAGTCCTCTATCATATAAAGCCTTCTATAAAGGTGCATCGGCACCTTGGCCTCTATCAAATGATGAAAAGCACCTCTCTTGGAGCTGCCCGGGTTCAATTCACATTCGGCACAATAGCATGGAGATCTTTTGGAAAAAGCAAATTGGTGCTTTTAATAAAAGGCACAAAACGAAATTAGACACAGCTTTTAGCAATGCCCCCTTCATGCTAAAGCTTTTCGATGGCGATCGTTTGCTTTATTTAGCTTATTCTTTTGGTATTCAACCAAAGCTATATAAGAGAGTATTAGCTCATTGTTCAAATCATCACTCAATCACACAAACTCTAGCACGAGTGCTTGTAACTTGGAGGTGATCAATCTTCTCAAGCTAGGAGGAGACCTTGGAGGCCATCTTGGAGGTGGAGTTCTCACACTTCTCGAGCAGTTGTGGTCTACACCTTGGTGATTATTTGGAGGACATGCAGCCAGCTTACCATCAACATCCATGTTGATTTACTATGAGTATCAAGTCTATTTCCGCTCTTACTTGCTAGGTCACTCGTTTGTGATTTAGGTTGATCAGAATTTGGGTTTACTATAAAACAGTTATAAATTGTTCGTATTCTCCATATTCTCACACACACACACACTTCGTACCTCTTAGCACACAATCACTTGTATCTAGTTCATATTTCTGCCTAGATACAGATATTGTCAATTTGTATCATATTCACACATTTTAATTTGACATTCATATATAGGTAGTGTAGATGAGCCTCTTAGCTTACCGTTACACATGAAATCCTGTCTATTCTCTCTCTATCTCACACTCATCTATTTTTGAGTTTTAAGGTGTGTATGTTGAGGTTCTGTTGGACGATCCTATAAACCTATGAATTTATTATTATTGGGGCCCATAACACTTCCAATATATGCTATGCAAACCTTAGAATACCAACATACTCCACATGTGTGTGTAAGTAGATGATCTTACCATTATAGGTAATGATACGAAAGGCATTGAGGATATGAAGGCAAATCTTGAAAATGGGTTTTAGATCTCTGAAGATCTTTTCTAGGCATTGAGGATGTGTACAAAGAAATCGGTATTATGCTCATACAAAGGAAGCATATTCTAGACCTACCTGAGAGCTTTGGGATTCTACATTGCAAGCATATTTCCCATCCCATGGAGGTTAGTGTAAAGGTAAGCTCCACTAATGGAGAACCAATAGAGGATGTACCTTTGTAACAATCTATTGTAGGCTCTTCAAATTATGTTACAATAAATAGGTCTGACATAGCATATGGAGTTGGAATCATATCCCAATTTATGCATAGTACAAATACTATACACTTGCAAGATACAAGAGGATTGTTAACACATCTCAACTCTATTATAAATGAAGGCGTTTTCTACTCATGTAGTGATGATATATAGGTCAAATCTTAGTGTGATGTCAGTCAGGCTAGTTAAAAGGAAGATAAAACCTAGTCATGCTACGTAACAATCTCATCTCATGGAAAACAAACTTGAATATGCTTTTGTAAATATCAAAAATCAGATTAAAGGAAGACCTATTTACCAAATTCTCTCGAACTCTGCTTTATAAAAACATATTTAGCTTTAGGGAGAGAGAGAGAGAGAGAGAGCAAAATTAATATAACGAGACCTCAAGAAAAGCATTCATTGTAGTCCCACACAACTTAAAACTGAGTAGAAATTTGAGATATATCTTACAAAATGTACTTGAATTCGATTATCAACAACCTCGAGTCTATTATATTGTAGTAGTTCAATTTGAATTAGCATTTACTAAGAATGCATTTCTCATATGATTTAGGCTAAAGCGATGATACAACCTATGAGATCTCCCATGTTGCAAATATATATTTAGATCAAAACACGGAAGGAATATGTCTCAAGGATGTCTTGCATGTACCTACGATCACAATGAACTCGGTGTCTAGTGGGAAAATGGTTGAAAGAGGTTATCAAGTAAGATTCTAGAAAGGTGAATTATTTGCAAAAAAATCCTAATCAAGGGTAAAAGTTCATAGAAAGAGGAATGAAGCAAGGAGACTCTTCACTTTAGAGGTAAACTTTAATTCCACTCAACACGTGTACTTCACATATGGCAACAAGTAGATTTTCGGGTTGGACTTGTGGCATAAGAGGATAGGCCACATCAATGTACAAAGAATGAAGGAAATGAAATTAAATAGGTTGGTTGAAGGGATACCTAACTCCCTAGGATAGGATATGAAGCATGTATATGAATCTTGTCAATTAGGGAATCAAGCTCGGCTTGGATTCAAGAAGAGTGGCTCCATGAGGCAATAGCCATTGTAGTTAATACATACAAATGTGCGGGGTAAACCAAAGAGCAATTAATCTAAGGTAACAAGTACTTGGTTAATTTTTAAGATGATTCCACAAGGATGTTTTAAGTTTACTTCATCAAACACAAATCATATATGTTAAGATGTTTCAAAGAATTCAAAGCAATGGTAGAGAAAGAAACATATACATACCTAGAAGAGTGGCTCCATGAGTCAATAGCCATTGTAGTTGATACATACAAATGTGCAGGGCAAACCAAAGAGCAATTAATCTGAGGTAACAAGTACTTGGTTACGTTTTTAAATGATTCCACAAGGATGTTTTAGGATAATTTCATCAAACACAAATCATATATGTTTACATGTTTCAAAGAATTCAAAGCTTATACATACCTAAAAACACTAAGGCCAGATGGAGGGGCAAGAGATCTCTCCATTGAATTCTATGATTTTGTTTAGGATCGAGGCATCAAGAGGGAAGTAAAATGCATGTAGAAACCCCAAAAAGTAGGCTAGTATGGAGAAAGAATAGATACAGTGTAGAGATTGCTAGAATAATGCTTAATGTGATGAATGTACCTGACATGTTTTGCAGTGATGCAACAAATATTGTCGTGTACCTTATGAATAGAGCACACACATTATGGATTCATGAATTGGCACCATATCAAGATTATTATGGTAAGGAAATTGATCTTCTTTACTTGAAAATATTTGGATGTACTTTTTATGTATGTGTGCCAAGTGAAATGAGGCACAAGCTACAACTAGTGTGTATTTCTAGGATATTCAAATGATCATAAAGATTATAGGTGCTTCACCCCAAACATAAAGGATTTGAGGATATCAAGACATGTAACCTTTGATGAGCTAATCCCTTGGTATAAGAAATATGATTGTATGCAAGAATATGAAGAAGAAAGATGTGGAGATGATGAAAAACAACTCAAAAAACTAAACCACCCAAGGAGTTCCATCAATGAAGATAGCTCCAATATAAACACATGATGGAGAGCCAAAGCTTTAAGCTATGAATAAGAATCAACCAACAAACAAAAAGAAACATTGTGAGAGTTCGATGAAGATGGTAATGAAGTTGAAGGCGATGAAGGACACATGATGGAGAGAGAAGGCACATCAAAGAAAGAGATCAAGTACCCAAGTTAAAAGAGGTTTATTCCTCCAAAAGGTAAATAATTACATTCATCTAGGTTTATCCAAGTAAAATTTACTTCTGAATCTTACATGGAAATTCATTATGCATATATGAACGAAGTAGTTGAAGATAATGAGGCCAACTCTTATGAGGATGCAAGCAGGTACATTGAATCGAAAGAGGCAATGCAAGAAAAGAATTTTTCCACTTGAGAAGAATCAAACATGCAATCCAATGCCTAAGAAGGAGGAAATGAAGATAGTAGGTAATAAGTGGGTGTATAAATTTAAGAAGAACTTAGATGAATGTATTTCTTGGCTCAAAGCAAGATTGGTGGCAAAGGGTTTGCACAAATACTTGGAGTGTAATTTGAAGAGACATCCAACCTTGTGGCAAAGATGAGCACCATTAGGGAACAAATTGCAATGTTTGGAACAAAAGGATGGAAGTGCTCCTATTTAGGTATCAAGAATTCCTTTCTCAATGGATACTTCGAGGAAGTGCTATATATGGAGCAACCACTAGGTTTTCCATATCATGCTTATAGGGAAAAAATGGAACTTCATGCCAAAATCAAGGTCAAAATACTTGGAACAATAGATTTATGGAGTAATTGATCAAGTTGACTACAATCAATGCAAGGGGGATCCATCTCTCTTCATCAAAGAAAGAGGAGAACTTGTACTCCACATGTATGTGTAAGTAGATTATCTTATCATTATATGTAATGATACAAAAGGCATTGGCTTAGAAAGGAGTTTTAGATCTGTGATGTTTGAGATAATTTCTTGGCATTGAGGTTGCCTACAAAGAATAAGTTATTATGCTCATAAAAAGGAAGTAATTCTAAACCTACTTGAGAGGTTTGGGATGCTACATTTCAAGCCCATTTTCAATCCCATTGAGGTTAGTATAAAGCCAAGGTCCACTAATAGAGAACTAGTAGAGGATGTAACTTTGTATCAATCTATTGTAGGACCTTTATATTATGCCACAATAAATAGGCCTGAGATAGCATATGGAGTTGGCATGATATCACAATTTATTCATAGTCCAAGGACTATACACTTGCAAGCTACAAGAGGATTGTCAAGATATCTTGCCTACTAGAAATGAAGTATTTTTCTACTCATTTAGTGATGATATATAGGTCAAAGCTTAGTGTGATGCCAATTGAGACGGTTGAGAGGAAGGAAGAAGGAGTACAATTGGTTACCTAGTCATGCTAGGTAGAAAGATCATCTCATGGAATTCAAAGAAGCAGCCCATAGTGGCATTATCATCCATTGAGGCTGAGTATAGAGTCGTGTTGCTAGTTACATGTGAGGTAATGACGATTAAGAGGATATTTATAAAGCTCAACATTAAAAATGAATGATTAAAACTTAGCTCAAGGCTCAAGGGGGTGGATGGTATGTGGATATATTATTTGGAGGCTTCATATCATGAATTTCACCGACCAACAAGTTTCAACTACTTTCTTAAGTCATAAATGACCAAAACCTTAATCCGCTGATTGAGAACTTCTTGGAAAGTTTATAGTTTAAGGAAGTTTTTGCACAAAACCCCCTGCTCATTTAGGCATTTTGGTAGTTTATACTACTCTATAGTTAGCCATTCCTCACTGCCTTTGTATTTAGTGAGTTAGTTTTTGTTTTAGTTGTAATTACGTATTGCATTATCCATTGGGAATGATTCCACTTGTCTTTGATTGCTTGTACATTTTAATAAGATTTATATAAGGTTCCTAATTCTTTCATGATTGAGCTATGAATGAACTTGCAAGTAGTGAATGTGTCTCTCTACCCATAGGAAGATAGCAACAAAGAAAGCTAATCTATCTTCTAGAGGTCAGTTCTCCATGTAGGTCTATGCAAATAAAAAGTTTATAGTTTTGTGGATAGTTAAGAGTATCTTTTCATTCTCAAAAGTTTCACTATATTAACAGAATCACATTTTGAGTTAGAGCTAAAACTTTGACTCTAGGTCATTGTGGAAGAAAAACCTGTGAGTGCCTACAACCTTCCAAAGCTACATAGGAGTGTTGATTCATCGCCCAAGAGTGATACTAGAGCATCTCAAAGCATTTGGTACTCTTGAAGGACGTGACAGAAAACATTTGAAGATGGTAAACATGTTAGGAAAGGACCGATAGGAGACCTACAAGATACATCAAGTTTCAAAGTGGTTTTTGAAATTAGGAGCAAAAAAATCAATACATATCAAGGGTGGAAGTTATTAGAAGGTAATCAGTTTGAGCTTTTCTATTCCATCACACTCATGGGAATTTTAGGAATAATGGAGGCTTAAGCAATGGTTTATTATGCTACCCATACCAAATAGAGAATTTGGACAAAGGAGGCTACCAACCTTGGAGATTTTAGGTTCACAATTTCCTTATGGGGACTTGAAAACAGGGATTACTTGGTGGACTTGAGCCTAGGCCTCAATATGTAGAGCCATTCATGCAAGCACAGGTAAAGGAAGTGAATGTGTGAATTGAAAGAGATAGAAGATTCTTATTCATCTTACCTAAACATATTCATAATAGCATGATCAGCCATATCCAAGACTTGGATCATTCAAGAAAGTGTGAGTGGCTTTGGTAGCTCATACACTAAATGGGCTATAAGATGATGAAAAATGCATTTTATTCATTGATTAATTATATGTAAGGGAATCACTGCTAGATTTTGAAAAACTAGTCACACTCATGGTGACCAAGGAAGTGGACCTGAATGGAGGTCATTCAAAGGGCAATGAAGCCCAAGTGTTTTATATAGCTAGAGGGAAAGGAAAGAAAGGTGTACACAATGGACAAGGAAAAGGTAGAAGAAGATCAAGCAATGAACAAGAAGGTTCAAGGTAAATCTATGGAGCATGTTGGAGTTCAAGGTTTGTGGAAGCATAAGAAAAACACAAGAAAGAAGAAGAAGCTTGATGAACAATACCCAATATTGAATGTATTACCAGTATAATGTATAAAGATAAGTAGCCCATTAGGGTAATAGGCATATATACAAACCGGGGGGAAAAGCTCCTAAAGAGGGAAAAAAGTGCCTTGACGGTGCTAGTGTGTTCACACACATCAGTACCTAAATATATCAACAAATCCCCCTTGGGAGTGATGTAGTGAACAAGGACCTGGCACTTATGTATAAGGAAGTGCCAAGCTATGTGGAATTAATCCACAAAAGGAAGTAAGCCTAAAGTTTTGTGGAAAGCTTCAAACATCTCCCTAGGTAGAGCCTTTGTGAAAAGGTCTGCAATGTTCTCGTGTGTGGGCACATATGCCAAACTGATCTCTCCAGCAGAGAACCTCTCTCAGACATAAGGAAAATGCACCTCAATGTGCTTAGTGCAAGCATGGAATATAGGGTTCCTCGCAACTGTCAGTGCACTCTCACTATCAATGAAGATGGTAGTGGCAGAACCTTGACCAACACCCAAATCAGCCATAAGGCGTTTGAGCAACACACACTCAACAGTCATTGTGAAAGCTACCCTATACTCAACCTCACAACTACAAGTGGCCATAGTAGACTGCTTCTTGCTCAACCAAGATATACATGACCTATCAAGCATGAAGCAAAAGCGAGTAGCAGGCACACGAATGTCATAGCATCTAGCCCAGTCAGGGTAAAAAAACGCATGTAAATTTGGCATTAGTGTTCCCCCTTGCAATAAAACAGTCCAAGTAGATGGGTATCACTCAAGTAGAAAAAGATGTACTTAACTGCCTGCCCATGCTTGACACCTGGGCAATGCATAAACCTGCTCATCTATGAGACAGTAAATTGAATATCACTCAATCATAAACCTGTGTCCATAGAAGTGGCAATGGGTTTATAGTCTTCAAAGCCAAAACACTCCAATAATGTGTCAATATATTTTGTTTGACACAAAACTATTCTGCCATCAAAATCTGACATCTCAAATGAGGCATGAAGATCAGTATTAAAATCAACAATATGCTTCTCATGAGGACAAGTGAGCAACATCTTATCAACATACAAAACAATTATCAGAAGCACATCATTTGCACGCTTAACATATAAGGTGCTCTCAGTTGGACTATTCTCAAAACCATGTGCAGTGAGGTAGGCATGTATATTTCCGTACCAAGCACGTGGTGCTTGATTCAAACCATATAAAGCCTTTTTTCAACATGCACATTGTGTTTTCATGCCCTTTCTTCACAAAGCCACAAGGCTGAAAAACATACACTCCATGCAAGTCACCATTCAAAAATGTAGTTTTAATGTCCAACTGATGTACATTCCAACCATGATGAGCTGCAAGTGCACATATGCTATGAACAATATTCATTCGACATGTTGGAGCTAAGGTCTCATCAAAATCAATGCCTCTTTCTTGAGCATAACCCTTTGCAATAAGCCTAGCGTTACACCGTTGAACTGTTTCATCAGGCTTACACTTCAGCTTATATACACACTTAGTGCCTTCTTGCCAGGAGGCAAGTCACATAAAGACCAAGTACTATTTTTCATAATAGCATCATATTCTAATTGCATAGCAGCCATCCAATTTTGACAATTTTGTGCTTCATCAAACGAAATAGGTTCATTCTCATCACAGAGACTAGACGCAGCCATAGCATAGCAATCTGATGCAAAAGAAGCACTATGAAAGCCAAAGGAGTATTATATGACATAGGTGCATCTAACTTGGTATCATGCAAAGTCTCCACCAACCATTTTGGCAGAGTTTTTGCCTCCTCCATATCAGCTCTCTCATGAAGAAGTGCATCATGTAAATCTATGTAAAAAATGGAATGATTTGCATCATCACATGAAACCTGTAAAGGCTGAGAAGTTGCCTCATTTGGACCAACACTAGACTATCCACCTATAAAAAGAGGCAACAAAGTGTCATACATGTCTTTGGAGCTAACTGATGTCTCCTTAGTACATGAAAGTAATGGTTGAATAGCATCTTCCATAAAAACAACATCACAACTAACCAAAATGTGTTTAGTTTGTGGATGATACAGACAATAGCCTTTGCTTTCAGAACTGTACCAAACAAAAATACATTGCACTACTTTATCATCCACCTTCATGTGTTGTTCTTCAAGCACTAACGCATATCCTAAACAACCAAAAACGTGTAGGTGAGAAACAAATGGCTTAAAACCATGTCAAGCCTCATATGGAGTGATAAACTGTAATGCTTTAGTGGGACACTTGTTAAATACATATGTTGCACACATAACAGCCTCAAACTAGAAACTATGTGGTACAATGTGACTCTTGACCATACACCTCACCATCTCCATGAGTGACCTATTCGATAATTACATATTCCCATCTTCTACAATTGATTGTATATTTGTAAAACACCTTTACACATTTCTTGTAGATTCCTTGTATTTGTATTCATATGTTCTAAATTTTCTTGAGGAATGTGTTTCAAATGTTTCATTGTGTTTACTCCACTTAGGTTTTTCTTGAAACCAAAATGAAGTCACAGGTGATAAGTCTCAAATGTTTCACTATGTGTTGAGATATGGCATTTGCTGAAAATTGATTTTTCCCTCTACTTGAATGCAAAAAGCAGCCCGCCATTGTCATTGAGATTTTCTCTCCTCTCTCACTTATGAAGGCCTACAAGAAACACATTCGGTGAAGGTAGCAAAAATTCCTTGAGAAGTTCAAGATGTGTCAAGGATGTCAAAGGGAGTTCACATGCAAAGTTTGGAAGAAATCAAGAAAATCTTGGGTAACGGTCAAAGTTGTTCAAATTTTGGAAATTAGGGAAAAAAATTCACTATCCCCAAATCACATGAAAGTTCACATACTTGTAAAGCCTATCAAATTCAGTCTTTTGCCTCAATTTCACATGTAGATGGATTTTCTAGCACACTGATATGCCATGTGCATTTTGCAAAAATGTAATTTTTCCACTTAGACCCCAAAAAATCTTGTATAGAAATTTATGTCAGCCATATGGTTGGGCATCTATAAAGATAATATGTGGCTATATGTGTACAAATTTTCAAGGCTATCAGAGCTCCCTACACACCTTCATGCCACCTTGGAAACTTCCAAATGTAGTCAAACTTATATAAGGGAGATTAAGATGGGAGTTTTTTCTTGCATGTTCCTAAAGAAGATCTTTCAAAACATAGCCATCCAAATTTTTATCTTCATGAAAGCATATTTGGAGGTTCAAAGAGATCAAAATCCAATTTTCAAAGTCACCACAGTTTTCTAGATTAAATAAATTGAAGGCTTGAAGGGTTGCCACATGGCAAAAGATGATTGAACCATGTTGTATGGTTAGGATGAGCTAACTCTACAAAAGAAATCACAATCAGCATTCCGTATGAGGATTAGAATGAACATAAGCCTATGCTTAGTCATATGCGCATGTATGGTTGTTTGCCATATGCTCTCATGTCATCACAGAAACATTATGAAATCTATGACAAGGAAAAGAAATGTATATTTTTTCTTATTGTATTGAAAGTAAGGGATACCATTTACACCATCCATTGATGGACACAATTATTGTGAGTTGAGATGTGGCATTTGCTAAAAATTTAGTTTTCCATCAACTTGAATGCAAAACGTAGTCAACCATTGTCATCGCAATTTTCTCTCCTCCCTCACTTATGAAGGCTTACAAGAAACACATTTGCTTAAGGTAGATGAAATTCTTTGAGAAGTCCAAGATGCGTCAAGGATGTCATGGGGAGTTCACATGCAAAATTTGGAAGAAATCAGGCAAATCTTGGGTAGACATCAAAATTGGCCAAATTTTGGAAATTAGGGCAAAAAGTTAACTATCACCAAATCACATGAAAATTCATATACTTTTAAAGCCTATCAAAGGTAGCCCCTAGCTCGAATTTCACATACAGATGGATTTTCTAGCACATTGATATGCCATGTGCATTTTATGAAAATGTAATTTTTCCACTTAGACCCTACAAAATCTTGTATAGGAATTTCTATTAGCCATATGGTTTAGCATGTATAAAGATCATATGGGGCCATCAGAGCTTCCTATACACCTCAATGCAAGCTTGAAAAATTCCAAATGTAGTCAAACTTATATAAGAGAGATTTAGATGGGAGTTTTTTTCATATTCCTAAAGGACAGCTTTCAAAACATCTCCGTCCAAAGTTTCATCTTCATCAAAGCATAGTTGAAGGTTCAAAGAGATCAAAATCCAATTTTCAGAGTCACCATATTTCTCTATGTCAAGCAAATTGAAGGCTTGAAGGGTTGCAACATGGCAAAGAGATGTTTGATTCCTGTTGTATGGTCATGGTGAGCTAACATTCAAGGGTGGAGATGCACAAAAGCTTAAAGCAAGGAAGATCCACGAGTTTTTTAATCGGATAAGCTTATTTTGATGGCCAAAGATCAATAATGCAAAGTTCTTCTTGATGTATCAATAATTTTCATCCTATGTTTCAAAATGGTTTAAATAATGTGTCTTTAACATTTCTATAAACGTATCCACATGCACAAGTAGAAAATGATCTATACCAACTTGAATAGATTGAATTGCAATTCACTCAAATAAATAGATCCTTTTTTGTTATGCTTACCTTGACATATGCATACACCTAGTTTTAACATATACATGCATGATAACTACACAAGTACACACACACACGCACACACATATATATATATATATATATATATATATATATATATATATATATATATATATATATATATATATATATATATATATATATATATATATATATATATATTTAGGAAACTTTAGTTCTTTATGAATTTTTTTTCTTCAAACTTGAATAAGCTTTTGTAAATATCAGAAATCAGATTAAAAGAAGACTTGTTTACGGAAAACATGTTTAGCTTTTGAGAGAGAGAGAGAGAGAGAGAGAGAGAGAGAGAGCAAAATTAATATAACCGGACCTCAAGAAAAGCATTGACTGCAGTACCACACAACTTAAAAATGAAGAGAAATTCGATATATCTCTTACCAAATGTACTTCAATTAGATTATCAAAAACGTGAGGTCTATTATACTATAGCAGTTCAATTTCAATTGGCATTTACTAAGAATGCATTTCACATATGATTCATGCTAAAGTGATAATACAACCTCTGAGATCTCCCATGTTATAAATATATCTTTAGATCAAAACAAGGAAGGAAGATGTCTCAAGAATGTCTTGCATGTACCACAAAGAACTTGGTGTCCATTGGGCAAATGGTTGAAAGAGGTTATCAAATAAGATTCAACAAAGGTGAATTATTTGCAAAAAATATTAGTCAAGGGTACAAGGTTATAGAAAGAGGAATGAACTAAGGAGACTCTTCACTTTAGAGGTGAACTCTAATCCCACTCAACATGTGTACTTCATATATGGCAACAAGTAGATTCGGGAGTTGTACTTGTGGCATAAGAGGATAGGCCACATCAATCTACAAATTAGAATGAAGGAAATGAAATCATGATTTGTGGCATAAGAGGATAGACCACATCAATGTACAAAGAATGAAGGAAATTAAATCAAATGGGCTGGTTTAAGGGCTACCTAACTTCCAAGGACAAGGTATGAAGCATGTATGTGAATCTTGTAAATTAGGTAAGCAATTAGCTATGCTTAGATTCAAGAAAAGTGGCTACATGGGCCAACATCCATTGGAGTTGATACATACAAATGTGTGGGGCAAACCAAACAACATCCTTTTGAGGTAACAAGTACTTCGTCACTTTATTGGATGACTGCACAAGGATGGTTTAGGTTTATTTCATTAAACAAAAATCATATATGTTTACATGTTTCAAAACATTCAAGGCAATGGCAAAGAAGGAGACATGTATGCACATAAAAAAGCTAAGGCCTGATGGAGGAGGGATAATTTTTCTCAAATGTAATTTATGATTTTGTATGGGATCAAGGCATCAAGAGGCAAGCAAAATGCATGTACAAACTCCAACAAAATAGGCTAGTATAGAGAAGGAATACATATTGCAAAGATTTTTTTAGCAATGCTTAATGAGATGAATGTACCTAACATGTTTTGCAGCGATGCAACAAATACCACCATGTACCTTATGAATAGAGTAGCTACGTTAGGGATTCATGGATTGGCACCATAGCAAGATTATTATGTTAAGAAAATTGATCTTTTTTACTTGAAAATATTCATGCGTACTTGTTATGTACATGTGCCCATTGAAATGAGGCACACGCCACAACCAATGTTTTTTTCTAGGATATTCAAATGATCATAAAGGTTATTGGTGCTTGAACCTAAACATAAAGGACTTGAGGATATCAAGGCATGTAAGCTTTGATGAGCTAATCCCTTTGTATAAGAAATATGATTTTATTTAGGAATATGAAGAAGAAAGATGTGGAGATGGTGAAAGAGAAAGCAACATAGAGCTAAACCACACAAGGAGTTCCATCAACAAAAATAGCTCAAGTATGAAGACATTAGGGAGGGTGAGTATCTTTAAGCAATGAAGAACAATCAATAAAAAAAGTCAAAGAAACATTGGGAGAGTTGGACAAATATGGTGATGAAGTTGAATACAATGAAGGACACATTATGGATAGAAGGCACATCAAAGAAAGAGATCAAGTACCCAAGTGAAACGAGGCTAATTCTTCCAAAAGATGAAGTAAGAAAGTCATATTGGGTTATCCAAGTACAATTTTACTTATGAATCTTACATGGACATGCATCATGCATATATGAACAAAGTAGTTGAAGATCAAGAGTCCAACTATTATGAGGATGCAAGCATGTACATCGAATGGAAAGAGGCAATGCAAGAAGAGCTTTTTTCCACTTGAGGAGAATCAAACATGGAATTCAATGCCTAAGAAGGATGAAATGAAGATAATAGGTAATAAGTGGTTGTATAAATTTAAGAAGAATCTAGATGGATCTATTTCTAGGTTCAAAAGAGGATTGGTGGCCAAGGGTTTGCACAAACCTATGGAGTGGACATTGAAGAGACATTCAACCTATTGGAAAAGATGAGAACCATTAGCAAACACATTGCAATGTCTACAAGAAAAGGATGGAAGCACATCTAATTAGGTATCAATACTACCTTTCTCGATGGAGACTTGGAGGAAGAGGTATACATGGTTGCACGTTTTCCATATAAAGGTTATAGGTTGAAGAACGCACTTTATGGCCTAGATCAAGGTGGAAGGACTTGGAAGAATAGATTTGTGGAGTAGTTCATCAAGTGCAGTTACAATCAATGCAAGCCAGATCCATCTCCCTTCATCAAACAAAGTGGAAAACTTGAACTCCACATGTGTGTGTAAGTAGATGATCTTATCATTATAGGTAATGATACAAAAGGCATTGAGGAGATGAAGGCAGATCTTGGAAATGAGTTTTAGATCTTTGATGTTGGAGATCTTTTCATGGCATTGAGGATGTGTACAAAGAAGTCAGTATTATGCTCATACAAAGGAAGTATATTCTAGACCTACTTGAGAGCTTTGGGATGCTACATTGCAAGCTTATTTCCCATCCCATGGAGGTTAGTGTAAAGGTAAGCTCCACTAATGGAGCACCAATAGAGGATGTAACTTTGTAGCAATCTATTGTAGGCTCTTCAGATTATGCCACAATAAGTAGGCCTGACATAGCATATGGAGTTGGAATCATATCCCAATTTATGCATAGTCTAGAGACTATACACTTGCAAGATACAAGAGGATTGTTAAGGCATCTCAAGTCTACTATAAATGAAGGAGTTTTCTACTCATGTAGTGATGATATATAGGTCAAAGCTTAGTGTGATGTCAATTGGGCAAGTTCAAAGGAAGATAAAAGAAGTACAATTGTTCACCTAGACATGCTAGGTAGCAAGCCCATCTCATGGAAAAAAAACTTGAATATACTTTTGTAAATATCAGAATTTAGATTAAACGAAGACTTGTCTACAAGATTTTCTCAAACTTCGCTTTGTAAAAATATGTTTAGCTTTAGAGAGAAAGAGACAGAGAGAGACAGAGAGTGAGAAAAACTAATATAACCAAACCTCGAGAAAAGCATTGATTGTAGTCCCACACAACTTAAAAATGAGTAGAAGTTCAATATATATCTTACAAAATGTACTTGAATTCGATTATCAACAACCTAGAGTCTATTATAGCTAAAGCAATGATACAACCTATGAGATCTCCCATGTTTCAAATATATAGTTATATGAAAACAAGGAAGGAAGATGTCTCAAGGATGTCTTGCATGTACCTACGATCACAAAAAACCTGGTGTCTATTGAGAAAATGGTTGATAGGGGGTATCAAGTAAGATTCAAGAAAGGTGAATTATCTGCAAAAAATGTGAATCAAGGGTAAAAGGTCATAGAAAGAGGAATGAAGCAAGGAGACTCTTCACTTTAGGAGGAAAAATCTAATTCCACTCCACATGTGCACTTCACATATGGCAACAAGTAGATTTTTGGGTTGGACTTGTGGCATAAGAGGATAGGCCACATCAACGTACAAAGAATGAAGAAAATGAAATTAAATAGGCTAGTTGAAGGTCTACCTAACTTCCCAGGATAGGTTACAAAGCATGTATGTGAATCGTGTCAATTAGGGAGTAAATCTAGGCTTGGATTCAAGAAGAGTGCCTCCATGAGTCAATAGCCATTGTAGTTGATACATATAGATGTGTGAGGCAAACCAAAGAGCAATCAATCTGAGGTAATAAGTACTTGGTTATTTTCTTAGATGATTCCACAAGGATGGTTTAGGTCTATTTCATCAAACACAAATCATACATGTCTACATGTTTCAAAAAATTCAAGGAAATGGTAGAGAAAGAGACATGTACATACATCAAAACGCTAAGGCCAGATGGAGGGGCAGAAGATTTCTCCATTGAATTTTATGATTTTTTATAGGATTAAGGCATCAAGAGGAAACTAAAATGCATGTAGAAACCCCAAAAAGAAGGCTAGTATAGAGAAAGAATAGATACAGTGTAGAGATTGCTAGAATAATGTTGAATGCAATGAATGTACCTCACATGTTTTGCAGTGATGGAACAAATATTATTGAGTACCTTATGAATAGAGCACATACATTAAGGATTCATGAATTGGCACCATATCAAGATTATTATGGTAAGAGAATTGATCTTTCTGACTTGAAAATATTTGGATGTACTTCTTATGTATGTGTGCCAAGTGAAATGAAGGACAAGCTACAACTAGTGTGTGTTTGTAGGATATTCAAATGATCATAAAGATTATAGGTGCTTCACCCCAGACATAAATGATTTGAGGATATCAAGGCATGTAACCTTTGATGAGCTAATCCCTTGTTATAATAAATATGATTGTGTGCAGGAATATGAAGATGAAAGATCTGAGATGATGAAACACAACTCAACATAGAGCTAAACCACCCAGCTCAAGTATAAACACACCATGGAGGGCCAGAGCTTTAAGCTATGAAGAACAAGAAATCAACAAAGGAAAAGAACATTGTGAGAGTTTGATGAATACTTAAAGTCATCTAAAGTTATCCAAGTAAAATTTACTTATCAATCTTACATGGAAATTCATTATACATATATGAACAAAGTCCTTGAAGATAATAAGCCCAACTCTTATGAGGATGCAACCAGGTACATTGGATTGAAAGAGGCAATGCAAGAAAAGCTTTTTTCCACTTCAGGAGAATCAAACATGCAATCCAATGCCTAAGAAGGAGGAAATGAAGATAATAGGGAATAAGTGGGTGTATAAATTTAAGAAGAATTAAGATTAATGTATTTCTAGGCTCAAAGCAAGATTGGTGGCCAAGGGTTTGCACAAACCTTTGTACTAGAATTTGAAGAGACATCCAACCCTATGGCAAAGATGAGCACCATTAGGAACACTTTGTTTGCGTGCTTCTATAGATGTCTAACTCCAACAATCTGCATCATCACATGAAACCTATAAAGGTTGAGTAGTTGGATCATTCGGACCACACTAGACTATACACCTATAAAAAGAGGCAACAAAGTGTCATACATGTCTTTGGAGCTAATTGATGACTCCTTAGTACATGAAAGTAATGCCTGAATAGCATGTTCCACAAAAACAACATCACGGCTAACCAAAATCCATTTAGTCTGTGGATGATACAAATGATAACCTTTGCTTTCAGAACTGTACCCAACAAAAATACATTTCACTACTTTATCATCCAACTTCATGTTGTTCAAGCACTAATGCATATGCTAAACAACCAAAAACACGCAAGTGAGCAAAAAATGGCTTATGAACATGCCACGCCTCATATGGAGTGATGGATTGCAATGATTTAGTATGACACCTAATAAATACATATGCTCCACACATAATAGCCTCAAGTCAGGAACTATGTGGTAACACTTGACTCTATCATACACCTCGCCATCTCCATGAGTGAAGTGTTCTTCCATTTAGCAAATCCATTCTATTGAGGTGTATAGGACACTGTACACTGTTGTTTTATCCCATGTTCAACCAGAAATGTAGTAAAATTAGAAGACATATATTCTTGGCCTCGATGAGAATGGAGGGTGCCCATTTTAAATGTTCATAGATTTTCTACCAAAACCAAAAATTGTTTGAAGCACATAGATACTTCAGACTTTTCTTTCAATGGATATACCCATGCATGCCTGGAAAAATCATCAATGAAAATCAGAAAGTAAAGATAGTTTTCAAAAGAGGGTGTGTGCATAGGACCATAGACATCATTGTGAACAAGCTGCAATTTCTAAGTAGCTCAACTGAACCATCTTTTGGGAATGAGGAACACTACATTTTGCCCAAAATACATCCTTTATAGGCATGTTTACCAGGTGCCTCAAGTTTGGACAAAGAGGACTCCATTTCATATTTGTGTAGGCATAGCAAACTAGCAAAATTGAGATGGCCAAAGCATGCATGCCAAAGCTTTGCATCTAACATAGCCTAAGAATCATGTTGTGCACATGCTGAATCATTCACAGATTTTTCATAGTCTATGAGCTTATACAACCTACGACATAAAATGCCAAAAACAATAATGATATCATCATTTGACATATCATGAATTGTACATGTGTCATCAACAAATTTCAGAACCAAGCCAATCTTGACTAAAGCTGAAATTGATAAAAGATTCTTCTTGATCCCTAACACAAATAAAGCATTTGACAATGTAAAAGAACTACCATCAACAATAGTCAAAATGATCTTGCCAACTCCCATGACAAGATGAGTTGTTGGTGCATGTGGCAGTATTAATTCTAGGGACAGGCTCGAATGAAGTGAAGAAACTGTTGTACGAGGTAATATGTTTTTTTGCCCCACTATCAAAGTACCAAACATTTGATTCTACTATAGGAATACACTATTCATGAGGAGATGGGTCATAACTAAAAATAGTGGTAAATGCCCATTCTTCATTCTACACAAGATTAGTAGACTTTGTTTTGGGTGTAGAGGCCTTTCCAACAACCATTCTAGCCTATTTCTTCCTTGCCTCTTTAGCAACTAGTTTTAGATGAATCTTTATCACATGATCATTTCCTTTATAGTATTTGCGAAATAATATCTGCTTTTCTATTTTCTTTGTGTCTCTATCATCCTTCGTTGATTGTGCAGAATTAGTAGATTTTTGCTTACTAGTAGAAGAGCTCCATTGACCTTTACCCTCTTAACTAGCTAGGAAAGTTTGATCTACAACATGCATAATAGACATATTCTACCTAGACTGATCTTCCTGCAATAGAAGAGAGACTAACTCCTCAAATGTTAAGGCATTTGGATTGCCTTTCATCATTAAATAAAGAGTAGAATCAAAACTCTGATATGAAGTGGGAAGACCATTGAGAATAGTTTGCACTTGAACTGTCATCCAAGACTTCATGAACAGAAATCAACTACTCCTTCAAATCTTTGATCTTTGCCAAAAAATTGTCCATGGAATCTCCTTCATTCATGGCCTCCTTAGCTATTCAGCAAGAGTGAATGTGAGGAATAATGGCACATTTGATGGACAAGGCTATCAATGCATGTGCCTGAGTACCTTTGCCATCCCAACAAATTTGCTCTATAGTAGGTGCAGTAGGAATCGCAACATGAATAGGAACATGAAGAATATCGGCATCTTCAATGCCGTCTGCATCACCTTCAACAACTGTGTTTGTAGATGTAATAGGATGTTTTTCAACACCTTGCACAATATTCCACAGTCCTTTTGCAACTAATACATGATGCATCATATAAGCCCACAATGGATAATTGGTACCATCCAACTTATCCTCAACAACCAACATATGGAATACATCACTGCTTTCAGCCATGATCACTAACTAAAAAACCCTAATGCAAAAAAATGATTGTATCTCAAAAAGATAAAGAGAACTATCCTATCAAGTTGTGCTAAATCTGTAGCAGACTTTGAGACACTTATATCGGCAAACCAAAACTTGTTTCTATCTTTGGCACAAAAAGACAAAACTGCTTGCACAAGCACTCCAATAGTATGTTTGAAGGCAGAAACGGGCTCTGATCGCAATTTCGGCACCACATAGCAAAGCTGTTTTGAGCTCCTAATCACCCTAACTATCTTCACCAATTTTTGTGTGATTCTGAGACTGTGATCGGAGGGTTGTTGACAATGCCCTAGATGAAACGACGCCTACTCTAATACCTATTGTTCGAGTTCAAGGTCTATGGAAGCATGTGAACAACACAAGGAGGAAAGCACAACACCCAATACTAAATGTATTACCACTATAATGTACAAAGATAAGTAACCCATTAAGGTAATAGGCGTATATACAAGCCGTAGGAAAAAAACCTCCTAAACAAGGAAAAAAGTGCCCCAATCACCCTAGTGTGTTCACACACATCACTAAATATATCAACAAAGTAAGGGGGAGAGGAAGAGCTAGATGAAGCGGAAGTCAAACTTAAAGAAGGGAATACACAAAGGAATGCTACAATTGTGGCAAGTTAGACCACTTTGCAAGGGATTGTTACCCAAAGGACAACCAAGGAAGCTACAAGAACAATCAAGGTAACTTTTCAAAGACTTAAAATACATAAACAAATTATAATATCTTATCCACAATGCAAAGAAGTGTTAGGAGAGAAGGATAGACACCGCATCGTACATCGGTAGTGGATGTTCAAATCACATGAGCTGCAATAAGGAAATGTTTTGCAATCTGCTTGAACCAAGCACAAAAGGACATGTAGAAATAAAGGATGATGCCAAAACATAGGATCACACACATAGCTGATGTTCCTTTGGATGAAAATCAGAATGCAAGTTGTCTTAAGATGTGTTACATGTGCCCACAATCACAAAGTACATAGTATCAATTGGACAAGTGGTTGAAATAGGGTATGTAGTCAAGTTCAACAAAAAAGGATGGTTTGTGAAAGATCCAAGGGAAGGCTACAAGGTAATCATTGAAGACAAGGAAGGATGGTTGTTTACTATGGAGGTAAGACTATCCTAATCACATATGGTCCATTTGGTATTTCGCAGCAAGCAAATAGCTCAAGTGGATTTGCAACACAAGAGGATTAGCCACATAAACCTTCAAAAGTTGAAGGACATGAAAAAGAAAATTTTGATAACTTGTCTTCAAACTCTCAAAGTATGCAACATTTGTGTGAAACATGTCAATTCAGGAAGCAAGCAAGGCTTCAATTCAAGAAGAGTACACAAAGGAGAAGTTTTTTATTGGACCCCATTCACACTAATGTATGGGGACCAAGCAAGGAGCCCTCATTGCAAGGGAAAAATTATTTTGTTATCTTCATTGATGATCATACAAGAGTGACATGGTTGTATTATATGAATTCAAAAGCTAAAGTGTTTTGTCACTTTAAAACTTTCAAAGAACTTCTCAAAAAGGAGATGTGAAGGTACATAAAGACTATTGCTTTGATGGAGGGGAGACTACTTTTCCAAGGAGTTTTTTGAGTTTTTGTTTCATAATGGCATCAAGAGATAATATACATGAGGGTATGCAGCTCAATAAAATGGGGTTGCAAAGAGGAAAATAGGGCACATAGCTGAAGTGCCAAGATCCATGATCAACAAGATAAATGTTCCATAGGATGCAAGAAGTACAACCATGCACATCATGAACAGATGCCCCACTTCAGGTGTACACGCTTTAATTCCATATGAAGTGGTATCGTAAGAAACTAGATTTATCGCATTTCAAGATTTTTTGTTTTGTACCTTGTGTGCATGTGCCTTATGCATTTAGGCATAAACATGAAGCAAAAGCATAAAGTTGTATCTTTATTGGGTATTCCATTTAGCAAAAAGGTTTTAGATGATATGATCCTAAAACCAAAGAGCTAAACATGTCTAGAAATCTTATGTTTAATGAATTGCTGCCATGCTATGGTGTGAAAAATTCATTGCAAGTTGAAGACATATATCATGCCAAGAGCAGACAAGTAGAAGAACAATAAAATGTAAAGATTTTTTGTCCTGAGGATAATATCAGAGGGAATCCACACATCTCTATAACTAGCCCGAGAGCGACCTTCAAATTAGTGAAGTGTGGCGATTGATATCTCTTTGTATTTCTAGGCTCTATTGCAGCTATTTTGCTCCCAATTGTAAGCACTAATTATACTTTCTATTTGTCAATTGGATATAATCTTGGTGTCCTTGGATATCCCTTATACTGCTTTAATGTTGAACTAGGGGCTTTATTCTCTGGGTACTCTCTAAGAACAGCTTACTAGAGTGAAGTGTGGTCTCTGTTTGACTAGCTACTATGTGAAATCAAGTATCTTATCTTGTAGACACTGTTTCTTTCATTGTATGCATCTATATAGAGTGAAATTTAATTTCTTAAAATTCTCCTTGTGTCTATTACAAGTTTGCTTCATCAGAGCTCTTTGGATAGGCTTTGAGAAAGAGCAATTTTGTTGTGCAAAGGTTCAAGTATGTGTACGTGTGAAGGTCATTCACACTTCATGGTTGCATAGGGTTTGATCTAATTCCCCCAACTTATTTGTGTGTGTTTGTATCTATTTAGATTGGAGATAAGTTCTTTATCCATGTAATTGTATCATATTTTATATTTTTCATTATTCTTTTATACTAATTTATTCATATTTCCAAATTTGATTTTATCAAATGTATTTTCATGTTTGATTTATTTATACATTGTTATATACATGTCTTTTGTTTATGCATTTGTAATTCTTTATATGTTTAGATACTCATACTTGTATTTTTTAACATATCTATATATTTATCTTGATTTTTTTACTTAGATTTTCATCATAATTTTAGCTATGTGTTAATATGTTAGATATACTTAATAATCCACACTCAACTGATCACAAATGATCTATTGTGCTCTAAGTTGTAAGTCCCCGGTTATGAGAAGAAGTAATTTTTAGAGTGTGGATATTTTTGGAAGATTAACTTTCAATTTAGATGAATGCTATGTGTGAATATTGATGTAAATACATGAGCCTAATCATGAGTTGTAGGTAGGGCATAAAGTTCTAGGCCACTAGGTTGCCATTGAAGGAGAAATAAATGCATTTTGGTGGGATGGAGTTTCCCTCATGCAACCTTAATGGGGGGAGTGCAAAGGGGGGCTTGCCCTATTTTTGGGGCTAACGGGGCCTATCCCCTCAATCCAGAGGGCAATTTGGTACTACTTGTGTTCATAAAGATATCCTCAAGAACTATTTCTTTTTGGACTACTTTGCCTCTCCCCAACTTGTATTGTAAAGGCTATATAAGCATGGCATATGCGACACTTAACATATCATTGTTCTTTAGTAAGACCTTATTCTAGAGCTTGTTAAGATCACCATCGACAATCCATATTAGAAGAGGTAAAGTAAACAAAACCATCTTTGTAGCTAAATTCCTCTTATGAGCTTGATAAAATGAGTCAGGTGTCTCTCAATCCATGTCACTCTCAATTTGAGTATTTCTCATCTCCATATATTGCTCCATGGTGTGTTATTTTTTCCTAGATGTTATGAGAGGCCATAAGATATGAGTGATGTAGAAGAAGAAATGTATGGGTCTCACCAACAAAGGCGAGAAGGTGCCAAGCAATGCATCATCATCTATGACTAGGAATCATGGTGGTTCATGAACATGAGTAGGTGGAGCACAAGTAGGAGGAAAAATAATGCCTATCATCCCAATGTTGCAAATATGACCACCATCATTCAAGGAAGGTAAGCTTGACTATAAAAATTACACTCTGTAGAGGTTTAAAATCACTTCTATCCTTCATTCATATGGGCTTCTAGAGACTATTGCTTGGTCTTATTATGAGCCTTTATAAAGACCTAATTCAAATTGTCCCCCTCAAATGATTCCTCCTAATGCCAATTCTTTATGTTGTTTGAAAGTTAGAAATGTAGATGCACCTTGTTCTCTAGTCATAAGTACTATTGATAGTATTTTCACTTAGATTTATCATATTTCCAAGGCTTCTGAAGCATGGAACACATTGAGAATTGAATATGAAACTTGTGATCATCTACGGATTCACAACTTCAAGAATCATCTTGTAGTAGAAAGTTTTGCTACTGGGGAGACTAAAGAGGATTTCATCACTTGCAAGAAGAACCTTTGGAATCAAATTGCAAGAGCAAGTGTACAAAATTCAAGTGGGGTTCTAGATCAATATTTTCTTTGAATGTTTCCACCAAAGTTTTATGTTTTGTTAAGTTCTCTCAATACGAAATCAAACCATAAACTCTAGTTTTTGAAGAATTCAATGCCTTACTCATGGAGGAAGAGTTACATCTCAAGGCAAGGAACTATGTCAACAAAGGAGCTACATTCATAGAAAAGGCAAAGTGTACTCTTCAAAAGATGGAGATGGAAATAAGAACTATGAAAGGAAGTTCAAGGGATAATGCTTACAATACAAGAAGAAAGTCCGTAAAATTAAAGAGTGTGTCATTAAGAAGGTAGATAACAGGAATGGTTCTTCAAAAGGTGGCAAGGGTACGAAGTTTGCCAAAATTACTACACAAATAGAGATTGAGTTATTTGTAATGATAGAGGAGATATGCTCTTTTGCTAAAGATTCAAGGACAAATGGCATAGGGTTATTTTACACTAGTGCCGCTCATGACCTGGAGCAAAAAAGACATTTATAATTCCTTGGATCTTATAAAGGAACCCATAACAATGAAGGTAGGAAATAATCCGAAATTTCCTATAGAGGATGATGATATGGCTTCTTTCATTAGCTCGAATGGGGATATAAAAAATCTCTCATACATGTTGTATGTCCAAAAATCAAAAGAAATCTACTTTGGTAGCTTCTATAACTCATCAAGGTCATGAAAATATCTTTCAACGGGATAGAGCTAAGATTATGGACAATGACAACTAGATTTTTTGGAATCATTACCTTCTTCATGATTAGGCTTAATCTTTTGGTAAGTTCAAAAACTGCCTTTAGCTTTTGGAAACTCGAATAGAGAAGAAGAATTATAAACCTATGACAAACAACTAGTAGTTGTTATTTTACATCAATAGAGTATGAAGATTTCTACAAGAGTAAAGGAATCAAGCATCAACTCATAGTGACACATAGCCCTCATTAAAAGATCTTGTAGAACATCGAAATCAAACCATGATGGAGATGGAAAGGTGGAGAAGGGAAACAATTTGCCAAATTCATTTTCGGTAGTGGCCATTGAAGCCGTTCTTTACATCTTAATGATAATTATGCAAGGAACATGATGGAAAAACTCCCCAAGAAGCCTAATTGATGAAATGCCATCTATATCACATTTCATTGGATCTGGAAGTGAATGTTATGTACATGTTTCAAATATGGATAGAAACAAGATTCTACCAAAAAACATCAAATGTTTCTTCAGAGGGTATAGTGAGAACAAGACGTCTTATAAGCCTTACAACCCTATGGCAAAGAAGGGCATACAAAATCACGATGTTTTGTTTATGGAGGAGCAACTAGATGTAGTGAAGGAGGGAAATAAAGCCTCCACTTTATCATCAAGTGAAAGGTAAATTCACTACAAATCTGACCAAGCAACTCTCCCTTTTATACAAGTGAAGGAATTATCATCTTCAGATGATGAGTCTAAGAGTCACCAAATTATCCATGCACAAGCTAGAAAGCGATTGCCATATTGGCTCAGATACATCTATAATTTCAAAAACCCCATCCCATAACCAATAGAATGGATTCTAGATCGAATGAGGTGATCAAAGTGTAGAGGAGAAAAGATAGGAAGATGCTGATATTGTAAACATAGCCTTGATGGTTCAGCTTATTTAGAAAAAGTATCCAACAAATGTGGAGGATCCAATCCATGATGCCAAATGGAGGTCTTCCAAGCAGCCAAAAGATGATAATATCATGATGAATGGAAATCAAAAGCTAGTAGGCAAACCCCCTAAGCACAAAGTCATTGGCACTAAGTGGGTTTGGAAACTAAAGTTCAAGATTGATGGTAGTTTGGAGAAGTACAAAGTAATACTGGCTGGAGAGGGCTACTTACAAGCCGAAGGGATTCATTTTTGTGAATGATTTGCCCTAATGAAAAAGATGACTTCTATCTAGGTGCAACTTGCTTTGGATTCTCATAAAAGATGGCATATCTATCACATGGATGTCAAATCGGAACTCTTGGATGGAGACATTAAGGAGGAGGTATATGTGTCTTAGCCAATAGGATTTGAGGATCCCCATTTAGAGAACAAGGTATGTAAGTTGAAGAAGGAATTTTATGGGCTAAAACATACCTTTTGAGCATGGTACCAATGGAAGTAACTCATGGATCTAGCTTTCAACAGATGTGCTTTTGATGTTAACTTGTATGTTCTAAAGATAGGAGGCAAGGAAATTGTGATTGTTCTCATGTAGATGGCCTTGTGATTAGATGATATGATGATGCTCAACAAACAAAAGAATCTCTAGGTTCAGAATTCAAAATGATAACTTAGACTTAGTGCATTATTTTGTAGGCTTAAAGTATGGCAAGAACCAAGAAAGATTTTCATCCTTCAGTGGAAGCACACAAAATAAATTTTGAAGGAATTTGGCATAGATGATTGCAAGGAGATTTCTAGAACTATATAAGTTAATAAAAGTGAATTTATTGAAGATACTTCACCTCTAGTGGATATTGGAAGATAATGAAACTAGTTGGAAGTCCCATCTAGGGGCAGTACAATAGTAGATCGTATATCTCCTATGATGTTGGGGTAGTGATTAGGTTATCTTCAAAGCATTTCGAAACTCATTGAAAGGAAAGTATGTGGATATTTAGGTATGTGAAAGAAACCATTGATTATGGCATTCTCTATGATGAAGGATAATATCTTGTTACGTATTGTGAGTTAGATTCGGAAGGAGATATTGATATGGGCCACAAAGCTTTTTGAATATTTCTTTTTTTTAGGATTTCAATTTTTCTCTTGGATATGTAAGAAGCAACCAAATGTAGAATTATCACCTAGTAAAGTTGAGTACCAACCAGCATGTTTTATAGCTTGTGAAGTAGCATCGTTGAGGAGGATCTCATGTGTTGCATAATTAGTGTTTATTTGCATGGGTTCTAAGAATCACGACCCTTAGATTTCATAGAGACACCCTTCAAAAAATCTTTGGAGACTCCTTGGGCTTTATTCAAGAACCCATGGTTATTTTATTTCGATTGAATGGTTTGAAGCTTGGCTTTCATTAAAAGGTGAGGAACCTTAGCATGTGAAGAACTTAATTTAAGACCCATTGATGCTTCCTCACTTAAGAAGGCATGTCATTTTCAAGTGATCCCATATTATTCCATGTGAGCCCATGTGATTCCTTGAATTAGAAATCCATGTGAAGATTTGTTGTAGGGAAACCATGTGATGGGCACATAGCAAATCTATCCCCCTTATGCTAGAGGTGTTTATATCGATGGAATTGGAAGGCAAGATACATACTCCCACTCCCACAAGGTGTTCATTATCTTGAAGGACTTTATGTAATTAATGTAAAGAACTATGGTTTCTACTTAAGCATGTTCCTACATATATTCTTAAATTATGTGCAATGAAGACATTCTCAAGATCTCTTGTGAGAGGAGAATTATTTTTTAAGCTTGTTGAAGCCAATAAGCAGCTGTGATTGCACAAAGTTCATGTCCTCTATTCATCAACAAAAAATGTTTTCAAAAGGCCAACTTGAAGGAACTTTGGAGGGTCCATCAAACCCACCTCTAAGGAGGAATGCCCCTCCCCCCCCCCCCCCTTAACACATCTGTAGACAACCAAGGAGAGGATCCCTCTGCCCACCCACATGCTTTCTCTCGTGTGAAAGCAAGAAGGCTATCAAAGAGGTCACCTCTCTCTTGTTCCTTAAAGAGTTGAATGGATACTCAAAGGAGCCTTGCTCTTATAGTCTACTGAAAGACCAATCCCCATCCTATATGGGATAAAAGTCAAATATTCTATCATCCCATGAAAATTTTCCCTCTATCTTTCTTCTTGCAATTGGATTTTCTACACATCTGTGTGATCCGAAGAGCTTGAAGGTTACTTTGAAGAAGCTTTTTGAAGTGTTGGTTCAATCCATTTTCTCACAAACATTTTGAATTTGTGAGCCCATCCAACCAGCTACCCCCAAGGAAATTGGCATGCAGTTAAGCACATAATATGCTACTTGAGTGGTACCCAATTACTTGGATTGTTTTAACACAAGGATCATTGCCCACAAATTTACATGTTTTTCTTTTACTTAGACTGGGTTTGTTGCTATGAAACTTGTGTGTCCACGAGTGTTTTTGCTCATTCTTGCTAGCTCATGCTTATCTTGGTTGAGCAAGAAGCGACCTACTATGGCCACTTATATTTGGATTGTTTTAACACAAGGATCATTGCCCACAAATTTACATGTTTTTCTTTTACTTAGACTAGGTTTGTTGCTATGAAACTTGTGTGTCCACGAGTGTTTTTGCTCATTCTTGCTAGCTCATGCTTATCTTGGTTGAGCAAGAAGCGACCTACTATGTCATAATATAGATGGTAACAGATATTTACTTTAGTCCGATTTTTTATGATATATATGCATTTATAAGAGAATATATACACTAACAATATATGTAAATCTAGAAAAGAAAATTGAGAAAAAGAATCGCATGCAACTTCATTGCAACTTTGGCATCGAAACTTCCACCTCTTTTTAACATGTTGCCTACCCCTTTACTAACCACACTTATATAGTATGAGGTAGCATACACATACTCTACGTATTGTATTCTGGGGAGAACTAAGAAACTGAAGTCATAGCAATAAGAACTCTCATATTATATATAAAAAATATCTTGCAGAAGGAAGATTGCACGGGATTTTTTCCTACAAAAGGAAGATTATACGTGAAACTTATCCCCCACAAGCCATGCACAAGAATCAAGCTTCTATGCCAAATCGAGTGATTTGTTACAAGGCAAGGCCTAGTGAACCGGAGAGAGAGAGAGAGAGAGAGAGAGAGAGAGAGAGAGAGAGAGAAGAGGACCATGTTCAAACCCTCTGGCGTACATTAAGATGTGATTAATTCAAGCATGTGATGAGAAAAATTTAAGCACTAAAACCACGGGCAGGAGCAAAGAAGAGTAACTCGTCTTCTCTTGGACACACCATTAAATAGAACTGCATTGTGTGATCTTGGAAGATGAAAAGAAATCACTCATGCTCTTCCTCGTACCATCCTCCACAAGTTGCAAACAACTTTCTTAATAATGTTTGCAAACAACTTTCTTACAAATGTCCCTTTTTTTGAAAAGAAATCACTGATGCTCTTCCCTTGTACTATTCTCCACATGTTGCAAGCAACTTTCTTACAAATGTCTCTTTTTTTTTTAAGGTAATGCAGTGTGAAGTTTAGAGTTAAGGAGAAAGCATTAGCAAGTTAATAAAATGAGAGTTGTATAAGGATCTCACGAAGCACCTTCGGAAACAAAGACAATGCTTGCTCTGTTACTTCCGAACGATTTAACCTTCTCTAGACCCTGGTCGTTGTAACATACTAATGAAGTCCATTTCAAGGAAAAAAGGCATAGTTAACTAAGAAACTGACAAATGCCAACAGGAAGGTAAGAAACGGCTAAATACAAACTGATACACTGATAAGTAAGAAACTGACACTAAAAATTGCGCTGATCGAGGAAACAGGAAGAAATTATATCATTTAGAATGTCGGAAGATATTGGATGAAGGTGAAAGCCTCTTTGCCTGCACAGCTCAGCCTGATTGAGGGCGCTTTCCATCTTCAGGTCTACGTATTTTACTTAAGCTGGCAAGGGATAAAGCTTGCTTTCTTACCTGCTACAAAATGATTTTTACAAGCACGAATAAAAAATATCCTATTCCACTACAAATGCGGAAAACCGCGCTTTCCATCTTCAGGTCTACGTATTTTACTTAAGCTGGCAAGGGATAAAGCTTGCTTTCTTACCTGCTACAAAATGATTTTTACAAGCACGAATAAAAAATATCCTATTCCACTACAAATGCGGAAAACCGCGCTTTCCATCTTCAGGTCTACGTATTTTACTTAAGCTGGCAAGGGATAAAGCTTGCTTTCTTACCTGCTACAAAATGATTTTTACGAGCACGAATAAAAAATATCCTATTCCACTACAAATGCGGAAAACCAAGTGGTTTGACTAATACAGATTTGATAACGCAAATACAGATTTACCTCATTAGCCAACATTTCGATCTCACTTTCCTACGAACAAACACCTACCACAGCACAAACAAACAGATAATAAATTCAAATTGAGCGAGCAATCCTGTGCTTTTATATGATTTTAATGAGCACAAAGAATGTAAGCCTGCGATACGCAAAATCAGATAACAGTTAGATCAGAATACTGACGCTGGATTAACACATCATCTGGAGATTAGTTCGGACACACTTATATCCAGCATGAAAGAGACACTATGTGAATGCATCGTGAACAAACTCTGCTTGATTCCAGATATCAAATAATAAGGAATGCATGACGCTTGAACTGAGACTTATAGTCCAGCATGATTTAACTGATCTGTAAACCGATCATAAAGACAACTGTTCTAGAAAAATTACAGAGAAATCAACTAAAAATTAAATGTGTAGGGTGTACTTGTTATGTACAAAACCAGGAGAGCGTACAGATATGACAAATATCAAACTCGTATACTGCACTAAAAGAGATCGTGTATTGGCCGATTCCATTGGTAAACAAGACATGTAATTCTGCAAATACGTAGCATTCAAAGAAACTGAGATGATTTATAATGTGAAACTTCATATTTCAAGATGTAGAAGGCTGTATTTGCTGGCATACATGACGCCCAAACTGGGATTAATATTGTAAAGGACCTCATATTCGAAGGTACAGAAACTATCTCTGCTGCGAGGTCATGACGTCCTGTATGGGATTTGGAAGTTCTGAAGGTGTAGATAAAAGAAGCTATTTCATCTCTGGATCATGCAGATTGACAACGGATTAATCTACGCCCGTTTAAAAGCTCCGCACCTGCACAGAAGAGAATACTCTTCATCTGTGGATGGAGCAGGTGTCTTTAGCGGCAAGAGCTGCCATATAATCTTTGCGCGAGGCCCGGGGCTGCATAATCTTTAGGATTGAAGAAAAGCAGGTAGGGTCCATGTTAACCACCGCATTGCAGCACTCGGTGGGACTGATGGCCCATGTCCTCCCCACCTGTCCAAAGCTCATGGCGTTCTGGAATGAGGGAATGCAACCCATGAATGACAGAAAATCGTTCAGGCAATTTTCCAGTTTCGTCGATCCGTCGTTCTCCTTCACCGGTTCTTTGCCCTCAAGAGGAGAGCCATCAGCTATCTGACTGCAGAGTAGGGCTATAAGAATCGATGCGAAGATGACTAGAACTGCACGTCGCTCACATGGGCTCCCGAAATAACCCGACAATGCAGACGCCATGGAAGCAGACTAGCGCAAGAGGTCACAGCACAATAGACGATGGGGAGAAAGCAGGAGGCGAGGCGAAAACAGATGAAACAGACATTTATAGTGGATTCCTGCTGCACCCACTGCAAAATCGCCTTGAAAGTGCGCAAATCTGCGGAATGGAGACACATCCGCCGTCGATCGATCAGCCTACGACCGCAATTTCATGCCGTTCTCGGCCATAAGTTAATAAACAAAATTATTTACTACTCAATTAACGAGAGGATTAGTAATCACCCTTGAACCGCAATTTCACTCGACAATATAAGAAAAACGTTTAGGTACTGTACTGCTTTATAATATTACGTATTTGAGTATGGAAATCATAGTAATTATTGTTTTATTCAATAGTATGGGATTCGAGCCTGTAGATTGTAAGCCAATGCATGCCTTTAGGTCTCATTGCCTTTGTTCCTCTAGAGACATTGAATTAAAAACAGAAATCATACATGACTCTCGATCCATTATTTTTTTCTCCTCATTCTAGAGCTATTGAATTAGAAGAGAAGTCTTACATGGCTCTCAATCCACTCAGATAAAAGAGAATCTCAATCCACTCAGATAAAAGAGAATCTCAGCAAAATAGACTACATACATAATCTCTCCTGCGGCTGAATAGTATTTTAGGAGTTTCTCCCTCCATTCACAAGAAGGAAGATCTTTAATTAGGTCAAAATGACTAACACTAGCAGGGAAAGGATAAGAGATAGGGTGTAGCCTCATGATGCCAGCGTTTTTGAGAGCGATCTCAAACTCATACAAGAAATGTTGATGATGTTTATCATGGAGAGTTTGATTTCTATGCTTCCACGCAAACATCACTTATCCACAAATGCCAAAGCAGAGAGTCCAATCTATCGCATTCTCCGAGAAGGACTACATTCCTAGACCACAATCATGGATGAAGGTTACTGCACTAAGAGTGGGTCACCTTCGATGAGGACTTGGAAACTTTGGAGTCTGAAAAGTGATGCTACAAATCTTCTTGCCCACCACATCTTTTACAAGTACCATGTTTAATTCCATAGTTTTTGGTATTATCTACCTTCTAGTTTCATGGGTGCCTAACAAAAGGGTGAAAGCATGGGAATGGTTAGAAAACGTTATTTCTTGGACAACATGAATTAGCTTCCTATTACCTACCTTCCATTAGTCATTTTAACAAGCTAGCCATCAAATGTGAATTACTTTTTTAGTACAAGCCCACTACGTCTCGGGGGAATCACAAATAATGGGGTGCATGTCAAGTTAATGAAGCCTACTACGTCTCATGGGAATCACAAATAATGGGGTGCATGTCAAGTTAATGATGGCTTTGTACTGTGTGACTTTTATGAGAATAACAAATTCCTACTCCAATCGCTTCGCTCTCCTTCTACACAACAGAAGCCAAAAACATCCTTCACGATAGAGGCCAATAGCTTTCTTTTGTACGACATAGGCCAACAAAGGAGGTAGCTTGTTGGGATTCATCTTGTTGCGAATCTCAATTCCCTCTTCTCTTGCACATTGTAAGCTATCTCTTCTGTTGTTCCTATTCCCTATTCAACATGTTGGCATAGAGGATGAGCTTCTTGGTATTTAGCTTGATTGCTATCCTCATTTCCCTCTTCTATTGCACGTTGTCAACTAATGTTTCTCTTGTTGATATTCAGCTTGTTGAGATAGAGTGCGATGGAGGATCAACTCATTGGTATTTAGCTTTTTCTCATTTCTCTCTTCTATAGCATTTTTCCAGCTAGCTAGATGGTTGCAAAAAATGACAACATGGTATCTAATGAACAACAATTCATTAGAAGGCGTTGGGCTGAAGCCAAAAGAAAGTATAGAGAATTGGTATGGTTGATCAAGCATCAAAAAATGGAGGAGACAAGAGAAACTAAGCTAAGTCTCACCACAGTAGATCCTCTCCATGCTACATTGGTGCAGCATCAAGTTACTCATAGTATTACAAGCAAGATACTATCTCACATTCGTGCACTAACAATGCAGTTAATTGAATAGGAGAAAACAATGGTTATAAAAGGAATATTGCAAAGATCACTGTTCAATACAGAATTTGAACGAGAAAGATGGATTGATGGCCAAATCTTTAATGTTTTATTAGCTAATCTTTGAAACACATTGCAGAGCATGAGAAAATAATCTCATGACTTGTTATTGAAAAGATCAAGTTTGATGATGCTACTCAAGAGTGATTCAATCTGGGGTGGAGATCATGTGAGCATTTCTAGGCTATCAAAATTGTTGGGTGTTAGCAGACAAGTCATATATGACACAATAGGTTGATTAAACAATGCCACATTAGTAATTACTAATTATTAACTAGTGATAGCATATGTTACTTCTTAGCTATCACTACCTTATATCATTAGCTAGTAATAGTTTATATTTCCCTTGTAGCTAGTAGGGCTTCCTAATCTACTAGTAGCTAGAGATATCACTACCTTGTACCATTAGCTATTTTATATTATGGATTATTAGCTACTACCAACTCATATTATTGATTATTTACTTATATTAGATACCTATAGCTAATACTTATATTACTAATTATTATTATTTACATTAGCTACCAATACCTATTACTAACTTATTTTATTAAACATCGAATAGTTTATTACTATTTATCGAATAGTTATATTACTGTTTATTAGCTACTAATAGCTAATAGTTCTAATCTATTAGTTAGGAGATAGCTTACATTATGTATTAGCTTCCAATCTATTAGATTCTAATACATGTTACCTTCTAATATGTTAGCTCATATATTAATTCTTAAAATCTATTTACTTTTTAAAAGTTAATAGTGTTGAACTATCAGTTAGAGATAGCGAGTAACTATGGCTACCATATATTATTTAGCAACTATGACTTTATATTAGTGTGTATAAGCTCTTGTTAGTTTATATTACTTATTATCTAGTTTTTGGTTGTTTGATTAGCTGGTGTTAGCTTATATTACTTATTGACTATCACTAACATGTTTTATTAGCTAGCGTTAGCTTACATTATTTATTAGCTAGTACTAACTTGTTTTGCTAGCTAGCGCTATCTTATATTACTTATTAGATATCACTAACTTGTTTTATTAGTTAGCTTAAAAGCTTATATCACTTCTTGAAATCATTTGTTACCTTATATTTTTACCTACTAATAGTTTCTATTACTTTTGCTTGCTAATTATATATTAATTTGACTTATCCACTAGTGTAGGTGGAATTTTTCATTCGGTTCGAGGGATCTTATCCCTCTATTCAAGTTCAACTTCGGACATTTAAAAAATTGAAGCCATTTTTTGTCAGATGCCTTAAGGATCGATTCACTTGCTATTGGTAAAGAGATGCAATTAACCAGCTACAACATCATAGCACTAGTCTCCATGGTTCATCCTACAATTTTCTTTACTCAATATGCAATGTAGGTGACAGGGAAGTTTTTATTGCATCATTAGATTCATATAATATTGTAAGCAGTCATGGATCATGATGTAATTTGTCCTCGGTCTCATGATTTGAACTATCACCAATACAGATGTGTCATGGGTTTGTGTGTTGAGTGAGACCTTTCAAAGTTTCAATAGTACCCAAAGGATATTTCAAATTCCATGAGGTAGGGGTAAAAATATTTCAAGACATTGAAACTTTGTATGATGGCAAGCTACAAAAAAGAAAGGATGTCATGAAAAAGGAGATGAGTTTTGGAGATTTGTTGCTTTTGTTTCATACATATCTAAAGAAATTTATCAAACAAAATTTTATCTATCAATGGAAGGCAACCCAGTTCAAGATAAGTGTCACTGATTTTTCTAGTATGTTGTTGTCTTTGTCGTAGATTTTGTAGAGAACTACACATTTAGGGAGGAAAATGAAATTCAGCCTATGCATTGGTGGTCTGTGTAGGTTACAATTTTGTTCATATCACATATTTTTGCAAGGCAGATGAAATAAAGAAGGTGACTCATTTCTTCATTTCTAATGACAAGAAATATGGTATGTTCTTTGGTCAACATTGTTTCCAGTTACATTCGCAATGGTTGGAGGACATGAAATAGCAACTGACAATCAACATTAAGTATCGTCAGATGGTATAGTGTCATAGTTCAAAGCTAAACACCTCTTCTACTTTGTAGGAAGATACCCGAAAATGATTGGTATGTCAATGGTATGGAACTTCTTCAAATTTGGACATGGCAAAGGAGAACATGATGGTGTAGGTGCAATGGAGTTGACCCATGAAAAACTTACACAGGATGGAGCTCCATTGAAGTGCGTGACTCACGTTGTTTCCTACTTGAGACAACATTTGTCAACAGGTGCATCACTAGTGTACATGTCTCATACTAAAGAAGTGAATCAATTTTTTTTTGGAGGTGGCTATCAACGATGTAAACAAAGAAGTAACATGGGACTACAACAGAAGCATATATGGTGTGTATGTGCTCAATATATGAAATAAACTAGCCCTAAAGGATAAAATTATAGCCTAATCACTATCCAATGACACTTACAAGTTACTAACAACTTCATTCTTCATACCCAAAAAGAACGTGCATAAATGTGCAATTGTTGCTTGGACCACAACGAAAAATCCTTTGAAGAAACCTGTAAGTAGACTCAACACCTAAAACTTCAATGATAAAGTTGAATGTACATTGTGAAGGAGAAAATCACAAATGCCTCCAACTCCAAGTTTAATATTTTGATCAATCTTTTAACCTTTGTAGCCGAATCTATCCCAAACTACAAAATTAGCTTATAATTTTCCCAAATTTTGCACGTAAAGAAACTCTTAGAAAATCCTTGCAGAGAACCCAAGAAGAAACTCTGAAGGCTGCAAAATAAGGTTAACCTTAAGTATCTACACTCTTAAAATTACCAAGAAAACTAGGGATTAGTTGTAGGGAAACTTACCAATCAAGCACGCTTTGGGGGAACACTACAGAAATGGGTGACCTCTTGAGAAGTACTAGTACTTTGTCTTCCAGCTACCTCGCTACGCAATTTGTTCTCTTCACTCGAGCATGCCCCTACAAGGAATACTGTTACATGCACCAACAACTCCTCTTATCCTATTATGGGAGTTCGTAAGATCATTTTGACTATTGTTGATGGTAGTTCTTTCACTTTCTCAGATGCTTTGTTTGTGCAAAGGATCAAGAAAAATTTGTTATCAGTTTCTGCATTAGCCAAGATTGGCTTGGTTGTGAAATTTGTTGATGATAGGTGTATAGTCCATGATCTATCAAATGGCGACGTGATTAATGCTTCTGGCATTTTATGCCATGGGCTGTATAAGCTCATAGACTATGAAAGATCTGTGAATGATTTGGCATGTGCAGTACATGATTCTCAGGCTATGCTAGATGCAAAGCTTTGGCATGCATGCTTTGGTCATCTGAATTTTGCTAGTTTGCTATGCCTACAAAAATTTGAAATGGTGTCCTCTTTGCCGAAACTTGAGGCACCTGGAAAACATGTTTGTGAAGGCTGTATTTTGGCCAAATGCAGCGTTCCTGATTTCCAAAAGATGGTTCAGTTTGGGCTACTTAGAAATTGCAGCTTGTACATAGTGATGTCTATGGTCCTATGCAGACACCTTCTTTTGGAAATTATCTTTACTTCGTGACTTTCATCGATGATTTTCCAGGCATGCATGGGTATATCCATTGAAGGAAAAGTCTGAAGTGCTCATGTGCTTCAAACAATTTTTGGTTTTGGCTAAAAATCTGTGAGCATGTAAAATGGGCACCCTCTGTTCTGATCGAGGGAGGGAATATATGTCTTCTGATTTTAATGCATTTCTAGCTGAACGTGGGATAAAGCACCAGTGTACACTGCCATATACACCTCAACATGACGGAGTTGTTGAACGAAAGAACAGGTCACTCATGGAGATGGCGAGGTGTATGGTCAAGAGTCAGGCTTTACCACATAGTTTTTGGCTTGAGGTTGTCATGTGTGTAGCATATGTACTTAACAGGTGTTCCACTAAAGCACTGTAGTCTATCACTCCATATGAGGCTTGGCATGATCACAAGCCATCTGATGCTCATCTGCATGTTTTTGGTTGTCTAGCATATGCATTAGTGCCTGAACAACATCACAGAAAATTGGATGATAAAGTAGTAAAATGTATTTTTGTTGGGTACAGTTTAGAAAGTAAAGGCTATCGTCTGTATCATCCATATAGTAAATGCATTCTGGTTAGCCTTGATGCTATTTAGCCATTGTTTTCATGTACTACGGAGACATCTCTTAGCTCAAAAGACATGTATAATACTTTGCTGCCTCTTTTTACAAGTGGACAGTCTAGTGCTGGTCCTAATGAGGCAACTACTCAGCCATTGCAAGTTTCATGTGATGATGTAGATCATTCCATTTCTGATGCAGATTTACATAATGCACTTGTTGATGAGGGAGCAAATATTGAGTAGGCAAAAACTATGCCAAAATGGCTAGCGTAGACTTTGTGTGAGCAAATTAGATGCACCTCTATCATATCATACTCGTTTAGGCTCTCATAGTGCATCTTTTGCATCAGATTGCTATGCTATGAATGCATCTAGTATCTGTGATGAGAATGAGCCTGTTTTGTTTGATGAAGCACAAAATTCAAAAAATTGGGTGGCTGCTATGCAATCCGAATATGATGCTATAATGAATAATCGTACTTGGTCTTTATGTAACTTGCCTCCTGGCAAGAAGGCCATTGGGACTAAGTGGGTATACAAGCTAAAGCGTAAGCCTGATGGTACAGTTGACAAGTATAAGGCTAGGCTTGTTGCAAAGGGTTATGTGTAGGAAAGAGCCATTGATTTTGATGAGACCTTTGCACCTACATGTCGTATGACTACTGCTCGGAGCATCTGTTCACTTGCAGCCCATCATGGTTGGAATGTAAATCAGCAACAAATTAAAACTACATTTCTAAATGGTGACTTGCATGAAGAAGTGTATGTTTTTCAGCCTAGTGGCTTTGTGGCATGAAAACCAGGTGTGCACGTTAAAGAAGGCATTATATGGTTTAAAGCAAGCACCACATGCTTGGTATTAGAAGATATATGCCTATCTGATTGCACATGGTTTTGAGAACAGTCCAACTCTCTCTCTCTCTCTCTCTCTCTCTCTCTCTCTCTCTCTCTTTCTCTGTCTCCTTCTCTCTTTATCAATAGAGAATAAAGCAATCACTTACAAGTATGCCCCTCTTTTGGATCGTTGTCGTCAAAGCGTAATGTATGTCGTCTATCATCCAATTCCAAACAATCGACGCCAAAGAACTTCTGCAAAATCGAAGAAAAGAGAAATTATAAAACCTAAAGCAAAGAGAAACACAAATGCTAACAGCGCGCATCATTTACCAAGATGTGAGATCTAAGCTGAGAGAGAGTGTGTGTGTGTAGAGAGAGAGATCTGTGTGTGTGTGTGTGTGCACAAGACCATGCAGGTCGCAATTCGGTTCGCGGATGCAAGTTCGACAGAAGACCAACAGTATAAACACGCGCAAAAATGTGAAGTTTTGCTCTCGGGCTCACGGTATGTTTAAAACTCGCCACCGGTATGGGCATCGGTATGGGTGTTGGTATAGGCGTCGATAGTTCCGAGTAAATTACCGACGCTTATACCGATGCTCATACCGACGCCTATATCGAGGCATATACTGACGCACATACCGGCACGTGCAGGCCACACCGACGATCCATTTAAAACGGTCATACCGACGGTCACTTGACCGTCGGTATCTCTAAGTGACATTTTTCGAGGCCCATATGGACGCCAACTGTGACCGTCGGTATATGCAGCGTCGGATGTTGATATATTTAGGTAGTGATGTGTGTGAACACACTAGGACCCCCGGGGCAGTTTTTTCCCTCTTTAGGAGGTTTTTTTCCCTCGGCTTGTATATACGCCTATTGCCCTAATGGGCTACTTATCTTTGTACATTCTCTAGTAATTCATTCGGTATTGTGTGTTGTGCTCCAAGCTTCTTCTTCTTCCTTGTGCTGTTCACGTCCTTCCGCAAACATCTTTCTCGAACAATTGGTATGAGAGCAGGTCGTCGCTTCATCTAGGGCGCCGTCGACACTCCTCCGTTTGTAGTCCCAAAATCGCACGAATTCTGGTGAGCATACTCAGCGTGTTTCCGAGATCAAAATGGCTTCGCTCTATGGTGCCGAAATTGCGATCTAAGCTCGTTTCGGCCTTCGAACGCACTATCACAGTGCTTGTGCAGGCTATTTTGTCTTTTTGTGCCAAAGGTATATACCAGTTTCTGTTTGCCAATTTAAGCGTCTTGAAGTCTACTACAGGACTAGTAGAACTCGTCTGGGCAGTTCTGTTCAACTTTTTGAGATACATTCATTTTTTTGCATCAAGGTATTTTAGTTGTTGGTGCAAACAAGCCTTAACACTTGGCTTTGTTGTGTGCCTTGAAGACTCAACATAAAGCTTGGACTATTGGAACCTTGGAAGATTAAAAGATTGGACCCTTGGATGGTACATTCACAAGAATCAATAACCATATGAACCTAGTCTTATTGATTCTTATTTTTTATCTCATGTAAAAAGTCTATGTGACTTTATCAACAATGTAATCACACCTACTAGACTAGAGTCGTGGAAAAAGTAGATGATCTAGTTGAGGGAATATCTCCCTAAGTCTAGTGGAGAGAATCAAGGGAGCTTTAATTTGAATTCAAATTCAAATTCACTCAAAAACTTCTATAAAAGTCAATGTAAAAGTCGCGGGTCTTGTTACACTCTTCCCGAGGCTAATCCAAGCAAGTTTGTGAGTGTGTGAGAGCTACTACCTAGCCTACACCTCTGAGTACCATTGGGCATCACTCTACATGCCAATGGGAATGTACATTTGATAGTATCAATACATATACTCATAGTTCTTTACTCTGTGTTTTCTCTGAGTGACTATCTCCAAGTCTGTCAACTTCAACAAAGCATATCTCAAGATCTACTGAACCAAATTTGATGATAAAGGGCTCATTGGAACCAGCTCAAAGCATTCTACAACACTACAAAATTTCAAGTCATTCTATTCAGCCAATTGGGAGAAATCGCTGTCGAAGTGATCACTGGTATATTTCTGTGTTGTTCCTAAAAAATCGGGGGTGTCCCTGATTTTGCTAAAGATCATGCTCAGTGTATAGTTTGTTATTTGGAGTGATTTAACTTGCTAATGGTAGCTTGTTAAGTTAATTTAATACTCCCAGAAGGAATTAAACCAATTGCAAGTGTGCTGGACACACTGAGCTTAGAACTGAGCAGGTATCAATACAGGAATAGAAAGTTTTTGGAGTTGTGAAGGTTCAAAATCATCTGTTTTGATTTGGTCATTACTCAATCATTTTGTAAAGCACATATATAGTTTCTTGGTGTCATTTGGAAGCTCAAGGAGTCTCCTAACCATATCTGAAGAGAAAAGAGGGCAGGTGTGAAGCAGGTCTAGCAGCACCAACTTGATCTTCTGATTGTACCCAGCCATCACATCCAACAGTGGTATCAGAGCTTTCAAGGTAATCATGGGTGATGGTTTCCCTTCCTTCATTGACAAATTGGATAGGAATAACTACCAGGCATGGTCATTAAGAATGAAGACTTATCTACAAGGGAGAAGCTTGTATGGATACATATCAGGAGATGAGGAGTTGCCCTCATTCAAAACCAGAGGCCTACCTACAAAGGATGAGCATGAGAGACTAAATCAATGGTGTGCTAAAGATGCTTTGGCAAGGTCATATCTTCTAAACTCTATCTCTGATTTCCTTCTACCTCATGTTAGGAACTGTAAGACTTCCCAAGAGACTTGGGAGACCTTATCAACATACTTCTCATCAAGCACAAGGGCCAGAAAGAATCAGCTATGGATTGAGTTTACAACTCTCAGGAAGCAATCAAAACAATGTGTCTCAGATTTTGTCACCAAAGTCAAAGACATTGCAGATCAACTTGCAAGTGTTGGAGAAGAAATTGAAGAAGAGCAAATAGTCAGACAAGTGATCAATGGACTCAAAGCAGATGACAAGTGGGAAAGCTTTACCACTGCAATGGACTTGTACATGGACATCCAAGCACCTGATCTAACAACTCTGATTGGACAACTCTTTACACATGAAGCAAAGATCACAAAGAATGGAGAGCAATCAAAAGGTAACAATCCCTCTGCCCTATATACAGATAAGAAGTCTAAAGACAAGGGTAAAAGTAAGAAAGTTGATGAAGAAGGATCCACCTCCCAAGCAAACTATGCAGGGAGAGGTAGATCATCTAGAGGTAGGGGCAGAGGAGGTAAGTCAGGTAGGGGGAGACCCTATAATCAATCTCCATGCAATATTTGTGGCTTGTCTAACCATACTACAGATGAATGCTACAAGAACTACAAGAATCAAAGAGGAAGAGGTCACCAAAGAGGAGGATACCCCCAAGGCAGAGGCAGATTCAATCAACCTCAAGGCTACCATGGCTACAACAATAATTACAACAACAATAGCTACAATCACAATGGCAATTATCAAGGAGGATACAGGAACAGAAAGGATTACAACAATTATGCAGAGGATCAAGATGATTCCTTGTTGATTATGAACATGACATCTAAATCAGGTATCAATGATGATCATTTGTTCTATATTGATTCAGGTTGCTCTAACCATGTAGCTGGGAATGTTGCCTTACTCTCTGATTTGGAAGAACCTAAAGGCAAGCACCAAGTGCAGACAGGAGATGACACTAAACATTCAGTGGTTAAAGTAGGTAATGTCAAAACAAGTGATGGTAATCAGAATTTGCTAAGCAGAGTATTGTATGTTCCAACAATCACCAAGAATCTGATGAGTGTAGGTCAGATTGTTGAAAAAGGTCTACAGGTCAGGTTCACTCAACATGGTGCATATGTGGAGGATCCAAGACATGGATTCAGAAGGATAGCCAAGGGAGAGAAATCAAGTAGACTATTTACCTTTGAACTTGAGGATACTAAGAATATTGCATTGTACAATTACAAGGACCAAACCCTATCAGAATTGGAGATGTGGCACAAGAGATTAGGTCATATTGGAGAAAGGACCATAAAGCAAATGAGTAGGGATCAATGTGTGCTTGGGATACCTAATGTATCCAAGCAACACATGATATACAAATGTGGGGCTTGTCAGTTTGGTAAGTCACACAGATTGCCATATACCAAAAAGGGTTTTATGCATGAAGACTACTTGGAATTGGTGCATACAGATGTGTGGGGACCAAGCAAGGAGCCATCCATATCTGGATCAAGGTACTATGTATCTTTTATAGATGATTATAGCAGATGGACTGTTTTGTACTTCATGAAACATAAAGATGAAGTATTTAATTGCTTCAAAAGGTATCTTGCATTAGTTGAGAATCAAACAGGTAGACATTTGAAGAGGTTAAGGTCTGATGGTGGTGGAGAATACTTCTCCAATGACTTTGAAGACTTCTTGCAGGAAAGAGGCATCAAGAGGGAGATTACCACAAGGTACTCACCTGAACAAAATGGGGTAGCAGAAAGGAGGAATAGACTCATTGTGGAGACAGCTAGGTCTATGCTTAATGAGAAAAAATTACCAAATTATCTTTGGGCAGAGAGTGTATCTACTGCCACATACTTGATCAACAGGTTGCCATCAAAGACACTTGATGGAATGACACCCTATGAGGCTTGGCATGGTAAGAGACCATCTCTGGATCATTGCAAGATCTTTGGGTGTGTTGCATATGTGCATATTCCCTCACAGGTAAGGGGAAAGCTAGACCCTAAGGCTGAAAAGTGTATCTTTATTGGTTATGATTTGAATCAGAAAGGATACAGGTTCTATAACCCCTCAAACAAAGGCTTCAAGGTAAGCAGAGATGTAATCTTTGATGAAAATGATTCATGGTATGATAATGAGTGCAGGAAAGTTAGCCTACCTTATGATATGGAAGAAGACTTTCCAAAGCTTGTCAGACAAGAACCAACTCAGAATGAGGATACAAGTTCAGATGATGAAGACACCATCAACATTGAAGAATTCAAAGCTTGGAAATCCAAAGGGAAGATGAAGATGAAGCAACTTGAAGACAATCCAGAATCCTCAACTCAAGCTATGAGGAGATCTTCAAGGGAAAAGAAGAAACCTATTAGGTATGGATATGATACTTCACTTGTAACCAAGCACTCTGTATATCTTGCAAAGGATATCTTAAGTGAAGAACCAGGTACATTTGAGGAAGCTATTACTAAACCAGAATGGAAGGAAGCAATGGATGAAGAAATGGAGGCTCTCAAGGAGAGTGATACTTGGGACTTGGTACCCAAGAAGGACTCCATGAAAGTTATAGGATCCAGATGGATCTACAAACTCAAAAGGAACTCAGATGGTTCAATAAACAGGTATAAAGCTAGGTTGGTAGCCAAGGGTTTTGCACAAACCCAAGGCATTGATTATGAGGAGACATTTTCTCCTGTAGCAAAGATGCCAACTATCAGAATTATGGTGAGTGTAGCTGCATCCAAGAATTGGAACATGTACCAATTGGATGTAAAGAATGCATTCTTGAATGGATGGATATCTGAAGAGGTCTACATGTCACAACCACCTGGCTATGAGGATCCCAATAAGGTAAATCATGTGTGTAAATTGAAGAAGGCTCTGTATGGATTGAAACAGGCACCTAGAGCATGGAATTATAGGTTGACAACCTATCTCTTGGATCAAGGATTTGTGATGAGTAAAGCAGATACTTCATTGTTTATAAAGAAGAACAATTCAGAGGTAATATACTTGTGTGTCTATGTTGATGACATCATTATTACAGGAAATGATGTTAAAGGAATTAGACACATCAAAGGTCAAATGATGAAGGAATTCAAGATCAATGATCTTGGATTATTGAAGTACTTCCTAGGGCTTGAATTAGTCTACACAAATTCAGGAAGCTAAAGTCTCAAACATTCCTATGGAGGTCAACCACAAACTCAGTGCACATGAAGGAGAAGAACTCAAGGATATTACAAGTTATCAAAGTTTGGATATCATTGAAGACTCAAGATGAAGACTCAAGCAAGTGTTTGGCTTGAGGGGGAGCTGTTGGTGCAAACAAGCCTTAACACTTGGCTTTGTTGTGTGCCTTGAAGACTCAACATAAAGCTTGGACTATTGGAACCTTGGAAGATTAAAAGATTGGACCCTTGGATGGTACATTCACAAGAATCAATAACCATATGAACCTAGTCTTATTGATTCTTATTTTTTATCTCATGTAAAAAGTCTATGTGACTTTATCAACAATGTAATCACACCTACTAGACTAGAGTCGTGGAAAAAGTAGATGATCTAGTTGAGGGAATATCTCCCTAAGTCTAGTGGAGAGAATCAAGGGAGCTTTAATTTGAATTCAAATTCAAATTCACTCAAAAACTCCTATAAAAGTCAATGTAAAAGTCGCGGGTCTTGTTACACTCTTCCCGAGGCTAATCCAAGCAAGTTTGTGAGTGTGTGAGAGCTACTACCTAGCCTACACCTCTGAGTACCATTGGGCATCACTCTACATGCCAATGGGAATGTACATTTGATAGTATCAATACATATACTCATAGTTCTTTACTCTGTGTTTTCTCTGAGTGACTATCTCCAAGTCTGTCAACTTCAACAAAGCATATCTCAAGATCTACTGAACCAAATTTGATGATCAAGGGTTCATTGGAACCAGCTCAAAGCATTCTACAACACTACAAAATTTCAAGTCATTCTATTCAGCCAATTGGGAGAAATCGCTGTCGAAGTGATCGCTGGTATATTTCTGTGTTGTTCCTAAAAAATCGGGGGTGTCCCTGATTTTGCTAAAGATCATGCTCAGTGTATAGTTTGTTATTTGGAGTGATTTAACTTGCTAATGGTAGCTTGTTAAGTTAATTTAATACTCCCAGAAGGAATTAAACCAATTGCAAGTGTGCTGGACACACTGAGCTTAGAACTGAGCAGGTATCAATACAGGAATAGAAAGTTTTTGGAGTTGTGAAGGTTCAAAATCATCTGTTTTGATTTGGTCATTACTCAATCATTTTGTAAAGCACATATATAGTTTCTTGGTGTCATTTGGAAGCTCAAGGAGTCTCCTAACCATATCTGAAGAGAAAAGAGGGCAGGTGTGAAGCAGGTCTAGCAGCACCAACTTGATCTTCTGATTGTACCCAGCCATCACATCCAACATTAGTCACCGGCCATGGCTAAAAGCAGTGATGTATTCCATATCTTGGCTGTTGAGGATAAGTTGGATGGTACCAACTACCCATTATGGGCTTATATGATGCGACATGTATTGGTTGCAAAAGGATTATGGAACATTGTGCAGGGTGTTGAAAGACGTCCTATTACACCTGTAACAACAGGTACTACGAATAGAGGTGCTGAAGCTGATGAAGATGGTGTGGAAGATGATATTACACCTGTAACAACACGTACTACAAATATAGGTGCTGAAGCTGATGAAGATGGTGTGCAGATTCCTCTTCGTGCTGTTGTTTCTGCTACACCTACTGCAGAGCAGATTTGTTGGGATGGCAGAGATCCCCAGGCACATGCATTGATAGCTTTGTCTGTCAAACGTGCCATTATTCCTCACATTCGCTCTTGCAGAACAGCTAGGATGCTTGGGATACACTTACCACATTGTACCAAGCTAGGAATGAGGCTCGTGTTGCTTACCTCCGAAAACAGTTGAAGAGTGAGCACATGAATGAAGGTGATTCTATGGACAGTTTCCTAACGAAGATCAAAGATTTGAAGGAACAATTGATTTCTACTGATGAGGTTATACCAGATAGCTCACTTGTGCAGACCGTTCTGAATGGTCTTCTTGATTCATATCAGAGTTTTGCTTCTACTCTTCGGTTGATGATGAAAGGCAATCCGAATGCCTTATCATTTGAGGAGTTAGTTTCTGTTTTGTTGCAGGAAGATCAGCCCAAACAGAACAGGTCCATTATGCGTGTTGCAGATCAAGCTTTCTTGGCTAGTCAGAAGGGCAAAGGAAAATAGAGCTCTTCTATTAGTAAGCAGAAATCTGCAAATGCTGCACATTCGAAGAACCAGGATAAAGATGAGAAGAAATCAGAAAAGCAGAAATTGTTTTGCAAGTACTATAAAGGGAATAATCATATCATAAAGAACTGTCCAAAACTGGCTGCAAAAGAGGCAAAGAAAAAGGAGGCTAGAATGGTTGTTGCAGAAGCCTCTACACCAAAAACAAAGTCTGTTAATCTTGTGCAGGAAGAAGAATGGGCGTTTACTACTGTTTGCAGTTTTGACCCATCTTCTCATGAGCAGTGCATGTCTGCAATGGACTCAGATGTTTGGTACTTTGATAGTGGGGCCACCAAACATATTACCTCGCAGCGCAGTTTCTTCTCTTCACTCGAGCCTGCCCCTACAGGGAATACTGTCACATGCGCCAACAACTCCTCTTATCTTGTTATGGGAGTTGGTAAGATCATTCTGACTACTGCTGATGGTAGTTCTTTCACCTTGTCAGATGCTTTATTTGTGCCAGGGATCAAGAAGAATCTGTTATCAGTTTCTGCATTAGCCAAGATTGGCTTGGTTGTGAAATTTGTTGATGACAGATGTACAGTTCATGATCTGTCAAATGGCGATGTTATTATTGCTCCTGGCATTTTATGTCGTGTGTTGTATAAGCTCATAGACTATGAAAGAACTATGAATGATTCGGCATGTGGAGTTCATGATTCTCAGGCTATGTCAGATGCAAAGCTTTGGCATGCACGCTTTGGTCATCTGAATTTTGCTAGTTTGCTACGCCTGCAGAAATCTGATATGGTGTCTTCTTTGTTCAAGCTTGAGGCACCTGGAAAACATGTATGTGAAGGCTATATTTTGGACAAAATGCAGCGTTCCTCCTTTTCAAAAGATGGTTCAGTTCGGGCTACGCAAAAATTGCAGCTTCTACATAGTGATGTTTGTGGTCCTATGTCGACACCTTCTTTTGGAAACTATCTTTACTTCGTGACTTTCATTGATGATTTTTCCAGGCATGCATGGGTATATCCATTGAAGGCAAAGTCCGAAGTGCTTTTGTGCTTCAAATAATTTTTGGTTTTGGCTGAAAATCTGTCAGCATGTAAAATAGGCACCCTCCGTTCTGATCGAGGGGGGGAATATATGTCTTCTGATTTTAATGCATTTCTGGCTGAACGTGGGATAAAACACCAGTGTACAGTGCCGTATACACCTCAACAGAATGGAGTTGTTGAACGGAAGAACAAGTCACTCATGGAGATGGCGAGGTGTATGGTCAAGAGTCAGGCTTTACCACATAGTTTCTGGCTTGAGGCTGTCATGTGTTCAGCATATGTACTTAACAGGTGTCCCACTAAAGCGTTGCAGTCTATCACTCCATATGAGGCTTGGCATGACCGCAAGCCATCTGTTGCTCATCTTCGTGTTTTTGGTTGTTTGGCATATGCATTAATGCCTAAACAACATCGCAGAAAATTGGATGATAAGGCAGTAAAATGTATTTTTGTTGGGTACAGTTCTGAAAGTAAAGGCTATCGTCTGTATCATCCACAGACAAAACGCATTTTGGTTAGCCGTGATGTTGTCTTTGTGGAAGATGCTATTCAGCCATTGCTTTCATGTACTAAGGAGACATCTGTTAGCTCCAAAGACATGTATGATACTTTGATGCCTCTTTTTACAGGTGGACAGTCTAGTGCTGGTCCTAATGAGGCAACTTCTCAGCCTTTGCAGGTTTCATATGATGATGCAGATCATTCCATTTCTGATGCAGATATACATGATGCACTTGTTGATGACAGAGCTGATATTGAGCAGGCAAAAACTATGCCAAAATGGTTGGTGCAAACTTTGCGTGACAACAAATTAGATGCACCTTTGTCATATCATACTCGTTCAGGCTCTCATAGTGCCTCCTTTGCATCACATTGCTATGCTATGGCTGTGTCTAGTCTCTGTGATGAGAATGAGACTGTCTCTTTTGATGAAGCACAAAATTCAGAAAATTGGATGGCTGCTATGCAATCTGAATATGATGCTATAATGAAGAATGGTACATGGTCTTTATGTGACTTGCCTCCTGGCAAGAAGGCCATTGGCACTAAGTGGGTATACAAGCTGAAGCGTAAACCTGATGGTACAGTTGACAAGTATAAGGCTAGGCTTGTTGCAAAGGGTTATGCGCAGGAAAGAGGCATTGATTTTGATGAGACCTTTGCACCTACATGTCGTATGACTACTGTTCCGAGCATTTGTGCACTTGCAGCCCATCATGGTTGGAATGTACATCAATTGGACATTAAAACAGCATTTCTGAATGGTGACTTGCATGAAGAAATGTATGTTTTTCAGCCCCATGGCTTTGTGCAGAAAGGGCATGAAAACCAGGTGTGCAGGTTAAAGAAGGCATTATATGGTTTAAAGCAAGCACCACGTGCTTGGTATGAGAAGATACATGCCTATCTGGTTGCACATGGTTTTGTGAACAGTCCAACTGAAAGCACCTTATATGTTAAGCGTGCTAATGATGTGCTTCTGATCATTGTTGTCTATCTTGATGACATGCTTCTCACTGGTCCTATTGAGAAGCATATTGCTGATTTCAAGGCTGATTTGCATGACTCATTTGAGATGTCTAATTTGGGGCATTTGCATCACTATTTGGGCATTCAGTTTATGCAAGTTGATGGTGGGATGGCTTTGTGTCAAACGAAATATATTGACACATTATTGCAGCGTTTTGGCCTTGAAGACTGTAAGCTTATTGCTACTCCTATGGAGACAGGTTTACGATTGAGTCCATGATGCTGGAGATGCATTTGATGCTGTTCTCTATCAGCAGGCTGTTGGATGCTTGATTTATTTATGCATTACTCGGCCAGATATTCAGTTTGTTGTCTCACAGATGAGCAGGTTTATTCATTGCCCAGGAGTCACGCATTGGAAGGCGGTTAAGCGCATCTTTCGCTACTTGAGTGGTACTCGTCTACTTGGGTTCTTTTATCCCAAGGGGGGATCACTACCGCCAGATTTGCATGCTTTTTCTGACTCATATTGGGCTGGTTGCTATGACACTCGTGTGTCCACCAGTTGTTTTTGCTTCATGCTTGGTAGCTCATGTATATCTTGGTTGAGCAAGAAGCAGCCTATTGTGGCCACTTCGAGTTGTGAGGCTGAGTATAGGGCAGCTTTCACAGCGACTGTTGAGTGTGTGTGGCTCAGACGCCTTATGACTGATTTGGGTGTTGGCCAGTCTTCTGCCACCACCATCTTCACTGACAATCAAAGCGCATTGGCAGTTGCCAGGAACCCTGTGTTCCATGCTCGCACTAAGCACATTGAGGTGCATTATCACTATGTTAGGGAGAGGTTCTCTGGTGGGAGATCAGCTTGGCATATGTGCCCACGCAGGAGAACATAGCAGACCTTTTCACAAAGGCTCTGCCTAGGGAGAAGTTTGAAGCTTTCCGCAAAGCTTTGGGCTTACTTCCTTTTGTGGAGTGATTTCCACATAGCTTGGCACTTCCTTATACATGAGTGCCAGATCCTTGTTCACCGCATCACTCCTAGGGGGGATTTGTTGATATATTTAGGTAGTGATGTGTGTGAACACACTAGGACCGCTGGGGCACTTTTTTCCCTCTTTAGGAGGTTTTTTTCCCTGGGCTTGTATATATGCCTATTGCCCTAATGGGCTACTTATCTTTGTACATTCTCTAGTAATACATTCGGTATTGTGTGTTGTGCTCCAAGCTTCTTCTTCTTCCTTGTGTTGTTCACGTGCTTCGGCAGACATCTTTCTCCAACATTGGTATGCCCCTCATATGTTGTAGTGCTTATATGTTACATGAGCTAATGATGTACTTTTGATCATTGTGGTTTATGTTGATGACATGCTGCTCACTAGTCCTCATGACAGACATCTTGCTGATTTTAAGGCTGATTCGCATGCCTCATTTGAGATGTCTGATTCGGGGCATTTGCATCACTGTTTGGGCATTCAGTTTATGCAAGTTGATCGTGGGATGGCATTGTGTCAAATGAAATATATTGACACATTATTGCAGCGTTTTGGCCTTGAAGAGTGTAAGCCTATTGCTACTCCTATGGAGACAGGTTTACGATTGAGTCTTCATGATGCTAGAGATGCATTTGATGCTGTTCTCTATCAGCAGGCTGTTGGATGCTTGATTTATTTATGCATTACTCAGCCAGATATTCAGTTTGTTGTCTCACAGATGAGCAGGTTTATTCATTGCCTAGGAGTCACGCATTGGAAGGCGGTTAAGCGCATCTTTCGCTACTTGAGTGGTACTCGGCTACTTGGGTTCTTTTATCCCAAGGGGGGATCACTACCGCCAGATTTGCATGCTTTTTCTGACTCATATTGGGCTGGTTGCTATGACACTCGTGTGTCCACCAGTGGTTTTTGCTTCATGCTTGGTAGCTCATGTATATCTTGGTTGAGCAAGAAGCAGCTTACTGTGGCCACTTCTAGTTGTGAGGCTGAGTATAGGGTAGCTTTCACAGTGACTGTTGAGTGTGTGTGGTTGAGACGCCTTATGGATGATTTGGGTGTTGGTCAGTCTTTTGCCACCACCATCTTCACTGACAATCAGAGTGCATTGACAGTTGCGAGGAACCCTCTGTTCCATGTTTGCACTAAGCACATTGAGGTGCATTATCATTATGTCAGGGAGAGGTTCTCTGTTGGGGAGATCAACTTGGCATATGTGCCCACGCAGGAGAACATTGCAGTCCTTTTCACGAAGGCTCTGCCTGGGGAGAAGTTTGAAGCTTTTCACAAAGCTTTGGGCTTACTTCCTTTTGTGGAGTGATTTCCACAAAGCTTGGCACTTCCTTATACATGAGTGCTAGCTACTTGTTCACCGCATCACTCTCAGGGGGGATTTGTTGATATATTTAGGTAGTGATGTGTGTGAACACTCTAGGATTGCTGGGGAACATTTTTCCCTCTTTAGGAGGTTCTTTTCCCGCGCCTTGTATATATGCCTATTGCCCTAATGGCCTATTTATCTTTGTACATTCTTTAGTAATACATTCATTATTGCGTGTTGTGCTCCAAGCTTCTTCTTCTTCCTTGTGCTATTCACGTGCTTCTGCGGACGTCTAACTCCAACAAAGCTTTCTAAGGATCTTCAAAGGGCAACAATATCTTGGAGATAGTTTAGGATAGGCTCCTGGTTTTAGAGGCTTAGATCTCTTAGAAACTTTTAAATAAACTGCTCTCCAAGCAAAAAGGAAATTCCTGGCCTCTTAGGATCCCTATGTAGTTTTTCTCTATCCTCAACTTCCCTCAACTTTTCTTTCGCTATTTTCAGCTTAGCGCATGTCTTCTAAGAGATCCTTATCTACTAAAATTAAAGTTATATTGCAAGATTCACCACTACAATCCTCAAAAGTAATTCTTCAATTTTTGGGCCAAACTTTATGGCATGGCCATCACTTATGGTGTCTCGCTCATATTGCCATACCCCTTAATCAATTGTCTTTTGCTAAAATTGGAGATTTTCAATGGGATTCAGAGTGCAATTTAGTATTTTGAATGTTAAAGGTGCTTTTAACTAAGGCATGCACGTTGTAAGCTCCAGATTGGAATCGCCCATTCCACATAGTTTTAATGTGCCAAATGTCATCATTGGTAGTGTTTTGATGTGAAGACATCCATTCTTGGTATCATCCAATTTATTATGTAAGTGAAAGATTAACTAATGCACACAAGAATTACTTGGTGATTGAATGAGAATGTCTTGAATTAATTTATTCAATTAAAAGTTTCCGCAGTATTCATTAGGTCATCACTTTACATTTCATGTGGATCATTCATCTTCATTATATTAAGTGACGTAGCAAAATTTAGCAGGTCTTCTTGTGCATTGTGTATTGCTATTACAAGAATTTGATTATGATGTGGTCCATTGATGAAGCTCTTCCCATGTAGAAGTAAATTCCTTATCATGCCTTGATAATGATGAATCTCTAGAGGAAGTTGATGATTTTTTTTGGATGTTGATCTCTTTCACATGGTTGATTCTACTGAGGTGAAGTTGGGTATTCCTACTTGTTATGATGAAATGATGTCTTTTCTGGTGAGAAGAGTGTCTTCGATGCATTTATGGTCTACAAGCAAGAAAAAATTAGCCCTTTGAAGTAGGTGATTCTCCATAATTCTAGATCAATTGTAGTACAAGGACCTTACTAGATTAAGGCTTTGATGTGTTTCCACTCATGAAGTTTCAATCATTATTTTGGAAGCTCATTTCAAACTCACTATTGATCATGTTTAGAAGTGGCCTCATTGTGTAAAAGATTCTCCAAAGCATTCTTTGGTGGCCTATGCTACACCATGACAGCTAGTGTTTCCCTTCAACCCTTTTCAAAAAATGGGGCTTGGATTTTACTAGACTCATTTGACCACCTACGGACGTGATATGCAAGACATTTATTTTGACTTGTACTTATTATCAAACTTGTTGGGTGGAAGCCTGGGTTGTGAAACATGCCACTTCAAATAGTGTTGCCTTAGTGTTGCTAGATGAAGTATTCCCTAGACTTGGACTGCCCTTGGAATTAGTTTTAGGTTGAGGCACTCATTTTGTGAATATGCTAATCAAGATAATTACATATTTTTATCATATTGAGCATAAACTTAGTTCTCTATAGTATGTTCCTACAAATGGTTTGGCAAAAGTACTAATAAGGTTTTATTAATGATGTTGCAGAAGATCCTCCTAGAATATCTAGCTAAATGGGAATAATCCTTGTCAATGGTTCCATGGGCATACCTTACTTCCTAAAAAGTCTTAGTTGGGTTTACTCCTTTTACATTAGTTTATAGAATGGAAGCAATTGCACCTATGAAATTTTTTTGTCCTTATTTTACGGATTATAGTGAGACAATTGTTATTGGAAGATTCTTTCACTTAACAGATTGATACCTTATGCCAATTAGAAGAAAAGCCACTATGAGAGTTCTATCCTAATGCAAGAATTACACCAACTATAGATCCAATGGCATGCTCGTCATCCTAAAACAACATTGTGGGAAAAGCCAATCTTTGGTGAACATGCCATTCTTGAGTCCATTCCAAAGTTGGCCCCATCACGTTCAGATTAGCCACTCTAAGTGGAGAAGTTTTATGGAGCACAGTCAACGGGTCCAAACTCCAGACTTATCGAAGTTAATATCACTTTCAGGGCATGCCGCGATCCATTTTGTACATAGTATATACATACATACATATATATATATATATATATATATATATATATATATATATATATATATATATATATATATATATATATATATATATATATATATATATATATATATATGTGTGTGTATGTATATATATGTATGTATGTATGTATGTATACATACATATACACATATATACACACACATATATATATATATATATATATATATATATATATATATATATATATATATATATATATATATATATATATATATATATATATATATATATGTACGTGTGTGTGTGTGGGATAAATTGCATTGACAACAAGATCATGTACATGAAAACCTATGGCTCTTCTTACAAGAAATCAAGACATTATGGAATGCAATTATGCACTTTGAGTTAAACGCATGATGGCAACTCGAGAGATAATCTTTGAATCAATCATATGATGAATAATCTCCCATAACCCGGAAAGAATCAATTGTCATGGAGTACACAGTTGGACTCCAAATTGTTCATATTTAAACTTGTACAATTGCTGACACTCGATTTATTTGCATTCCAAAGCACAAACTCTGTGTTCTTGTGTTGGATTTCTACTTACCTAGAAAAATGAGTTGAACATCAATGAAGGAAAGTTTGTTGCCAAAACCTATCAAGTTCACACATCTGTACTAGGTGTAGATGCCAAACTAGTTATTGCAAGCACACGTTGAGGGTTTGCTTATAGGGGTTTACTAGAATATGCCATTGGATTCGCAACACAAGCCACCTCACCAAATCACTCTCTCCTTCATTTTGCAAATCACTCTCTCCTTCATTTTGCAGACGAAAGAGCAATTCGAGAAGGAAGGAGAGAACATTCCTGCTTTTGAACTTGTCGTTAATGCAAAGAATACGATACTACTTGATGCGGCATACATTTCACATCAGCATATCCTCATCAATGAACGTGTAACAACTCGTGCTTCCCTAGTGTCTACAAAGGACATGGAAAAATATTTGGTAAATCTTGCACTTGTGAGTACGGATATGGGCGGTTTCCAAATACATCGCCATGGAAGATGGGCTTGCACCTAGAAAAAATTGGCACTCAAACTATAAAGCAATCCATATAGACAAGCTTTATCTTCATTGCTCAGGGAAGTAGGAAAAGTTGCCAATAGTGTGAATTGGGCATAAATTCTATTCTAAAAGCTTCACAAGGGAGTACGCCAATGATTCCGAGTGTCAAAGAAGTCACAAATTTTGGACACAAAAATAGGTATTTTCCTTAACCTTATAATTTTAATAGGACCCTTGCATGTTGTATGACAAGTGGAATAAGTGTCAGAGGAGGATTTTCTCGAGGACCTTTGACGATAGCATAAGAGGCTGAATGTAGCTCCAATGGAGATAGAGTTCAAGAAGGAGAATAAGCGAAGGAAATCTGAGATTATACAAGAAGCCTTTTTCCATTTTCAAGAGGAAAGATAACCAAAAGCCCAAGACAGGGTTTGTTCTTCAACTTAAGCAAAATAGGAGGAACGAGGCCAGCAAAAGGAAGTGGCAGCATGACTTGCAAAGCATGAGGAGGAAAGGTGCCGACTAGAAGAGTTGGAAGTCAATTGATGGTAGCAACAGGGAATGGGAAGGAAATGGGAACCACTCCTATAGCACGACGAAGCTCATCACAGGGAAGATTTTGAACACCATCAAACAGACACATACAAGCACACTACAAGAAAAATCCGCACGTATAGATCAACGGTCTCAAACTAAGTGATGTAAGAAAAAATAGACAAGGTGTCCGGTACATTTACCTTCATTCAAACATCAAATTAAAGAGATGGATAGGTATGTGCTTGAAGACGAAGAGGTGTTGCAAAATCCTTGATCTACACCAGCCAAATGAACTCCAAGAGTATATGGTGGGCCCTTTTAGCTTGCCAATGGATGTATTAGACACCCTATGTACCTTGGAAGATCACTCTCAAAAAGATAGATCAAAACAGATAAGTTGGAGTTAGCTCAGAGGTGAAAACTTGCTATTCTGAGCACAGCAACAATTAGCATAATTCCTCTTGGGGAAGTCTAGGTAACTCAAAGAGCTAACTTTCAAGAGTAATCTCATCAAAAATAATAAACCACACACTGAGAATGAGTTTTAACAAGTGATGACATCATCCCGATTTTCACGGGCTGCTACAGTTTGAGACCAGTGAGCAGAAAAATCAACAGAACTCAAACTGTGGGAATCCAATGATTATGAAAATTTGTATAGTTATACTAGACAGTAAGCTGAATCCAACAAGCTTTAAATCACTGAATTTGGATAAGTAACCACTGAGAAATGGCTCTGGCACGATGAGTGAAAAAGTCGGGTACCTGGTAGAGAAGTGAAGATGAACAGACCCTGTTGACTTCAAATGAACATAACTGAAGATGGAAACTTTCAAATGACATGAAAATTTGTGAGCATATAGTAGACTTATAGAGCTAACTTTACCAAGTTAAATCACTGAAAATGATGCACCAAGCTCAGAGAAAACATCTCTGCAAGCTGACTGAGAAAAACTGAGAGTAATGGCAGTGAGTAGTACACTTCACAAGAACATGGAAAGATGAACTCAACTAATCATGAAAATGAAATTATATTGCTTGTACAATACAATGACTTACTGATACATATGTGTGCCTTGTAATCACACCTTGATATGGCATAAAGCTCAGCTCTTGGAGGTCTTCACATAGGTCTCTCTAACCACGACTAAAACTGCCATCTATTTATAGTTGAGTTTGGGAGGCTAACTTCCCTCAATCACTCTCCAATCAATCAATGATTGATTTGATTCTCTACCTACCACAAATCAAGAATTCGTGGCTCCTCTTTCCATTCTTGATCAAGTGGACTCAACCACTTAATATTCTTTCACTTTTACATTAAGTAAACTCTTCAAAAGTTACAAGAGGTAGTTCACAAGTGAACTTTACATAGTCTTCATTTTAAAGCTTTTTTCATGACTTTGTGGGACTCAAGCCAATACTTAGGCTTGTCATAGACTTGCTCCAACAGCTCCCCCTCAAGCCAAGTATGCTTGAGGTCTTCAATCTTCCAAGATTACTTGCAAACCAATCATAGCCTTGAATTTGCAAAGCTTTGTACCATCCAATGCTTTGGTTAGAATATCTGCACATTGTTGATGAGTGGACACATATGATATTTGAATCTCTTTTCTTAGAACCTTCTCTCGTACATAGTGATAATGAAATTCAATATGTTTAGTCCTTGCATGAAAAATAGGATTAGCAGCTAAGTGAATAGAACTCATATTGTCACCAAAAATAGTTGGAGTTCCAAACTCCAATCCAAGATCTTTGAATAATGTCTTCATCCACATAGCTTCTTGTGTAGCTATGGCAAGACCTCTATATTCAGCTTCAGTAGAAGAGAGAGCAACTGTGGGTTGCTTCTTGGATGACCATGAAATAAGCTTTGAACCTGCAAAGGTAAGATAACCTGAAGTGCTCCTTCTATCTTCCTTGGAGCCAGCCCAATCTGCATCAGAAAAAAGCTTCAAACCTAAATCAGATACATAAGGATAATAAAGTCTTTCATTTATGGTTCCTTTGAGATACTTGAGAATCCTTTTGGCAGCATCCATATGTGGTTTCCTTGGTGTGTGCATAAATTGACTTAGCACACTCACACTGTAACATATATCTACTCTTGTCAATGTGGCATAGTTGAGACTACCCAGTAGACTTTGATATGATGTGATGTCCTCTATGAGTTCACCTTCATGTGAGCTCAATTTGTGATTGACCTCCATTGGAGTACCTGCAATCTTACAATCTTACATCTTGAATTTTGCCAACATGTCCTTAATGTACTTCCTTTGAGTGAGAAACAAACCATGATCTTTGTAGACAACTTCCAAACCTAGGAAGTAGGTAAGGGAACCCAAATCACTTATCTTGAACTCTTCTCTCATCTGATCTTTGATCTTCTTCATACCATCTACATCATTTCCTGTCAATATAATATCATCTACATATACACATAGGTAGATGACCTCGGAATTATTCTTTTTAATAAAGAGTGAAGGATCTGCCTTGCTTGGTTGAAAGCCTTTGTCCTGCAAGAATGAAACAAGCCTGAAATTCCAAGCTCTTGGAGCTTGCTTGAGACCATACAATGCTTTGTTAAGTTTACACACATAATCAGGATAAACTTGGTTCTCAAAACCAGGTGGTTGTGCCATATATACCTCTTCTATTATCCAACCATTCAAGAATGCATTCTTTACATCTAGTTGAAGTATCTTCCAATTCTTGGAAGAGGCAATACTAAGCAAAACCCTAATAGTAGGCATCTTTGCCACAGGAGAGAAGGTCTCCTCATAATCAATTCCCTGAGTTTGTGCAAAGCCTTTTGCTACAAGCCTTGCCTTATACCTGTTAATTGAACCATCAGAATTCTTCTTGAGTTTATAGACCCATCTTGAGCCTATTACCTTCATGGATGAAGTCTTGGGCACCAAATCCCAAGTGTTGTTTTCCTCAAGTGCTTCAATCTCTTCCTTCATTGCATGCTTCCATTCTGATTTTGCTTTGGCCTCTTCAAATGATGATGGCTCCTCTTGGTTTATATCCTGTGCTATGTAGATAGAGTGTTTAGTTACTAATGAGGTGTCAAACCCATACCTTTCTAGTTTTTTCTTTTCCCTCATAGATGTTCTTAGGCCATGATGTGATGATTCTGCCTCATGTCCAAGTTCCTGCAATTTTGCTTTACCTTTAGACTTCCATGCTTTGATCTTTTCCATATGAGATTCTTCATCATCCTCTGAGGTGTCTTGTTCTTCAATCTTCGGTTGTTCTCTACCAAGCTTTGGAAAATCTTCTTCAAGATTATATGGTAAATTGACCTTCCTGCATGAATCTTCATACCATGAATTGTTCTCATCAAAAACTACATCTCTGCTTACCAAGAATCCTTTGTTGGTAGGGTTGTATAACCTGTAGCCCTTTTGATTGTTGTCATATCCAATAAATACACACCTTTCTGCCTTTGGATCCATCTTGCCTCTAACCTGTGAAGGAACATGGGCAAAAGCAATACATCCAAAAATTTTACAATGATCTAAGCTTGGTCTTCTTCCATGCCAAGCCTCATATGGAGTCATCCCATCAAGGGATTTTGAAGGCAACCTATTAATCAAGTAAGTGGCTGTAGATACAGCCTCAGCCCATAAGTAATTAGGTAAATGCTTTTCATTTAACATAGACCTTGCAGCTTCAACAATTGTCCTATTCCTCCTTTCTGCCACTCCATTTTGCTTAGGAGTGTACCTTGTAGTTACCTCTCTTTTGATTCCTCTTTCTTGAAGAAAAGAATCAAACTCATGGGAGAAGTATTCTCCCCCTCCATCTGACCTTAGCCTTTTTAGTGATTTACCTGTTTGATTCTCCACAAGAGCCAAATATCTTTTGAAACATGAAAAAACTTCATCTTTGTGTTTCATAAAGAATAGGATAGTCCATCTGCCGCAATCATCAATAAAGGAAACATAATACCTTGATCCAGATATTGAAGCTTCCTTGCTAGGTCCCCATACATCTGTATGAACCAACTCCAAGAGATCTCCATGCATATAACCTTTCTTCATGAATGGTAACCTGTGAGACTTTCCAAATTGACATGCACTACACTTATAAATCATATGTTGTTTTGACAAATTAGGAAGTCCAAGTACACTTTGGTCCCTGCAGATTTGCTTTAATGACCTTTCACCAATATGTGCTAACCTTTTGTGCCATACTTCCAATTCTGTGAGTGTCTGACTACCATAATTAAAGAGAGCAATGTTTTTAGTGTCCTGTAATTCAAATGTGAACAATCTACCTGCCTTTTCACCTTTTGCAATTCTTCTGAATCCTTGACTTGGATCTTCAACAAATGCTCCTGCTTTTGTGAACCTGACTTGCAACCCTTTCTCTACTATCTGCCCAACACTTATCAAATTCTTTGTAATGGTAAGGACATAGAGTACCTTACTGAGTAGGTTGATGTTTCCATCAGGTGCTTTGACATTGCCTATTTTCTCCACAGGATGTTTTGTATCATCTCCTGTTTGTACCTCATGCTTATTCCTTGGATCTTCTAAATCTGATAGGAGTGCCACATTTCCTGCCACATGATTTGAACAACCTGAATCTATGTACAAAACATGCTCATCAGATTTACCTTGTGGCATAGCCATGTTCATGATCAATAATGAATCCTCTTTGTTTGAGTCTTCTGTGTAGTTATTGTAGTCTCTCCTTCCTTTGTAGCCTCCTTGATAGTTTGAATGATTGTAGTTGTTGTAGTTGCCATGGTAGTTGTTGAACCTTCCTCTTGAGTATCCATAACTTCCTCTATTGTATCCTCTGCCTCTTTGATTCCTGGAATTCCTAAAGCAATTTTCAGTTGTATGATTAGTTAATCCACAAATAGAACATGAGTTGGAGTCTTGGGATCTCCCCCTGCCTTGTCTACCTCCTCTTCCTCTACCTCTGCCATGACCTCCTCTACCTGCATAGTTAGCTTGATATGTACATGCTTCATCATCCACTTTCTTTGCCTTTCCTTTGTTATCTTTAGACTTGCTTTTATCCGTGTATAAAGCTGAAGATTTATTACCTTTAGAGCTTTCTCCATTTTTGATAAGCTTTGCCTCTTGAGTAAGTAGTTGTCCAATGAGTGTGTTGAAATCAGGTACATGCATGTCCATGTACAAATCCATAGTTGTGGTGAATGATTCCCACTTATCATCTGCCTTCAAGCCATTGATGACCTGCCTTACAATTTGTTCTTCATCTATTACCTCTCCAATGCTTCCCAACTGATCCGCTATGTCCTTGAGCTTTGTGACAAAATCAGTCACATTTTGTTTGGGAGCCTTCTTGAGAGTTGTGAAATCCAGCCATAGTTGATGCTTCCTAGCTTTAGTACTTGAAGAAAAGAAAGCTTCAAGTGCATCCCACACTTCCTGAGATGTCTTACAACTTCTAATGTGAGGCAAAAAAAAATCTGAGATAGAGTTGAGAAGATAAGACCTTGCAAGTGCATCCTTGGAGCACCATGTGCTCAATCTTTCTTGCTCTTCTTGTGTTGGGTGACTTTTGTTCCTGAAACTTGGCATAACTTCATCTCCAGCCACATAACCATATAAACTTCTACCTTGGAGATAGGCTTCCATTCTTAATGACCAAGCTGAGTAGTTACCTCTGTCTAATTTGTCAATTGATGAAGGAAATCCATCTGCCATGTTGTCCAACCTTGCTCTGATACCACTGTGAAGAGATGGATAGGTATGTGCTTGAAGATGAAGAGGTGTTGCAATTTAATCTACACCATCCAAATGAACTCCAAGAGTATATGGTGGGCCCTTTTAGCTTGCCAATGGATGTATTAGACAACCTATGTACCTTGGAAGATCACTCTCAAAAAGATAGATCAAAACAGACAAGTTGGAGTTAGCTCAGAGGTGAAAAGTTGCTATTCTTGGTTCATACACCTGTCCAGTGTTTTACATAATTCTCTGAGCACATCAGCAATTAGCTTAATTCCTCTTGCGGAAGTCTAGGTAACTTAAAGAGCTAACTTTCAAGAGTAATCTCATCAAAAATAATAAACCACACACTGAGAATTAGTTTTAACAAGTGATGACATCATCCCGATTTTCACGGGCTGCTACAGTTTGAGACCAGTGAGCAGAAAAATCAACATAACTCAAAATGTAGGAATCCAATGATTATGAAAATTTGTATGGTTATACTAGACAGTAAGCTGAATCCAAAAAGTTTTAAATCACTGAAGTTTGATAAGTAACCACTGAGAAATGGCTCTGACAAGATGAGTGAAAAAGTCGGGTACCTGACAGAGAAGTGAAGATGAACAGACCCTGTTGACTTCAAATGAACATAACTGAAGATGGCAACATTCAAATGATATGAAAATTTGTGAGCATATAGTAGACTTATAGAGCTAACTTTACCAAGTTAAGTCACTGAAAATGATGCACCAAGCTCAGAGAAAACATCTCTGCAAGCTGACTTAGAAAAACTGAGAGTAATGGGAGTGAGTAGTACACTTCACAAGAACATGGAAAGATGAACTCAAATAATCATGAAAATGAAATTATATTGCTTGTACAATACAATGACTTACTGATACATATGTGTGCCTTGTAATCACACCTTGATATGGCATAAAGCTCAGCTCTTGGAGGTCTTCACATAGGTCTCTCTAACCACGACTAAAACTGCCATCTATTTATAGTTGAGTTTGGGAGGCTAACTTCCCTCAATCACTCTCCAATCAATCAATGATTGATTTGATTCTCTACCTACCACAAATCACGAATTCGTGGCTCCTCTTTCCATTCTTGATCAAGTGGACTCAACCACTTAAGATTCTTTCACTTTTACATTAAGTAAACTCTTCAAAAGTTACAAGAGGTAGTTCACAAGTGAACTTTACATAGTCTTCATTTTAAAGCTTTTTTCATGACTTTGTGGGACTCAAGCCAAAACTTAGGCTTGTCATAGACTTGCTCCAACAAGACTCCTAGCACAATGAGCATGGTAGAGGCCAATTGTTTACACTTGCTTGTTCATCCAATATATACCCTTGGTTTATGAAAGACTACGAGATGGCCAATTGTTTACATTTGCTTGTTCAAAAAATGGAAGGCTAAGAACTTAAACTTTTATAGCGGGAAGTAGCAAAACAAATCATGGTTATAGAAAATAATCAATTTAAATAGAAAACTCAAGAACTTGAAGATAGTCTAGGGGGAGACACCGATATGGTCAAGTACAAGCTACGTAGAGGGCAATAATCAGCTTAGATGCTTCACTAGAAGTAAGCAAAGAAGGACAAAAATTCCTATGCAAACAATTGTCGGATGGAAAAGAGTTGATGAAATGAATCCAAATAGATAATTGCACTTTTCATAATATAGTTAATAAGCTGCAGAGAGAGGAGTGTCTCGCTACACACGTTTCATCACTAAGAGATAACTCACAAGCTTCCGTAGCTAAACTTAATAGTGTTCCAGAATTAGAACGACAATTACAAGATGACAGTTCAAAAAAAGAGTGCCATTTTAGGAGATGACAAAGCTAACATTAGGGAAAAAATAAAGACTTAGCCTGAGTTGAGAAATTTTATTGAAGACAAGGATGTGGCCTTAATTTAAAAGGAAAAGCATTCCCAATTGTTGCGATCTCTGCTTGTGGAAGCTAGCATAACCAATAAAAAATTTCTTGAAGTGGTATCTTCATATTTTGTAGAGGCCAAGGTGGCAAAAGCAAGGCATAGTGGGAAATTGTGAAATGTTGTGAACAATTATAGTCTATAGTTGAGGTAGCTACTTCTCAACTTAGAGCTATTTCAAGGAATTTCTTTATGATTTCAATAGACTCATACATCTATATTTAGAAGGGGATGATGGTAACAAGAGTTTATGGGTTTCATCCACTGTGTGTGCCAGTGTCAGTATGCTATTGATGCAGATGCCGAATGGATTTTTACATAATTATTTATTTATTTAAAGTGGTGGAATATCATTATGAATTCTAGACATTCTCCTTAAAACTTTAGAAGAGATACTTCTCTGCAAGTTGGAGATGAATGTGATCTTGTAGAGCCATATGTGATCTTGCATCATAACGTGTTACAAACATTGAATGAGTCCCCCTCTATGAGTACTTTGGAACAATAAAGCAATGCAATATCCATTCCTAATTCAAAGAGGAGCGAAAATGTAATCCAAATGAAGTACTTCCCTAACTATTTTCCAAAGCTTTAGTTCTTGTTGTATGTCCTCTTGAGCCACCTTTAAACAAGACGTGATTCCACTAGTATGTGCAATATATTTTTTGAAGCACCACAAATTGATCTCTACTCTTCAAGCTTCACAAACCTCCAAGATTTGTTGAAGATGGATGTGCGAAAAGTCACTTGAGGCCTTATTTGGGACACCTTTGAGTGGGCTTCTTCCCTTGCGAGTGATAAACAAACCTCCTTTGGGGTATCTAGTTAGATGGTCGCACAAATTCAAAATTTTTGTGAGAAAATGGGCTAACCAAAACTTCAAAAAGCTTCTTCAAAGTCACCTTCAAGCTCTCCGGATCACTAAGATGTGTAGAAAAGTCACTTACAACAAGAAAGACAGAGGAAACTTTTCATGGGATGATAGAATGTTCCACTTTTATCCCATATAGGATGGGGATTGGTCTTTAAGTAGACTATAAGAGCAAGGATCCTTTGAGTATCCATTCAACTCTTTAAGGAAGAAGAGAGAGGTAACCTCTTTGATAGCCTTCTTGCTTTCACACGAGAGAAAGCATGTGGGTGGGTAGGGGGATCCTCTCCTTGGTTGTCTGTAGATGTGTTTAGGGGGGAGGGGGGCTTCCTCCTTAGAGGGAGGGTCTAATGGACCCTCCAAAGTTCCTTCAAGTTGGCCGTTTGAAAAATGTTTTTGTTGATGAATAGAGGACATGAACTTTGTGTAGTCACAACTCCTTATTGGCTTCAACAAGCTTCAGAAATAATTCTCCTCACACAAGAGATCTTGAGAATGTCTTCTTTGCATAGAATTCAAGAACATATGCAAGAACATGCTTAAGTAGAAACCATATTTCTTTATATTAGTTTCAAAAGTCCTCCAAGATAATGAACAACTTACATGGCTTCTTAAGTGAGGAAGCCTCAAGGGGTCTTAAATTAAGTTCTTCACATGCTAAGGTTCATCACCTTTGAATGAAAGCCTAAGTTTCAAACCATTCAATTGAAATAAAATAACCATGGCTTCTTGAATAAAACCCAAGGAGTCTCCAAAAGGCCGTTGAAGGGTGTCTCTAGGAACTCAAAAGGGTCATGATTCTTAAAACCCATGCAAATAAACACTAATTATGCAACACATGGGATCCTCCTCAACCATGCTACTTCAAAAGCTATAAAACGTGTTGCTTTTCACTCAATTTGACTAGGTGTTAATTCTAAATTTAGTTGCTCCTTACATATCCAAGAGAAAATTTGAGATCCTAAAAGAAAAGAAATATTAAAAAAGCATTTTTGCCCGTATCAATATCTCCTTCCCAATCTAACTCACAGTATGTAACAAGAGATTATCCTTTATCATAGAGAATGCCATAATCAATGCTTACTTTCACATACCTAAATATCCACAAACTTTCCTTCCAATGAGTTTCAAAATGCTTTGAAGATAACCTAACCACTACCTCAACACCATAGGAGATATACAATCCACTATTGTACCTCTAGATGGGACTTCCAACTACTTTCATTATCTTCCAATATCCCCTAGAGGTGAAGTATCTTCAATAAATACACTTTTATTGACTTACATAGTTCTAGAAATCTCCTTGCAATCATCAATGCCAAATTCCTTCAAAATCTATTTTGTGTGCTTCCATCGAGAGATGAAAATCTTCCTTGGGTCTTGCCATACTTTTAAGTCCTACAAAATAATGCACTAAGTCTAAGTCATCATTTTGAATTCTGAACCCAAGGAATATTTTGTTTGTTGAGCATCATCATATCCTCTAATCACAAGGCCATCTACATGAGAACAATCACAATTTCCTTGCCTCCTATCTTTAGAACATACAATTTCCTTGCCTCCTATACACTAAGAATATATATAAATCTAGAAAAGAAAATTGAGAAAAAGAATCGCACGCAACTTCATTGCAACTTGGGGATCAAAACGTCAACCCCTTGTTAACATGTTGCCTATCCCTTTTACTAACCACACTTATATAGTACACTTATATAGTATGAGGTAGCATACACATACTCTACGTATTGTATTATGGGGAGAAGCAAGAAACTGAAGGGCTTATCAACTCTCATAGCAATAAGAACTCTCATATTATATATAAAAAACATCTTGCAGAAGGAAGATTGCACGGGATTTCTTCCTACAAAAGGAAGATTATTGAAAATTATCCCCCACAAGCCTTGCATAAGAATCAAGCTTCTATGCCAAATCGAGTGATTGGTTACAAGGCGTAGTGAACCGGGGAGAGAGAGAGAGAGAGAGAGAGAGAGAGAGAGAGAGAGAGAGAGAGAGAGAGAGAGCATGTTTCAAACCCTTTGGCATACATTAAGATGTCATTAATTCAAGCCTGTGATGAGAAAAATTTAAGCTCTAAAAGCACGGGCAAGAGCAAAGAAGAGTAACTCGTCTTCTCGTCGACACACCATCAAATAGAACTGCAATGTGTGATCTTGGAAGATGAAAAGAAATCACTCATGCTCTTCCCTCGTACTATCCTCCACAAGTTGCAAACAACTTTCTTCATAATGTTTGCAAACAACTTTCTTACAAATGTCCCTTCTTTTTTGAAAAGAAATCACTGATGCTCTTCCCTTGTACTATTCTCCACATGTTGCAAGCAACTTTCTTACAAATGTCCCTTTTTTTTGAAGGGAATGCAGTGAAGTTTAGAGTTAAGGAGAAAGCATTAGCAAGATAATCAAATGAGAGTTGTATAAGGATCCCTCAAAGCACCTTCAGAAACAAAGACAATGCCTCCCTCTGTTACTTCCGAACGATTTAACTTTCTCTAGAGCCTGGTCGTTGTAACATACAAATGAAGCCCGTTTCAAGGAAAGAAGGCATAGTTAACTAAGAACTGACTAAATGCTAACTAAGAAACTGCTGAATACAAACTGATACACTGATAAGTAAGAAACTGACACTAAAATTGTGCTGATCGAGGAAACAGGAAGAAATTATATCATTAGAATGTCCGAAGATATTGGATGAAGGTGAAGGCTTCTTTGCCTGCATAGCTCAGCCTGATTGAGGACGCTTTCCATCTTCAGATCTACGTATTTTACTTAAGCTGGCAAAGGATAAAGCTTGCTTTCTTAACTCCTACAAAGTGATTTTTACGAGCACGAATAAAAAATATCCTATTCCACCACAAATGCGGAAAACCAAGTGGTTTTGACTAATACAGATTTGATAACGCAAATACAGATTTACCTCATTAGCCTGCATTTCGATCTCACTTTCCTACGAACAAACACCTACTACAGCACAAACAAACATATAATAAATTCCAATACAGCGTCTACCAAATTTCCGAACAAGACTATGTTCCATACGCAATGTGGTCAAGAAATTCCGTTTTTCGAAGCAATAAAACGATAGCAGTAATACAAGTTCTACTGAACCTTGTAAAGAGGCATTACATCCTGTATGGGATTTGGAAGTTCTGAAGGTGTAGGCAAAAGAAGCTATTCCATCTCTGGATCAAGCAGATTGACAATTGATTAATCTACGCCCGTTTAGAAGCTCCGCACCTGCACAGAAGAGACTACTCTTCATCTGTGGATGGAGCAGGTGTCTTTAGCGGCAAGAGCTGCCATGTAATCTTTGCGAGAGGCCCGAGGCTGCATAATCTTTAGGATTGAAGAAAAGCAGGTAGGGTCCATGTTAACCACCGCATTGCAGCACTCGGTGGGACTGATCGCCCATGTCCTCCCCACCTGTCCAAAGTTCATCGCGTTCTGGAATGAGGGAATGCAACCCATGAATGACAGAAAATCGTTCAGGCAATTTTCCAGTTTCGTCGATCCGTCTGTCTCCTTCACCGGTTCTTTCCCCTCAAGAGGAGAGCCGTCAGCTATCTGACTGCAGAGCAGGGCTATAAGAACCGATGCGAAGATGACTAGAACAGCACGTCGCTCACATGGGTTCCCGAAATAGCCCGACGATGCAGACGCCATGGGAGCAGACTAGCGCAAGAGGTCACAGCACAATAGACGATGGGGAGAAAGCAGGTGGCGAGGCGAAAACAGACGAAACAGACATTTATAGTGGATTCCTACTGCACTCACCGCAAAATCGCCTTTGAAAGTGTGCAAATTTTCGGAATGGAGATACATACATCCGCCGTCGATCGATCAGCCTACGACCGCAATTTCATGCCATTCTCGGCCATAAGTTAATAAGCAAAATTGTTTACTACTCAATTAACGAGAGGATTAGTAATCACCCTTAATCACCTTTGGACCGCAATTTCACTCGAGCATATAAGAAAAACGTTTAGGTACTGCTTTATAATATTACGTATTTGAGTATGGGAAATCATAGTAATTATTGTTTTATTTAATAGCAAGGGATTCGAGCCTGTACGTTGTAAGCCAATGCATGCCTTTAGGTCTCATTGCTTTTGTTCCTCTAGAGACATTGAACTAAAAAGAGAAATCTTACATGACTCTCGATTCATTGTTTTTTTCTCCTCATTCTATCATTGTAGAGCTATTGAATTAAAAAGGGAAATCTTACATGGCTGTCAATCCACTCACATAAAAGAGTCTCACCAAAATAGACTACATACATAATCTTTAATTTTAGGAGTGTCTCCCTCCATTCACAAGAAGGAAGATCTTTAATTAGGTCAAAATGATTAATACGAGCAGGGAGAGTATAAGAGATAGGGTGTAGCCTCATGATGCCAGTGTTTTTGAGAGCAATCTCAAACTCATAGAAGAAACGTTGATGATGTTTATAAAAGAGTTTAATTTCTATGCTTCCACACAAACTTCACTTATCAAAGAATGCCAAAGTAGAGAGTACAATCTCTCGCTTTCCTCGAGCAGGACTACATTCCTAGACCACAATCGTGGATGAAGATTACAGCACTAAGAGTGGATCACCTTCGATGAGGACTTGGAAACTTTGCAGTTTGAGAAGCGATGCTACGAATCTTCTTGCCCACCACATCTTTACAAGTACCATGTTGGATTCCATAGTTTTTGGTATTATCTACCTTTTGGCATCAGTGCCTAACAAAAGGGTGAAAGTATGGGAATGGCTTGAAAAAGTTGTTTCTTGGACAACATTAATTAGCTTCCTATTGGCTACCTTCCATTAGTCATTTTAACAAGCTTGTGGTTAAATGCACAAATATTTGTTTTTAGTTGTGTTTTAATGTCAATTACTTTTTTAGTATAAGCCCACTACGTCTCATGGGAATCGCAAATAATGGGGTGCATGTCAAGTTAATGAAGCCTACTACGTCTCGTGGGAATCACAAATAATGGGGGGCATGCCAAGTTAATGATGATTTTGTATTGTGTGAGTTTTGATGACTAAAAAATTCCTACTATAATCGCTTCGCTCTCCTTCTACATAACAAAAGCCAAAAACATCCTTCGTGATAGAGGCCATCAACTTCCTTTTGCATGACATAGGTGACAGAGGAGCCAACTTTTTGGGATTTATCTTGTTGTGGATCTCAATTCCCTCTTCTCTTGCACATTGTAAGCTATATCGTTTCTTGTTCCTATTTCCTATTCAACTTGTTGGCACAGAGATCGATAGAGGATCAGATCATTGGTATTAAACTTGATTGCTATCCTCATTTCCCTCTTCTGTTGCACATTGTCAACTAACACTTCTCTTGTTGATATTCAACTTGTTGTGATAGAGGATGGCAGAGGATGAACTCGTTGGTATTTAGGTTGTTGTTATTCTCATTTGTCTCTTCTATTGCATTTTACTAGCTAGTTAGATGGTTGCAAATAATGACAACATGGTATCTGATGAACAGCAAGTCGTTACAAGGTATTGGGCTGAGGCCAAAAGAAAGTATAGAGAATTGGTATGGTTGACGTGTCAAAAGTTGGAGGAGACGAGAGAAGCTAAGCTAAGTCTCGACACTGTACATCCTCTCCATGCTACATGGTGCAGCATCAAGTTACTCATAGTATTACAAGGAAGATACTATCTCATATTCGCACACTAACAATATAGTTAAACGAACAAGAGAAAACAATGGTTATAAAAGGAGTATTGCAAAGCTCACTGTTCAATACTGAATGTGAACGAGAAAGATGGATTGATGGCCAAATCTCTAATGTTTTGTTAGCTAATCTTTAAACCACATTGTAGAGCATGAGAAAAACAGTTGATGACCTGGTATTGAAAATATCAAGTTTGATGATGCTACTCAAGAGTGATTCAGCTTTGGGTAGAGATCATGTGAGCATTTCTATGCTATCAAAGTTTTTGGGTGTAAGCAAACAATTCATATATGACACAATAGGTTGATTAAACAACACGGATAATGACAACAGTTTCTTGAAGATGACTATGAAATTGAGACCGGTTACACTAATTTGTAAAGAGCTTAAGGAACAAATTTTCACATTTTGGATGAATGAGAGTAGGATTTCGCCAAACAAGAAGGGTATATGCAGGAAGAGACTTGGGGATAATAATTATCATGAACATATTCTTCATTTTCTTGATGTATTGCAAGTAAGCAAGTAATTGCTGATTATTAACTAGTGGTAGCTTATGTTACTTCTTAGTCATCATTACCTTATATCATAGCTATTAATAGGTTATATCTCCCTTGTAGCTAGTAGGGCTTCCTAATCTACTAGTAGCTAGAAATATCACTACCTTATACCCTTAGCTATGTTATATTACGGATTATTAGCTACTACCAGCTCATATTATTGATTATTTACTTATATTAGATACCTATAACTAATACATATATTACTAATTATTATTTATAGTAGCTACCAATGCCTATTACTAACTTATCTTATTAATCATAAAATAGTTTATTATTGTTTATCAAATAGTTATATTACTGTTTATTAGCTACTAATAGCTAATAATTCTAATCTATTAGTTAGGAGATAGCTTATATTATGTATTAGCTTTCAATGTGTTAGCTTGTAAAAGATATTATCTTCTAAGCCCTTAGCTCATATATTAATTCTTAAAATCTAGTTACTTTTTAAAAGCTAATAGTGCTAAAATATTAGCTGGCTATAGCTACTAACTATGGCTACCAAATATTATTTAGCAACTATGACTTTATATTAGTGTTTATAAGCTACTATTAGCATCTATTACTTATTAGCTAATAGTAGCTTATAAACACTTAGCTAATATCACAAACATTTTGGTTGTTTGATTAGCTAGCATTAGCTTATATTACTTATTAATTAATATCACAAACATGTTTTATTAGATAGCATTAGCTTATATTACTTATAAGCTAGCACTAACTTGTTCTGCTAGCTAGCATTATCTTATATTACTTATTAGCTATCACTAACTTGTTTTATGAGCTAGCTTTAGCTTATAATACTGATCAAAAGCTATTACAAGCTTATAATTCTAATGTAATAGCTAATACTAGTTACTTATTACTTATTAGCTATCACTAAGTTACTTATTAGTTACTTATTAGCTAAAGCTAGTCACTTACTAGCTATAGCTATTTATTTTATTAGCTATCACTTAGTACTTATTAGTTACTTCTTAAAAGCTAGTTACTTATTAGCTATCACTAACTTGTTCTATTAGCTAGCTTTAGCTTATAATACTGACTAATAGCTATTATTAGCTTGCGATTCTCATGTAATAGCTAATAATACTAATTAGCTTCTAATTAGCTATCACTAACTTGTTCTATTAGCTAGCTTTAGCTTATAATACTGATCAAAAGCTATTACAAGCTTATAATTCTAATGTAATAGCTAATACTAGTTACTTATTACTTATTAGCTATCACTAAGTTACTTACTAGTTACTTATTAGTTACTTATTAGCTAGTACTTATTCATTATTACTAATTAGCTATCACTTAGTTACTTACTAGTTACTTATTAGATAAAGCTAGTTACGTCTTAAAAGCTAGTTACTTATAAGCTATCACTAACTTGTTCTATTAGCTAGCTTTAGCTTATAATACCGATTAATAGCTATTAATAGCTTACAATTCTCATGTAATAGATAATACTATTGACTAGCTTCTATTCTATTCGTTACTTATTAGTTAATACTAGTTACTTATTAATTATTACCTTCCACCTACTTACTTATTAGCTAAAGCTAGTTACTTCTTAATAGCTAGTTACTTATTAGCTTTCACTAACTTGTTCTATTAGCTAGCTTTAGCTTATAATTTTGAGTATTAGCTAATAATACTGATTAGCTTATAGGTTTGAACTAGCTTTAGCTTATAATACTCATCAAAAGCTATCAAGAGCTTATAATTCTAATGTAATACCTAATAATAGTTACTTATTACTTATTAGCTATCACTTAGTTACTTATTAGTTACTTTCTAGCTAAAGCCAATTACGTATTAGCTATAGCTAGTTACTTATTAGTTACTTCTTAAAAGCTAGTTACTTCCTAGCTATCACTAACTTGTTCTATTAGCTAGTTTTAGCTTATAATTCTGATTTAGCCAATACTATTGATTAGCTTCTAATCTTTGAGTTAATTATTAACTAATACTAGTCACTTTTTACTTATTATCTATCAGTTAGTTACTTATAGCTGAAGCTAGTTACTTATTAGCTATAGCTAGTTATTTATTACTTATCAACTATCACTTAGTTACTTATTAGTTATTTCTTAAAAGCTCGTTAATTATTAGCTATCATTAACTTTTTCTATTAGCTAGCTTTAACTTATACTACAGATTATGTGGGCGATAACTTTCGCTCTGATATCGCTGATGATGGTCGTCACGGCAAAGGCTTGAACCTTGTCAGGCCTGCTGAAATTGCCGCACCGCCGAATAGAGAGCTAAGCTAGAGTGATATAGAACACCTCTGTAATCAATAGTAGCTTAGCAGGATTACCGTCGCTTAACTGTGTTAAACTGCGACTTGAATTCCACCGGAACTTCACCCGACTGTCACTGGGACGTCACCGAAATTTTACCGGAATATCACCAGAATGAACGTTGATTCTGCTCGTGATTACTTCAAATGAATTATATGAAGTAAGGAAGTGATACGTGAACTTCCTTCACTGAATGAAGTTTATCTTGAAGTTTAAAGAAAACTTCACAGTTCTAAAGTGCCACTTTCCGGTTAGACTTTGTACTGTATGTACATATCCATTCCACCGAAAACTGTGATCAGCTTAAAGTAGAGACGTCTAGCTACAAGATGAGCTATCTCTCATACAAAGCTTCAAATTCTACTACGAGATATACTTCGTTGTTCTACTCGAAAAAAACTCGCTTTCCTGAGAAAACTATAACTGACCGAAAATGCGTTTACTAAGACATCTTTGACCGAGAAATTCATTTACTGAGAGAATACCGAGGGACACGTTTAGTAACGAACTGTAACTGTTAATGGTTAACGAACTTTCTACTGTAACACGAAAAAACTCAGATTCTTCACATGCGAACAGTGTGTGCAACTTCCACTTGAACATGTGTTTTCTATTAGAGAAGATGTGTACAAACAAGCTTGGCCTCTTCTTGCTCAAGCTGTAGAAACTCTCCTACACTGAGTAGTTTCTTATTACCATCTCTCTCATATGAATACCTGACATTCCAGGTTTCTGTTATTCATCTGTACATACGCGATCTATGGCGTCTTCTGGGAACTTCTCACTCTCTCTTCACTCATACGCGATCTCTCATAATCCTCTTCTTCTCATCATCCGAGTCCTTCAATCCTTGGTGTATATATACACTTTTCTTCTGTGCTCTTCCACGCTCTCATTCTTTGATTCACGTTATGCGCGCATTATGCGCCCACCGCAGTTTATTGCTCTATTACTCGTACAATTCTTGATTCTGGTTAACGGACTGATTTTGCACGTTGTACAACTGAGGCTTTTGATTTTTTGAAGATTCCACTTCTTTTCTTTTTCCTTTTATGTGTGCCTGTCTGTCAAATTCGTGAGTGATTCCTCAACAGCTCCCCCTCAATCACTAATTTGACCTCTTCCGGTCTTTCATATATCTTTCTTAATTTTATACCTACCATTTCTTTGAATCTGCTTGTCTTTGTTCCATCCAAGCTTTTTGTCAAGATATCTGCTATCTGATCTTTCGTAGGAGTGTAGACTATTTCTATCTCCTTCTCCATTACCTTTTCCCTCACGAAGTGATACTGAATTTCTATGTGCTTTGTTCTTGCGTGAAACACCGGATTCGCTGCAAAATATAGAGAGCTCATATTGTCTCCATGTATAATTTGTATACCTTGATCAATACCCATGCTTTTGAGCAAGTTCTGCATCCATATTACTTCTTTCGCGGTTTCAACTAATCCTTTATATTCTGCTTCTATTGACGATAAAGCTACTGTATGCTGTTTCTTTGAGCACCAGCTTACTAGCTTATCTCCTAGGTATATCATATACATATGTGTCGATCTTCTGTCATCTTGACTTCCTGCCCAGTTTGAGTCACTGAATGCTCTCAGCTTTATATCTGATGTAAAAGGATAATATAATCCTTCCTTTATAGTTCCTTTTATATATCTAAGAACTCTTTGTCCTGCAACCCAATGTTGATCTGTCGGACAATGCATAAACTGTGAAAGAACTCCCATCGGATAGTTGAGATTCGGTCTTGTTAGCATAGCGTAAATTAAGCTTCCTACTAACGACTAATACTTCTTCATATCTTTGAACTCTGTACCATCATACTTACTGAGTTTATGATTTACTTCAAACGGTGTTGAAGCTTCTCTGCAATTCTCCATATTAAACTTCTTCAATAAGTTTAGGAGATACCCTTTTTGCGTAGCATATACACCATGATCTGTATATGTGATTTCCATACCTAGAAAGTATGATAACTTTCCCAGGTCACTGATTTTGAATTCCTTTTCGAGCAGTTTCTTCACCTCTGTTATTCCTGCATCTGAGGTACCTGTAACTATTATGTCATCTAAGTAGATACAAATGTAGATCATTCCTTCTTCTGTTCTTTTGATGAGGAGACTTGCATCTGCCTTCGAACTTTGGTATCCAAGTTCATTGAGATACTTCACAAGTCTATAGTTCCAAGCTCTTGGAGCTTGCTTCAGTCCATAAAGTGCTTTTCTTAGTCTGCACACATGTTCTGGGTATCTGGAATTTACGAAACCTTCTGGTTGTTCCATGTAGACTTCGTCTAATATATATCCATTCAGGAATGCATTCTTTATATCTAGTTGACTTAGCTTCCATCCTTTCGATGCTGCTATAGCAATCACTGTCCTTATGGTTGACATCTTTGCCATCGAACTAAACATCTCGTCATAGTCTATGCCATGCGTCTGAGCATGCTAACCAGTCTCGCTTTATGTCTGGCTATCCTTCCATCTGCAAGTTTCTTAACTTTGAAAACCCATTTATTTCCGATTATTTTCTTACCATTTGGTTTAGGAACAAGCTCCCATGTCTTGTTCTCTTCTAGTGCACTGAATTCTTCTTCCATTGCTTCTTGCCTTTAGCTTCATCATAGCTCTAAGGTTCATCATTATCTTTGACCATATATGCATAATCTTTCTGAGTTATATACGATGTATCATACGAGTACCTTTGCGGTTGTCTTCTTACTCTGTTTGACCTCTTTGGCTCATATTCTTCGTGTGTATCTGAATACATGTCTTCATCTTCATTTCTCATACCTGATCCGGTCCTGGACGTACTTGCCTGCATATAATCTTCATCTTTATTCACCTGTACGATTGATTTACCTTTCTTCTTTCTTTTTATCTCTTCTTCAAATTCTTCAGTTGTATGACTCTGATCTGCATACTAGCTTTTCTGTTCGTCAAATGTTACGTCTCTGGAAACAGTAAGTTGTTTGGTTAGAGGACTCCATAACCTGTAACCCATCTTCTTTTCATCATATCCAACGAACACATATTTCTCTGCTTTCAGTTCAAGCTTATGTCTCAGTTGAGACGGTATATAAGCATAAGCGACTGATCCAAACACTTTACAATGATCAAGTGTTGGCTTCTTTCCCCACCACGCTTCATAAGGGGTCATTCCTTCTAACGCTGTACACGGTAATCTGTTTACCAAGTATGTAGCTGTATTTACGGCTTCAGCCCAAAGATAATCCGGACAATTCTTTTCTTTCAGCATAGCTCGTGCAAACTCGACTAGAGTTCGGTTCCTTCTTTCTGCTACACCGTTTTGTTGTGGTGTATACTTGTAGGTTATTTCTCTCTTGAAACCTGCATTCCAAAGGTAATCATTGAACTCTCGGGAGAAGTATTCTCCACCTCCATCAGACCTCAGTCTTTTAAGCTTTCGACCTGTGAGTCTTTCAACATATGCATGAAAATGTCTAAAAGTTCCAAACACTTCTGATTTCTCTTTCAAAACATAAAGAGTTATCCATCTTGTTGCATCATCAATGAAAAGGACATAATACCTTGATCCGCTAATAGATCCTTCCTTTGTCGGTCCCCATATTGTATGAGTTCTAGCACATCATTATGTTTGAATCCTTTCTTCTGGAAAGGTAACCTGTGGGCTTTTCCCATCTGACAAGCTTCACATTTGTGAATCATATGTTGGTTCTGTACGTTCGGTAATCCCAGTACAGACTGATTTGCTATCATAGCTTTGATTCCTTTTTCATTGAAATGACCTAATCTCTTGTGCCAGAGATCAAGTTCTATAATCACCTTTTCATCATGTGTGAGCAACGCTTGGCCAATGTTCCCTTGTACTCTTAAAGTAAAGAGTCTTCCTTCTTTCTTACCAGAGACGATCTGATTATATCCGTTCTCGGGATCTTCTACAAATACTCTTTTGTTTGTGAATCTGACCTGAAAACCTTTCTCAACTATCTGTCCCACACTAATCAAATATTTCAGTATTGTTGGAACATACAAAACATTGGTTAGCAAATCTGCTCCACTCTTACATTTCACCTTTCCAATTGAATGTACGCTATGTCTTGTATTGTCACCTGTTTGAACAGTATGACTCGAACTTCCTTTTTCCAGTTCTGACATTAGTTCTATGTTTCCTGACAAGTGATTAGAACATCCAGAGTCAATGTAAAATACCTTTAGATCTTCGTTATCAGATGTACTGATTGAGTTCATCATCAATGATGTATGATTTTCATTCTGTGTGTCATTTGCGTAGTTCTTGTAGGTGGTGTTGTAGGATTGGCCCTATCCCCAACTTCTTGTTCCACCTCTACCGTAGCCTCCTCTTTGATTCTGTCTACCCTTTTGGAAGTTACCGTGATATCTTCCGCTTTTGCCTCTGTTATTACTGTTTTGATTTTGATTTGATCCCTGTTGGTTGTGCCAACAGTCATGCGCTAGATGATTACTTAGTCCACAAATCTAGCAAGCTTTCTTGTTGGTATTCTGACTACTTCTTCCTCTTCCAAAACCTCTTGCTTTGCCGGTGCCTTTACCTCTAGCATAATAAGCCTGAGCGCTCGACTCTTCTTCATCTTTTGACTTACCTTTGTCTTTCTTCTTGTTCTTCATGTACATTGCAAAGCTTTGTCCTTTATCTCCATCTCCTTTCAGATCTTGCTCATATGTGAGCATCAGACCAAGCAACTGATTTAAATCTGGCACAAAGTGATTTAAAGAAAGTTCAGTTGAGAGTACGAAGGGTTTCCACCTTTCATCTCCTCTCAACCCTGTTAGCAGTTGTGCTATCAATCTGTGATTTTTGACACCTTCATTTATGGATCCAAGACTATCTGCTAGATCCTTCATTTTAGTGATGTAGTCGCTAATGCTTTGACTCGGCTTCTTTTTGAACGTTGTGAACTCGGACCATAAGCTAGCCTTTCTAGCTTTCGTAGTATTTTAGAAGTGGTCTTCCAATGTGCTCCATATGTCCTCTGCTTTCTCCAGACCTCTAATGTGCGGTAGTAGATGATCTGAAACAGTGTTGTAGATGTAGGCTCTTGCCGTTGCATCTTTCTTCTGCCATAGCTTCAAAGCTTCTAACTCTTCTTTTTCTGGTTGGCTATCATCTTCAAAGGTCGGCTTCTTTTCTTCTCCGGTCACATACATCATTAAGTCCTTACGCATAAGTAAGGCTTCCATACGCATTACCCACGCGGGATAATTATCTCTGTCCAGCTTATCAATTTGGACATGATCTACCAGGATCTTCTTGTTTGCTCTAGGTTGTCTTTGAGAGTCTTTTGGCTCTGATGCCGCTTGTGGAACTAACCTGCTCTGATACCACTTGTGGGCGATAACTTTCGCTCTGATATCGCTGATGATGGTCATCACGGCAAAGGCTTGAACCTTGTCAGGCCTGCGGAAATTGCCGCGCCGCCGATTAGAGAGCTAAGCTAGAGTGATATAGAACACCTCTGTAATCAACAGTAGCTTAGCAGGATTACCGTCGCTTAACTATGTTAAACTATGACTTGAATTCCACCGGAACTTCACCGAACTGTCACTGGGACATCACCGAAATTTTACTGGAATATCACCAGAATGAACGTTGATTCTGCTCGTGATTACTTCAAATGAATTATGTGAAGTAAGGAAGTGATACATGAACTTCCTTCACTGAATGAAGTTCATCTTGAAGTTTAAAGAAAACTTCATAGTTCTGAAGTGCCACTTTTCGGTTAGACTTTGTACTGTGTGTACATATCCATTCCACCAGAAACTGTGATCAGCTCAAAGTAGAGACGTCTAGCTACAAGATGAGCTATCTCTCATACAAAGCTTCGAATTCTACTGCGAGATATACTTCGTTGTTCTACCCGAAAAAAACTCGCTTTCCTAAGAAAACTATAACTGGCCGAAAATGCGTTTATTGAGACATCTTTGACCGAGACATTGATTTACTGAGAGAATACCAAGGGACACGTTTAGTAACGAACTGTAACTATTAATGGCTAACAAATTTTCTACTGTAACACGAAAAAACTCAGATTCTTCACATGCGAACAGTGCGCGCAACTTCCACATGAACATGTGTTTTCTATTAGAGAAGATGTGTACAAACAAGCTTGGCCTCTTCTTGCTCAAGCTGTAGAAACTCTCCTACACTGAGTAGTTTCTTATTACCATCGCTCTCAGATGAATACCTGACATTCTAGGTTTCCGTTATTCATCTGTACATACGCAATCTGTGGCGTCTTCTCGGAACTTCTCACTCTCTCTTCACTCATACGCGATCTCTCATAATCCTCTTCTTCTCATCATCCGAGTCCTTCAATCCTTGGTGTATATATACACTTTTCTTGTGTGCTCTTCCACACTCTCATTCTTTAATTCACGTTATGCACGCATTATGCGCCCACCGCAGTTTATTGCTCTGTTACTCGTACAATTCTTGATTCTGGTTAACGGACTGATTTTGCACGCTATACAACTGAGGCTTTTGATTTTCTGAAGATTCCACTTCTTTTCTTTTTCCTTTTATGTCTGTCTGTCTGTCAAATTCGTGAGTGATTCCTCAACAGATTAATAGCTATTAATAGCTTACAATTCTCATGTAATAGCTAATACTACTAAGTAGCTTCCACTTTGTGAGTTACTTACTAGCTAATACTAGTTACTTATTACTTATTAGCTATCAGTTAGTTACTTATTAGCTAAATCTAGTTACTTATTAGCTATAGCTACTTACTTATTACTTATTACCTTTAGCTAGTTACTTATTACTTATTAGCTATCACTTAGATACTTAATAGTTACTTCTTAAAAGCTAGTTACTTATCAACTATCACTAACTTGTTGTATTAGGTAGCTTTGGCTTATAATATTGATTAATAGCTATTAATATCTTCCAATTCTCATGTAATAGCTAATAAAACTGATCAGCTTCTCATATGTGAGTTACTATTACCTAATATTATTTATTTATTATTGATTAGTTATCACTTAGTTAATTATTAGTTATGTATTAGCTAAAGCTAGTTACTTTTTAAAAGCTAGTAACTTATTATCTATCACTAACTTGTTCTATTAGCTAGCTTTAGCTTATAATACTAATGAATAGCTATTAATAGCTTGCAATTATCATGTAATAGCTAATACTACTAATTAGCTTACAATATGTTAGTTACGGGTCTCAAATTAGAGAAGTGAATCATTCTTTTTTGGGAGATGGGTATCAATGATGTAAACAAAGAGGTAACATGGGACTACAAAAGAAGTGTATATGGTATGTTTGTGTTCAATATATGAAATAAAATGGCATTAAAGCATAATATTATAGCCTAAAAACTATCCAATGATACTTATAAGTTACTATCAATTTCGTTCTTTATACCCAAACAGAACCTGCATAAATGTGCAGTTGTTACACACACCACAACTATAAAAACTTTCAACAAACTTATAAGAAGACTCAACAACTCAAAATTCAATGATAAAGCTGAAAGTATAGTGCCAAAAAGACAAAATCACAAATGCGTCCAACTACAAGTTTAATTTTTTGATCAATCTTTTCATCTTTATAGCTGAATCTATCCCCAACTACAAACTTAGCTTATAAATTTCCCAAATTACACATATAAACAAACTCTTAGAAAATCCTTGTAGAGAATCCAAGGAGAAACTTTGAAGGCTACAAAATTGTTACACTTATGTGTTCCTCAAGTAGCTTTGATGTGAACCTTTTCCCTATACATGGGCACTTTTTACTCTAGTGCTCGCTAGAGGTTTTTTCCCCATGTTACCACATACTTGATACTCTCATATGTGGTAGTACTTTGTACTTAGGGATATTATTCAGCTCTTATTTGAGTTCAGTTCATTATCAATAGAGAGAGCTATTCTAGCCATCCTCTTCTCCGTGTGTCGTGCTGCATTTGTGCTCCTTGTGTGTGCTTCTTGTGTGTCTCTCGCACTTCTACACACACCCAACAGTGGTATCAGAGTACATTCAGCTCCTTCTCAAGTTTTAATTTTTTGTGGCATGCCACACGTGCACTTTTAAGAGTGCAAATCAACTTTGGAGCATAGAACTATGAATTTGAGCAGCCAAGAAACATTTACCCCCATTTTGAAGCCATTCATGCAGTCAAAATAGCCATCAAAGTGATGGTTTGTGAGCTTAAATTTCAGCATTCATCTTTTCAAAGCTTTGCTACTACACTCTGTTTGGTTGCAAAAGGAAATCCTAATATGTATGCATTTGATGAGGTTGTGTCTCTTCTTTTGTAAGAAGAGCAATCTAGAGTGAATAGGAGTGGTTTGATTGAGGGAACACAAGCACTTACTATCTCACAAAAGGGGAAAAGCAAGTATGGTTCAGCTTTGGGTTCATCAAAACCAAAGCCTCAACCTTCCTCTTGCACTCATTCCTCTAATGATGGTGATTTGCAAAAGAATAAGAGATGCAAATATTGTCGGAAGGCTGGTCATACTATTGATGAGTGTAGAAAGCTTGCTAAATGCAATGAAAAGAAGAAGGAATCCGACATGTCTATTGCTGAAAATTCAGCAAATGTAAAGAATGATGAATCTAACATGGCTCAAGATTTTTGGGCATGTGATGTTACATGTCATTATGATGCTTCTTTGCATTCTAAATGTATGGTTATGAGTGAGGTTGATTCGGATTGGTTCTTTGATAGTGGTGCTTCAAAGCACATAACATCATGCAAAAGATTTTTTGCCTCTTTGAAAGATGCACCCAAAGGAGGATATGTGGTGTGTGCAAACAATGCCTCTTATCCTATCATTGGAGTAGGAGAAATTGAGCTTACGACTGCAAATGGAGGTGTGATTCTCTTGAAAAATGCATTGTATGTGCCCGGTATCAAGAAGAAGTTAATTTCAGTTCTATTGATTGCCAAAGTTGGACTTCATGTACACTTTGTTGATGATAAATGTATGGTTCATGATTTCAGCAATGGCGATGTTATCGTGATGTGCGGTACATTATGTAAGGCTTTGAATCGCATGGATACATACAAGAGGGTTGCCTCAAATGCCTTTGTTTCTCATACTTGTTCCATGGCTGAAATGGAGCTTTGGCATGCTCATTTTGGTCACTTGAACTGCAATAGTTTGCTTTACTTGCAAAAGAAGGACATGGTTATTGGTTTGCCTACACTTGAGTACATTGAAAAGCATGCATGTGAAGGTTGCATTCTTGGAAAAATGCATAGTGCTTCTTTTCCAAAAGATAGGCATACACACGCTGTTGGTGCAGATCAATCACGAATTGAAGGCTTGGAAGATTAAAGGATGAAGGAAGAATCAATTCTTAAAGTTTGGAAGAAGATTACATTCAGAGGATAAGAGAAGTGTACACAAATGTACATTAGTATAGTCATAGCTGACTGAGATCTTTTGTTTAGTAAGAGTCATGTACAAATTTATCTATAAATACTTTGAGAAAAGTCGGGGCAAGTATGAGAGCATACGTGACAATAGTTAGAAGTCAAGAATGAGGAAGTTAGATGTCATGAGATAGAGAAAAAGTTAGTTGAGTTCTCTCTCATCACTCAACTGAAAATTTTTCTGAGTAATCAAAAATATTGCGCCCGATGTTTTCTGCGTGTTCTCCTTCTACAGTAGATCAATTGTGAAATTTTTTTGTACAAGTCTAAGTTGAGAGTTGCTTGACCTCTGTACAAAGTTTTAGCTTCCAATTGTAATCAGGCTTAGAGAATTAAGTGTAGGAACATTCATATGTGAAGTGTATTCACAGGTTCCTAAAACAGGCGCAGATTTCGAACTTAATGTTTTGATCATTTCTCCCAGCACAGTTTAAAGTTTTGCATGAGTGAGGGCTTAATCTTTAAGTTGGAAGATAAGCTACTCATGTCTAGAAGCATTTTGGAAAACGGGTTCTATTCAAGGAGAACCAAGTCTTAAAAGTTGCAGGTGTAAAATCGACTGTTCTGAATGACAGTTTCTGACATAGGTAACTTGAGAAGTTAATTTCTCAAGTTATACTTAGTCTTTTGAAGTAATTCAACTTGGAGTAGATGCGCAATCTCTAGAAGATACTTCGTACAAAGTTTCATAAAAAACTTTACATGTTTGATAGGTCAATGTGGAGAAATAGTGCAGCAGACTTTTCTGTGTTTCATCTTCTTCATAGATTTGTTAATCCTTTGATAGTTAGTAATTGATCCTCTAAATTAGTGGAAGTTTTTGACTTACTCTTGGTATAGAGGTGCTCTAATCACAAGAGTAGGTTGTTCTTTTGGAGATTAAAACTCTCCATCAGTGGTATCAGAGCAGGAGACATCAAATTAAGGAAAGGAGGATCCCGACTGCTGCAGATTCAAGAAATTCAACACTTGAAGGACTAAGAAGTGAAAGCTTGGAGTCAAAGCTTGAGGAGAAGACTATTTGACATCAAGAAAGGCAAAAGGAGTCTAATTCGAAGTAAAGGTACATACATTGTTTGTAAAGCTTGAAGATTTCAATACACAGGTGGACACAAGATGGGAGAAAGCTTGCAGATTGATAAGCTAGATAGGGAGAACTATCCAGCATGGTCCATGAGGATGGAAGCACACCTCATGAGCAAAGATCTTATATCATTTATTACAGGAGATGAAGAAAAACCAGAGTTTGCAGATCCTAGTATTCCTACTAGGGAAGAGCTTGCAATGCTGAAGACTTGGATGAGAAAGGATGCTCAAGCAAGGAGTATCATCTACATGGCTGTAAATGATTACCTTTTACCTCACATCAGAGGTTTGGAAAGTGCTACAGATGTTTGGAATGCCTTGGAAGAGCATTTCCAAAATACAACTAAGTCAAGGAAGTCATCACTATGGGCTGAGTTCACAACCTTCAAGAAGAAGAGCTCACAGTCAATTTCAGATTATGTGGCAAGAATGAAAGATATTGCAGATAGCTTGGGAGCAGTGGATGAAGACATTGAAGAGGAAAAGTTGGTAAGACAAATACTTACAGGTTTGAGAGGAGATGAGAAGTGGAAGCCTTTTATATTGTCCATAGAATTGTCACTTGATCACTTTACTCCTGATCTTAATCAATTGCTAGGACACATGCTAACCTTTGAGCAGGATCTTAAAGGAGACAATGATAGAAGTACAAGTCAAGCTATGTACTCCAAAGACAAGAAAAAGAATGGCAAGGGAAAGCAATCAAATGATGATGAAGGGAATTCAAATCAAGCTAACTTCACAAAAGAAAAGATGAATTTCAGAGGTAAAGGAAGAGGAGGTAAGAACAAAGATAATGCTAAAGCTTGTTGGATTTGTGGCAGAACAAATCATTTGGCAAATGATTGTTGGTATAACAATCAAAATGGTGGAAGCAATAATCAGAATTATAATCAAAGAGGTAGAGGAGGCAGAAACCAAAGAGGCAATTTCAGAGGAAGAGGAGGTAGGACATCATATGGTAGAGGAGGTGGAAGAAACTTCCAATCTCAGTCCTACAACAATAATTATTACAATTATGCATCAGATCAGAAGGATGACATGACTCTTATCTTGAATGCAACTCATGAATCAATGGGAGAAGATCAAAGAGTGTTTTATATTGACTCAGGGTGCAGCAACCATCTGAGTGGGAATCTATCTTTGATGACTGATATGGAAGCAAGGGTGAATGGACACACAGTTCAGACAGGTGACAATACCAAACATAAAGTGGAGAGCATTGGATCAGTGAAGACAAAGAGTGGAAGTACACTTCTGAGCAAGGTACTTTATGTTCCTACTATTCCTAAAAATTTGATAAGTGTAGGGCAAATTGTGGAGAAAGGATATGAGGTAAGATTCACAAATGATGGTGTTTATGTACAAGATCCAAATCAGGGATATAGAAACATAATTGCAGGTAAAAAGGAAGGAAGATTGTTCACTCTCAAAGTCCAAGGTAATGTGGGACATGCATTATTTACCTATGGAAGTCAAAAGGTATCTGAATTAGACCTATGGCATAAAAGGCTAGGTCATTTCAATGAGAGAGCTATAAAGGAGATGTCAAAGAATCAGGTGGTGCTTGGATTGCCAAATATTGAAGGGCAACATATGGTGTACAAGTGTGAAGCTTGTCAATTAGGTAAAGCACATAAGAGTTCTTATAACAAATCAGGGTACAAGTATTCAAATATGCTTGAATTGGTTCATACAGATGTATGGGGTCCCTCAAGGGACTATAGCATAAATGGATCCAGATATTATGTGTTGTTTGTTGATGATGCAACCAGGTGGATTACTTTGTATGTAATCAAGGATAAATCAGAAGTTTTCAAGACATTCAAACATTTTCATGCCTATGCAGAAAGGATCACAGGGCAAAAGCTCAAGAGATTAAGATCAGATGGAGGGGGAGAGTATTTCTCTAAAGAGGTTGATGATTATTTGTGGAATGCAGGTATCAAAAGAGAAGTAACTTGCAGGTACTCCCCTCAACAGAATGGAGTAGCAGAAAGGAGGAATAGGACTCTTGTAGAGTTTGCAAGAGCCATGATGAAGGAAAAGAATTGTCCAAATTACTTATGGGCAGAAGCCATTAACACTGCAACATATCTTGTGAATAGGTTGCCTTGCAAAGCTTTGGATGGAGGAAACCCTTATGAAGCATGGTGGGGTAAGAAGCCTACTCTTGATCATTGTAAAGTATTTGGATGTATTGCATATGCTTATGTTCCTTCACAATTAAGACATAAGCTAGAACCAAAAGCAGAGAAGTATGTGTTTATTGGATATGATGATAGACAGATGGGTTACAGGTTGTGGAGTCCATCCACAAAGAAATTTCTTGTTACTAAAGATGTGACATTTGATGAGCAAAATATATGGTATACAGGATCACCAAATGAGTTTGCAGGTGTTGAAGAAATACAAAGGAAAGGAAAGGCAAAGGTAAAAGTATGTGAAGAAATTGTTGATGAAGTTGACTCTAGAAGTAGAGTGCAGGATCATGTAGAAGAAGGGCCAAGATTTGATCCAGAATCAAATGAGGCTGAAACTTCGAGAAGTGCAGAAATCAGAAGATCTACAAGAGAAAGGAAAGAACCTATAAGGTATAGTTATGATACATCTTTCCTAACAACAAAAGATTATGCCTACATTGTGAAAACAGAAGAAGATCCAACCACTTATGAAGAAGCCAAAGGTAAACAGAATTGGGAGAAGGCAATGCAGGAAGAGTATGATGCTCTACTTGAAAATGAAACTTGGGAACTAGTACCAAGACCAAAGAATCAGAAGGTCATTGGATGTAAGTGGGTATATAAAACAAAGAGGTTTGCAGATGGTAAGGTGTCTAGATATAAGGCTAGACTTGTGGTCAAAGGTTATGCCCAAACTTATGGGGTAGATTATGATGAAACCTTTAGTCCTGTTGCTAAGATGTCTACAATTAGGACATTGATTGCTATTGCTGCTTGTAAAGGATGGAAATTATCACAATTGGATGTGAAAAATGCATTTCTAAATGGATACATTGCAGATGAAGTATATATGGAGCAACCAGAAGGCTTCATGGAATCAATTGGATCAGATTATGTGTGTAAGCTCAAGAGAGCTTTATATGGGTTGAAGCAAGCCCCAAGAGCTTGGAATTACAGATTGATCAAGTTCTTGAATGAATGTGGATTTCAAGCATCAAAGGCAGATAGTAGCTTGCTAGTGAAGGCAAGTGAAAATGGATACATTTACATGTGCATTTATGTTGATGATATTATTGTTACAGGAACAGATGCTCAAGGAATCAATGAACTCAAAAGACAAATAGAGAAGGAGTTTAAGATAAGTGATTTGGGAAACTTATCTTATTTTCTAGGAATGCAGATTGTGTATACTCAACATGGAGTATATGTTTCACAAGAGAGATACTTGAAGAATCTTTTAGTCAAGTTTAACATGGAAGATTGCAAGACCTCAATTACACCATTGGAGGTAAATCATAAATTAAGCAGGTATGGAGGTGAAGAGTTCAATGATATGAAGAAATATCAGAGTTTGGTAGGTAGTTTAATCTATGCTACCTTGACAAGGCGAGATCTATCATATGCAGTAGGTGTGTTGTCACAATTTATGCATTGTCCAAAGAAGACTCATTGGATTGCAGCCCAAAGGGTACTCAGATATATCAAAGGAACCCTAAGTGAAGGTTTGTATTATGGTTTCACTTCTGACACAAGAATCAAAGTGTTTAGTGATGCAGATTGGGCAGGTGACTCAGATGATAGAAGGTCTACTCATGGGTATCTCTGTTATGTTGGAGATAAGCTAGTTTCTTGGTGTTCAAAGAAGCAACATACAGTTGCTTTATCATCCACAGAAGCTGAGTATAAGGGAATGGTAGAAGCTGCAAAGGAAGTGATATGGTTGAAGACCTTGATGAAAAGTTTTGAGATTGATCATAGTATTCCAATAATTTTTGGAGACAATATGAGTTCTTTGTATTTGGCAGCTAACCCTGTTTTTCATGCCAGGACTAAGCATATAGAAATTCAGTATCATTTCTTGAGGGAAAAGGTACTAGATAAAGAGATTGAAGTGATGTACACTCCAACAAAAGAGCAAGTGGCAGATATGATGACAAAGAGCTTGGATGGACCTAAGTTGCAAAGATTCAAAGACATGGCAGGTATAAAGAAGACAGAGAAAACCTCAATTGATGATTGAGGGGGAGCTGTTGGTGCAGATCAATCACCAATTGAAGGCTTGGAAGATTAAAGGATGAAGGAAGAACCAATTCTTAAAGTTTGGAAGAAGATTACATTCAGAGGATAAGAGAAGTGTACACAAATGTACATTAGTAATAGTCATAGCTGACTTAGATCTTTTGTTTAGTAAGAATCATGTACAAATTTATCTATAAATACTTTGAGAAAAGTCGGGGCAAGTATGAGAGCATACGTGACAATAGTTAGAAGTCAAGAATGAGGAAGTTAGATGTCATGAGATAGAGAAAAATTTAGTTGAGTTCTCTCTCATCACTCAACTGAAAATTTTTCTGAGTAATCAAAAATATTGCGCCCGATGTTTTCTGCGTGTTCTCCTTCTACAGTAGATCAATTGTGAAATGTTTTTGTACAAGTCTAAGTTGAGAGTTGCTTGACCTCTGTACAAAGTTTTAGCTTCCAATTGTAATCAGGCTTAGAGAATTAAGTGTAGGAACATTCATATGTGAAGTGTATTCACAGGTTCCTAAAACAGGCGCAGATTTCGAACTTAATGTTTTGATCATTTCTCCCAGCACAGTTTAAAGTTTTGCATGAGTGAGGGCTTAATCTTTAAGTTGGAAGATAAGCTACTCATGTCTAGAAGCATTTTGGAAAACGGGTTCTATTCAAGGAGAACCAAGTCTTAAAAGTTACAGGTGTAAAATCGACTGTTTTGAATGACAGTTTCTGACATAGGTAACTTGAGAAGTTAATTTCTCAAGTTATACTTAATCTTTTGAAGTAATTCAACTTGGAGTAGATGCGCAATCTCTAGAAGATACTTCGTACAAAGTTTCATCAAAAACTTTACATGTTTGATAGGTCAATGTGGAGAAATAGTGCAGCAGACTTTTCTGTGTTTCATCTTCTTCACAGATTTGTTAGTCCTTTGATAGTTAGTAATTGATCCTCTAAATTAGTGGAAGTTTTTGACTTACTCTTGGTATAGAGGTGCTCTAATCACAAGAGTAGGTTGTTCTTTTGGAGATTAAAACTCTCCATCACACACTACAAGAATTTTACAACTTGTTCATATTGATGTATGTGGTCCCGTCAAGACTCCATCTTTTGGGCAGCATGTATATTTTGTTACTTTCATTGATGATGCTACTCTCCATACATGGGTGTATCCTATGAAAGCAAAGAATGAGTTATTTTCTTGCTTCAAAGCATTTTTAGCTATGGCTGAGAGGTTTTCTTCACAAAAGCTTTTGACTCTATGCACGGATCATGGTGATGAATACATGTCACATGAGTTTAATGCTTTTCTTTATGAAAGAGGTATTTCACACTAATGTACGGTGCCATATACACCTCAAAAGAATGGTGTTGCCGAGCGTAAAAATATGCTTGAAATGGCACGATGCATGGTTAAAGGAAAGCATCTGCCTGATAAGTTTTGGATGGAAGCGGTCATGTGTGCAAATTATGTGTTGAATCATTGCCCTACAAAAGCATTGAGAGTCATCACTCCTTATGAGGCTTGGAATGGTCATAAGCCTATGGTTAGTCATATGTGTGTGTTTGGTTGTTTGGCATATGCTCTTGTGCCATCACAACTGTTGGAGTTAGACGTCTACGAAAGCACGCGAACAGCACAAGGAAGAAGAAGAAGCTTGGAGCACAACACACAATACTGAATGTATTACTAGAGAATGTACAAAGATAAGTAGCCCATTAGGGCAATAGGCGTATATACAAGCTGAGGGAAAAAAACCTCCTAAAGAGGGAAAAAAGTGCCCCGATGGTCCTAGTGTGTTCACACACATCACTACCTAAATATATCAACAAATCCCCCCTAGGAGTGATGCGGTGAACAAGGAGCTGGCACTCCTGTATAAGGAAGTGCCAAGCTATGTGGAAATCACTCCACAAAAGGAAGTAAGCCCAAAGCTTTGCGGAAAGCTTCAAACTTCTCCCTAGGCAGAGCCTTCGTGAAAAGGTCTGCAATGTTCTCCTGCATGGGCACATATGCCAAGCTGATCTCCCCAGCAGAGAACCTCTCCCTGACATAGTGATAATGCACCTCAATGTGCTTAGTGCAAGCATGGAACACAGGGTTCCTCGCAACTGCCAATGCGCTCTAACTGTCAGTGAAGATGGTGGTGGCAGAAGACTGGCCAACACCCAAATCAGCCATAAGGTGTCTGAGCCACACACACTCAACAGTCGCTGTGAAAGCTTCCCTATACTCAGCCTCACAACTGCTTCTTGCTCAACCAAGATATACATGAGCTACCAAGCATGAAGCAAAAACCACTGGTGGACACACGAGATAGCAACCAGCCCAATCTGAGTCAAAAAAAGCATGCAAATCTGGCGGTAGTGATCCCCCTTGGGATAAAACAACCCAAGTAGCCGAGTACCACTCAAGTAGCGAAAGATGCGCCTAACCGCCTTCCAATGCTTGACTCCTGGGCAATGCATAAACCTGCTCATTTGTGAGACAACAAACTGAATATCTGGCCGAGTAATGCATAAGTAGATCAAGCATCCAACAGCTTGCTGATAGAGAACAGCATGAAATGCATCTCTAGCATCATGAAGACTCAATCGTAAACCTGTCTCCATAGGAGTGGCAATAGGCTTACAGTCTTCAAGGCCAAAACGCTGCAATAATGTGTCAATATATTTTGTTTGACACAAACTTGCCATTCCACCATCAACTTGCATAAACTGAATGCCCAAATAGTGATACAAATGCCCCAAATCAGACATCTCAAATGAGGCATGCAAATCAGCCTTGAAATCAGCAATATGCTCCTCAATAGGACTAGTGAGCAGCATGTCGTCAACATAGACAACAATGATCAGAAGCACATCATTAGCACGCTTAACATATAAGGTGCTTTCAAATGGACTGTTCTCAAAACCATGTGCAACCAGATAGCCATGTATCTTCTCATACCAAGCACGTGGTGCTTGCTTTAAACCATATAATGCCTTTTTTAACCTACACACCTGGTTTTCATGCCCTTTCTGCACAAAGCCATGGGGCTAAAAAACATACACTTCTTCATGCAAGTCACCATTTAGAAATGTTGTTTTAATGTCAAACAGATGTACATTCCAACCATGATGGCTCCAAGTGCTCAAATGCTCCGAACAGTAGTCATACGGCATGTAGGTCCAAAGGTCTCATCAAAATCAATGCCTCTTTCCTGCGCATAACCCTTTGCAACAAGCCTAGACTTATACCTGTCGATTGTACCATCAGGTTTATGCTTCAGCTTGTATACCCACTTAGTGCTGATGGCCTTCTTGCCAGGAGGCAAGTCACATAAAGACCATGTACCATTCTTCATTATAGCATCATATTCAGATTGCATAACAGCCATCCAATTTTCTGAATTTTGTGCTTCATCAAAAGAGAGACTCATTCTCATCATAGAGACTAGACGCAGCCATAGCATAGCAATCTGATGCAAAGGAGGCACTATGAGAGCCTGAACGAGTACGATATGACAAAGGTGCATCTAATTTGCTATCATGCAAAGTCTGCACCAGCCATCTTGGCATAGTTTTTGCCTGCTCAATATCAGGTCTCTCATCAACAAGTGCATCATGTAAATCTGCATCAGAAATGGAATGATCTACATCATCATATGAAGCCTGCAAAGGCTGAGAAGTTGCCTCATTAGGACTAGCACTAGACTACCCACCTGTAAAAAGAGGCATCAAAGTATCATACTTGTCTTTGGAGCTAACAGATGTCTCCTTAGTACATGAAAGCAATGGCTTAATAGAATCTTCCACAAAGACAACATCACGGCTAACCAGAATGCGTTTAGTCTGTGGATGATACAGACGATAGCCTTTACTTTCAGAACTATACCCAACAAAAATACATTTTACTACTTTATCATCCAATTTTCTACGATGTTGTTCAGGCACTAGTGCATTTGCCAAACAACCAAAAACACGCAGATGAGCAACAGATGGCTTGTGGTCATGCCAAGCCTCATATGGAGTGATAGACTGCAGTGCTTTAGTGGGACACCTGTTCAGTACATATGTTGCACACATGACAGCCTCAAGCCAGAAACTTTGTGGTAAAGCTTGACTTTTGACGATGCACCTTGCCATCTCCATGAGTGACATGTTCTTTCGTTCAGCAACTCCATTCTGTTGAGGTGTATACGACACTGTACACTGGTGTTTTATCCCATGTTCAGCTAGAAATGCATTAAAATCAGAAGACATATATTCCCCCCCTCGATCAGAACGGAGGTTGCCCATTTTACATGCTGACAGATTTTCAGCCAAAACCAAAAACTGTTTAAAGCACATGAACACTTTGGACTTTGCTTTGAGTGGATATGCCCATGCATGCCTGGAAAAATCATCAATGAAAGTCACGAAGTAAAGGTAATTTCCAAAAGAGGGTGTTTGCATAGGACCACAGACATCACTATGTACAAGCTGCAATTTCTGAGTAGCCTGAACTAAACCATCTTTTGGAAATGAGGAACGTTGCATTTTGCCCAAAATACAGCCTTCACAAACATGTTTTCCAAGTGCCTCAAGCTTGGGCAAAGAGGACACCATTTCAGATTTCAGCACGCGTAGCAAACTAGCAAAATTTAAATGACCAAAGCGTGCATGCCAAAGCTTTGCATCTCACATAGCCTGAGAATCATTTACTGCACATGCTGAATCACTTATAGATCTTTCATAGTCTATGAGCTTATAGAGCCCACGAAATAAAATGCCAGAAGCAATAATCACGTTGCCATTTGATAGATCATGAACTATACACCTGTCATCAATAAATTTCACAACCAAGCCAATCTTGGCTAATGTAGAAATTGATAACAGGTTCTTTTTGATCCGTGGCACAAATAAAGCATCTGACAAAGTGAAAGAACTACCATCAGGAGTAGTCAAAATGATCTTACCAACTCCCATAACAAGATAAGAGGAGTTGTTGGCGCATGTAACAGTATTCCCTGTAGGGGCAGGCTAGAGTGAAGAGAAGAAACTACGCTGCGAGGTAATATGTTTGGTTGCCCCACTGTCAAAATACCAAACATCTGAGTCTACTACAGACATGCATTGATCATGAGAAGATGGGTCAAAACTACAGACAGTAGTAAACGCCCATTCTTCTTCCTGCACAAGATTTGCTGACTCTATTTTTGGTGTAGATGCCTCTGCAGCAACCATTCCAGCCTCTTTCTTCTTTGCCTCTTTAGCCGCCAGCTTTGGATATTTCTTTATGATATGATCATTCCCTTTACAGTACTTCCAAAACAATTTTTGCTTTTCTGATTTTTTTCTCATCTTTGTCTTGGTTCTTCGAATGTGCAGCACTTGCAGATTTCTACTTACTAGTAGAAGAGCTCCATTTTCCTTTGTCCTTCTGACTAGCTAGGAAAGCTTGATCTGCAACACACATAATGGACCTGTTCTGCCTTGACTGATCTTCGTGCAATAGAACAGAGACTAACTCCTCAAATAACAAGGCATTTTGATTGCCTTTCATCATCAACCGAAGAGTAGAAGCAAAACTCTGATATGAATCAGGAAGACCATTCAGAACGGTTTGCAGAAGTGAGCTATCTTGTATAACCTCATCAGCAGAAATCAACTGTTCCTTCAAGTCTTTGATCTTTGTTAGGAAACTGTCCATAGAATCACCTTCATTCATGTGCTCACTCTCCAACTGTTTTCGGAGGTAAGCAACACGAGCCTCATTCCTAGCTTGGTACAATGTGGAAAGTGTATCCCAAGCATCCTTAGCTATTCTGCAAGAGCGAATGTGAGGAATAATGGCACGTTTGACAGACAAGGCTATCAAAGCATATGCCTGGGCATCTCTACCATCCCAGCGAATTTGCTCTATAGTAGGTGCAACAGAAACAGCAGCAGGAATAGGAATCTGCGGAATATCATCTTTGACACCATCTTCATCAGCTCCAGCACCTGTATTTGCAGTACCTGTAGTCAGAGGTGTAACAGGACATCTTTCAACACCCTGCACAATGTTCCACAATCCTTTTGCAACCAATACATGTCTCATCATATAAGCCCATAATGGGTAGTTGGTACCATCCAACTTATCCTCAACAGCCAACATACGGAATACATCACTGCTTTCAGCCATGGCCAGTGACTAAAATACCTTGATGTAGAAAATTGATTGTATCTCAAAAAGTTGAACAGAACTGCCCCGACAAATTTTGCTAGACCTGTAGCAGACTTCGAGACGCTTATACTGGCGAACAGAAATTGGTATATACCTTTGGCACAAAAAGCACTGTGATAATGTGTTCGGAGGCCGAAACAAGCTCAGATCGTGTTTTCGGCACCACATAGCAAAGCTGTTTTGATCTTGGAAACAGTTGAGTATGCTCACCAAAATTTGTGCAATTCTGAGACTGCAAGCAGAGGAGTGTCGATGGCACCCTAGATGAAGCAACAACCTACTGTGATACCAATTGTTGGAGTTAGACGTCTGCGAACAGCACAAGGAAGAAGAAGAAGCTTGGAGCACAACACACAATACTGAATGTATTACTAGAGAATGTACAAAGATAAGTAGCCCATTAGGGCAATAGGCGTATATACAAGCCGGGGGGGAAAAACCTCCTAAAGAGGGAAAAAAGTGCCCCGGTGGTCCTAGTGTGTTCACACACATCACTACCTAAATATATCAACAACAACAACGTCACAAACTTGATGACAACGCAAAGAAATGTATATTTGTTGGTTATAGCACTGAAAGTAAGGGATATCGTTTGTACCATCCATTGACAAACACAATTATTGTGAGTTGAGATGTGGTATCTGCTGAAAATTGAGTTTTCCCTCTACTTGAATGCAAAAAATAGCCAACAATTAGCTCACAAGATGTGTTCGATACACTCATGTCTTTGTTCCAAAATGGTGCGCTTGACTATGGCCATGTAGGCCAGCCAACTGAGGCTCAAAAGGCTGAAAAATTCCAGCAAAATAGTGCTAAAAATGCAGAGAATTTCCGATCAAACATGGCTGAAAATTTTCAGCCAAAAATTCTCAAAACTATTAGAAATTTCCAGCCACATATAGCTGAATATTTGCATCAAAATATGGCTGAAAATGAGCATGAAATTCAGCCCACGCATGATATAAATGTTGATGATGTATTACATAATGAACGGATGTCTATCAAGAGTGCACAAAGCATGCCAAAGTGGCTGAAACAAACTTTGCAAGACAGCAAATTGAGTGCACCTTTACTTGGTAGAACAAGATCAAGCTCTCACCATGCATCAAGTAATTTTGTGGATTATTCTCTTATTGCAACAGCATGTAATGAAGAGCCACTTTCTTTTGAAGATGCATGTGAGGATCCACAATGGATGAGTGCGATGCAATCAGAAATGGATTCCATACATAGGAATGGTACCTAGGATTTATGTGAATTGCCAAAAGGAAAGAATGCCATTGGTACAAAGTGGGTTTATAAGATTAAGAGAAAATCTGATGGTAGCATTGATCGCTACAAAGCTAGATTGGTTGCCAAAGGATATGCGCAACAATATGGCATTGATTATGAGGAAACATTTGCACCTACTTCACGCATGACTACCATTCATACCGTGGTTTCATTGGCTGCCCATCGAGGTTGGAAAGTACATCAGTTGGACATAAAGACAGCCTTCTTGAATGGTGATTTGCAAGAAGAGGTTTATGTGAAGCAACCTCTTGGATTTGCTATGAGAGGGAAAGAGCATATGTTTCGTCGCTTGCATAAAGCCTTGTATGGTCTCAAGCAAGCTCCATGTGCATGGTATGACAAAATCCATAAGCACTTGATTGCTCTTGGCTTCACATGTAGTCCGATTGAAAGCACACTCTATGTACACAAAAATGGGGCTGATCTTATAATGCTTGTTCTTTATGTCGATGACATGCTCTTGACTGGGTCATGTGATGCAAAACTTGACATTCTTATGGCTAATTTGCAGCATACTTTTGATGTCACTTATCTTGGTCTTTTGAGCTACTATCTTGGCCTCCAGTTTGTATCTGTTGAGGGGGGAATTGTTCTGCATCAAGCAAAGTATGTTGAAAAACTACTTCAGCGTTTTGATTTGAGGATTGCAAGCCAAATTCCACACCAATTGAGATAGGATTCAGGTTCTCAGTTGAGGATTCCAGTGATGCATTTGACACCTCTTTATCAGCAAGCTGTGGGATGTCTTATATATGCATGCAACACAAGGCGGGATATACAGTATGTAGTTTCCTAGTTCAATCGATTCATACATAGCCCTGGCACTAAGCATTGGCAAGCGGTGAAACTTGTGTTTAGATATCACCGAGGCACTTTGAGCTTAGGTCTCTTTTATGGCAGAGATATTCAGGCATGCTTGCATGGTTTTACAAATAGTGATGGGGCTGGTTGTTATGATACTCGGATGTCCACTAATGGTAATTTCGTTTTCCTTGGAGACTCACACATATCTTGGTTGAGTAAGAAGCAACCTACAATGGTGACATCGAGTTGTGAAGCTAAGTACATGGCAGTTTTCACAGCTACAGTGGAGTGTATATGGTTGGGACGCCTATTGTCGATGGATCTTTGCATGGAAATTGATGCTGCTATGCATATTCGCATTGATAGTCAGAGTGCTTTGGCTGTTGCATGAAACCTAGTGTTTCATGCACGGACCAAACATATTGAGATGCATTATCACTATGTGAGAGAGTGCCTTCATGCAGGAGATATTGATTTGGTATATGTGCCTACACAAGATAATGTGGCAGACATATTGACCAAAGCTCTTCTAGAGGAAAAGTTTGAAGCTTTTCGCAAAGATTTAGGCTTATTACCTTGTGGGGGCTGATTTTTCACTCCCTTTATGTGTTCACATCATTTGCTCCAAGGGGGTTTGTTACACTTATGTGTTCCTCGAGTAGCTTTGATGTGAACCTTTTCCCTATACATGGGCACGTTTTACTCTAGTGCTAGCTAGAGGTTTTTCCTCATGTCACCACATACTTGATACTCTCATATGTGGTGGTACTTTGTACTTAGGGATATTATTCAGGTCTTACTTCAGTTCATTTCATTGTCAATAGAGAGAGTTATTCCAACCATCATCTTCACCATGTATCTTGCTGCATTTGTGCTCCTTGTGTGTGCTTCTCGTGTGTCTCTTGAACTTCTACACACATCCAACAAACATATGGTTGACCTTAATTATCTACACTCTTACAATCACCAAGCAAACTAGGGATAAGTTGTAGGGAAACTTACTAGTCAAGGATGCTTTGGGGGAACACTACAAAAATGGGTGACCTCTTGAGAAGTACTAATGCTTTGTCTTCCTCAATAGTTGAAGTCCTTCCTTGTGTGTAGCGAATAGCATAGATGGTGACTTCAGTAAATCCGATGACAAGCTATGCAAAAGTCTATGCTTTGTTCACTATCTTAGTCATAAACCTTGGACGAATCAACTACAACCTGCGAACTACTAGGAAATGTTTATGCTCACTATACATGCAGATAAATGAGAACCTTTGATACGAACTACTCTAATAGGAGTGAATTGGTGCAACTGCAATGCATGATAGTGGATTCCTCTTCAGCAAAGTTTCAAGAGGACTCTATCAGAACAGAAAATCGAGCTCTAAGCGACATGCAGGGTAGTCTACATAGCCTTGTAGAAATATGAAAACACTACATAATACATGAAGACCCTGAATATAGATCTCCTGGGTTTTACAAATGCGATCAGAGTTATAGCCTATGTGTGAACAACCCACTCTATGATTTAGTAAAAGGCATATACAAAAGTGTTTGTTGGCCATTTGGTCTTTCACATGTACACTAATGGTAACAACGAATATTTCAGTGTTTAGGGTTTTTTAATACATTAGAATTTGAAAGACATTTTTAGGGTTTTCTCTACATATGGAGGTACCTTTAGGGTTTATGAGATCCTACCTTTCTAGGCCTTTATATGCTTATGAAGGCTCCCTTTATTGGATATTGTAGTGGTTACATTATGTTTTCCGCTTATTTGATATATCTTTTCTAATTTTTAAGGATTTAATTGAGATTTGTGATGGTTTGTTAAAATACATTACATTTTTGGGGATTAATAGGATTTCTTTTGGGTTTCTAACTTTTTCTCTAAATTGTTAGATGTTAATTGGAACGACAAGGATTTGTTTGGTTTCATTTGAATATCTAGTGGTTCATATGGCTTCATATGCATTCCTTATAGTTGTTTAGGATTTAATAGGGAAATTAGTGATATTTGGGCTTTTGTATAATCTCCTAATGGATTTTAGGTTCATTAGAGTTTCTTATGTTTTTATGGTTATTATGTTTTCTCTAAATACTAGATCAAAATTTATAATTACATAGGATAGAGAATACAAATAAAATAGCCAAAAGGTATATATAGCATAAAATGTAGATTATAATTTTCTAAGTATGATTATGTATAAAAGAATAGCATAGCAGAATATATTGATACAAAAGATGAAAAAAAAATTAACGAGAGAGATATAGACTCATGGAAAGAGAACTCAATTCTCAAATTTCCAACGGGAATGAAGATAAAAAGATGGTGTTGTCCCTCCATGCTCTCCCAATATGGATACTATATGAAAATCAAGATAGACTCTAGATGAAGGGATAAATAGTGTGAAATTCTACGTAAAGCTTTGCATAGGTCATGCTTATTTAGCTTTTGCAAAGGGATCCGGTAAGCCAATCATAGTTAGGAGAAACAGAATAATTAGCAAACTATAATTCACAATAATATATCCACGACTAGAAGTCATAATGTACCAGCCCTATGGGCCAAGGGGATATACCCCCAAAGCCTTAGAAAAGGGAGAAAGCCTCCCTTTGCACTCCCTCCATTAAGGACTTATTGGGAAATTGTATGAAACCACAAGGTTTTTAGTTTTTCCTTGAATGGAAATCCATTCGCCTATATTTTTATTCCCTATCTAAGCTTATGTATACGATCATGAATTTCATCGTTTACCATTAAATTAATGCATAGAACTCATCTGACTTGGAATTTGGCATTCTAGAAATGTTTGGGCTCTCAAAATGGCTTCTCCTCATATTGGGAGCCTTACAACTTAGAGCATCATGGATTATTTTCGGTCACTTGAGGGTGGAGTTTTGAGTATATTTAATAACCCCCTCAATGTCCACCCTAGGGTGAACTGCCTCCTAGGTCAAATGTCAAGGTTTAGAAAGTGTTAATAAAGTTTTTTTGTCCAAGGAGCCTTTGTGAAGCTTCCCACTCTATTTTCTTCATTCGGACAATATAGTATCTCCATGATCCCATCTTTGATAAACTAACTAATATTGAGTTTATATGTGCTTGGTACATGCATCCAAAATAAGATTTTTGGTGATATCCATGCAACTTTGGCTATCACACTTCAGCTCTATAACCACTTGTCCTTGAAGTCCTATGCGCCATAGTAGAGTAAACCTTCTTCAAGGTAATGAACACCTTGTTAAAGTGAGAGTATGTATTCTCCCTTTGAACTCCACCAATATAAATATCTCTAGCCCAAGGAGTCTAGGCTTGCCATGTGTCCAATTCACATTGTTTCCCAAGAATGGTTATTTGCATGAGTTTCTAGTCAATCAATCACATGGGTTCACATTGAATCACATGGGAAGACTTCAAAATCACATGGTTTCTTAAGTAAGGATCTCTACACTTTTACATACACCCTCAAGGGTTCTTGACTTGAATTCTTCAAATGTGAAGGTTCCTCACCTTAGGATCAAAACCTAAGGTTCAAGCCAATTAATGGAAATAAAATAACCAAGGCTTCTTGAATAAAGCCCAATGGCTCTCCAAAGTTTTACCAAGGGTATCTCTAGGAAATTGAAGGGTCTTGAACCTTAGAGCCCATGCAAAGTTACACCTAGTTATACAATATTATTACCCCCTTACAATTTTTCATCATAGAAAAAGGATTTTAGGTATAATATGGGGAATATTCCCCATGCACAATGATAGTCTCGTGAATCGTGGACTTGTTCTCAAAGATTTTGCCTTGCTTCCTAACTTGAATTTTGAAAAGAGGAAAATCTTTTATTGATCGAACTTGCTCATTTGCATGTGGTGCCTTCTTCTACCCATTCTTCCATTTAACAAGACATTCTTCATCTAAATGATTCCTTGGCTTTTTATCTTGAGTGCATAGTATTTTCTTTGGTTCATGAGGGATGTTCATATGTGAGATACATTAGAATATTGTCTGTGGAGATAGAAGATTGTCCTCTTCAACCAATTTTCTTCTCAATCTACAAACATGAAATAGTAGGTTAAGTCGATAATCTACATGAAGCTTTAAATCATAAGAAAAAATCCGAAGCTTTCTAAGAACTGTGAAAGGGCAACAATATCTTGGAGATACTTTAGGATATGCTCCTGGTTTTAGAGGCTTAGGTCTCTCAAAAACTTTTAAATAAAGTCTTCTCCAAGCAGAAAGGAAATTCCTGGCCTCTTAGGATCCCTATGTACTTTTTCTCTATCCTTGGCTTCCCTCAAGTTTTCTTTAGCTATTTTGTCTATTAAAATTAAAGTTTTCTTTAGCTATTTTCCAAGAGATCCTTGTCTATTAAAATTAAAGTTATATCGCAAGATCTAACACTAAAATCCTCAAATGTAGTTGTTAAACTTTTGGGCCAAACTTTATGGCATGGCCATCACTTATGGTGTCTCGCTCATATTGTTGTACCCCTTAATCAGTTGGCTCTTGCTAAAATTGGAGATTTTCAATGGGATTCAGAGTGCGATTTAGCCTTGTGCATGTTAAAGGTGCTTTTGACTAAGGCATGCATGTTGTAAGCTCATGATCGAAATCACCCATTCCACATATGTTTTGATGTGTCAAATGTCACCATTGGTAGTGTTTTGATGTAAAAAGCAAGCCATTCTTGGTATCATCCATTTTATTATGTCATTGAAAGATTAACTAATGCACAGAGGAATTACTTGGTGATTGAATGAGAATGTCTTGAATTAATTTATTCAATTAAAAGTTTCCTCAATATTTAATACGTCATCACTTTACATTTCATGTGGATCATTCACCTTTATTATATGGAGTGAGGTAGCAAAATTTAGTAGGTCGTCTTGTGCACTACATATTGCTAATACAACAATTCTAATATGATGTGGCCCATTGATGAAGCTCTTCCCATTTAGAAGTAAATTCCTTGTCATGCTTTGATAATGATGAATCTCTCGAGGGCGTTGATGATTCTTTTTGGATTTTGATCTCTTTCACATGGTTGATACTATTGAGCCGAAGTTGGGTATTCCTACTTGGTATGCTGAAATGATGTCTTTTCTAGGGAGAAGAGTGTCTTCAATGCATTTATGGTCTAAAAGTAGGAAAAATTTAGCCTTTTCAAACAGGTGATTCTCCATAACTTTAGATCAATTGTATTATAAGGACCTTAGGGGATTAAGGATTTGATGTGTTTCCATTCATGAAAGTTTCAATCATTATCTTGGAAGCTCATTTCAAACTCACTGGTGTTCATGTTTAGAAGTGACCTTAGTGTGCAAAAGATTCTCCAACGCGTTTTTTGCTGGCCTATGCTACACCATGATGTTCGTGACTATGTAGGGGCTTGTAACCCCTACTAGAGGACAAGTGAACCTCTCAAGATACATTGATTTCATCTAGAACTAGTGTTTCCCTTCAACCCTTTTCAAAAATGGGGCTTGGATTTTATTAGTCCCATTTGACCACCCAAGGATGTGATATGCGAGACATTTATTTTGACAGGTACCTATTATCATACTCGTTGGGTGGAAGCTTGGGCAATGAAACATGCCACTGCAAATAGTGTTGCCATAGTGTTGCTAGATGAACCATTCCCTAGACTTGGACTGCCCTTGGAATTAGTTTCAGGTTGAGGCACTCATTTTGTGAATATGCTAATCAAGCTACTTACATATTTCTTTCATATTATTGAGCATAAACTTAGTTCTCTATACTATGTTCCTAGAAATGGTTTGGCGAAAAGTACTAATAAGGTTTTATTAATTATGTTGCACAAGATCTTACGAGAATATCTAACTAAATGGGAATAATCATCTCCAATGATTCCATGGGCATACCTTACTTCCTAAAAAGTCGTGGTTGGATTTACTCCTTTAAATTAGTTTATAGAATGGAAGCAATTGCACCTATGAAATTTTTTGTTCTTATTTTACGGATTGTAGTGAAACAATTATGATTGGAAGACTTTTTTTGCTTAATAGATTGATACCTTATGCCAATTAGAAGAAAAGCTGCTATTAGAGTTCTATCCTACCGCAAGAAGTATAGCAACTATAGATCCAATGGCATGATTGTCATCCGAAAGAATCTCATCTGAAAGACTCTCATCCCAAAGACGCTTGGATAACCCTATATGACTTTCTTACTTCACCTTTTGGAAGAATTAGCCTTGTTTCACTTTGGTACTTGATCTCTTTATTTGATGTGCCTTCTCTTTTCCTTCATGTGTCCTTCATACTTGCGCTATCTTCATTGATGGAACTCCTCATGTGGTTTAGCTCTATGTTGCTTTGTCTTTCACCATCTCCACATCTTTCTTCTTCGTATTCCTACATACAATCATATTCCTTATACAAAGGGATTAGCTCATCAAAGGTTACATGCTTTGACATCCTCAAGTCCTTTGTGTTTAGGTTCAAGTTCTAGTAACCTTTATGATCATTTGAATATCCTAGAAAAAAACATACAATTGATTTTGAGGATAGCAAGTCAGTTTCCATACCAATTGACAAGATTCAGGTTTGCAGTTGAACATTCCAGTGATGCATTTGAGACTTCTCTTTATGAGCAAGTTGTGGGGTGTCTTATATATGCATGCAACACAAGGCCGGATATACATTATGTAGTTTCCTAATTGAGTCGATTCATGCATATCCCTCGCACTAAGCATTGGCAAGCGGTGAAACATGTGTTTAGATATCTCAGAGGCACTTTGAGCTTAGCTCTTTTTTATGGCAGAGATGTTCAGCCATGCTTGCATGCGTTTACAGATAGTGATTGGGATCGTTGCTATGATACTCGCATGTCCACTAGTGGTAATTGCTTTTTCCTTGGAGACTCATGCATGTCTTGGGTGAGTAAGAAGCAACTTACAATGGTGACATCCAGTTGTGAAGCTGAGTACAGGGCAATTTTCACAACTACAATGGAGTGTGTATGGCAAAGACACCTATTGATGGATCTTTGCATGGACATTGATGTTGCTACGCATATTCTCACTGATAGTCAGAGTGCTTTGGCTCTTGCACGAAACCTAGTGTTTCATGCACGAACCAAACATATTGAGGTGCATTATCACTATTGGAGAGAGTGCCTTCATGAAGGAGATATTGATTTTGTATATGTTCTTACACAAGATAATGTGGCAGACATATTCACCAAAGCTCTTCCATAGGAAAAGTTTGAAGCTTTTTGCATCCTTCAATGAAGATAGCTCAACTATGAGCACACCTGGGAGGGTGAGTATCTTTAAGCTATGAAGAACAATCAATAAACGAAGTCAAAGAAACATTGGGAGAGTTGGATAAAGATGGCACTGAACTTGAATACAATGAAGGACACATGATGAAGAGAGAAGGCACATCAAAGAAAGAGATCAAGTACCCAAGTGACATTTAGCTAATTCTTCCAAAAGGTGAAGTACGAAAGTCATATAGGGTTGTCCAAGTAAAATTTTACTAATGGATCTTACATGGAAATGAATTATGCATATATGAACAAAGTAGTTGAACATCATGAGCCCAGCTGCTATGAGGATGCAAGCACATACATCGAATGAAAAGAGGCAATGCAAGAAGAGCGTTTTTCCACTTGAGGAGAATCAAACATGGAATTCAATGCCTAAGAAGGATGAAATGAAGATAATAGGCAATAAGTGGTTGTATAAATTTAAGAGGGAAGATTGGTGGCCAAGTGTTTGCACAAACCTATGGAGTGGAATTTGAAGAGACACTCAATCCTGTGGTAAAAATGAGAACCATTAGGAAACACATTGTGATGTTTGCAAGAAAAGGATGGAAGCAGATCTAATTAGGTATCAAGACTGCCTTTCTCAATGGAGACTTGGAGGAAGAGGTATACATGGTTGCAAGTTTTCCATATCAAGGTTAGAGGTTCAAGAAGGCACTTTATGAGCTAGATCAAGCTTGAAGGACTTGGAATAATAGATTTGTGGAGTAATTGATCAAGTGTAGTTATAATCAATGCAAGGCGAATCCATCTCTCTTCATCAAACAAAGTGGAAAGCATGTACTCCACATTTGTGTGTAAGTATCATCTTATCATTATGCGTGATGATATAAAATGCATTAAGGAGATCAAGGAAAATCTTGGAAATGAGTTTTAGATCTCTGATGTTGGAGATCTTTTCTTGGCATTGGCACTACTAGAAATAGGGGGGTGTAGCGATGCCCCAAAATCAGGAACTGTTGCTTATGTGATGCTAACATGGAATAAGCGATGGCCCTCTTTTTTTTAAGACATGTCACATAAGCGATGTAAGCATCGCTTATGCAACGCTAAAACTATTAATCACAAATAGTTTCGCTACTTAGCGATGCTTTTAACAACATTGGCAAACTGCCTGCAATGCTTGAGCATCGCATAAGCGACATCCTGTGTTCCAGAGCATCGCATAAGCGATGCTGTCGAATGTTGAAAAAAAATGTGTCAGCATTTCGATGCACGATACACACACACACAAAGAGAGAGAGAGAGAGATCGACAAGAGCTCCGTGAAGCAAGGTATGCACACACACACATACACACACATACATATGCATACACACACATATACACACATAGACACACACACATACACACACACATATACACACTAATTTACATACACACATACACATGCATACACATGCACACACATATATACACACATAGACACATGCATACACACATAGACACACACACATACACACACACACGTATACACACTAATTTACATACACACATACACATGCACACACATATATACACACATAGACACATGCATACACACATAGACACACACACATACACAAATATACACACACACACACATACACATACACACACATACACACACATACACACACACATAGACACATACACACTTACACACACACACATCCACACATATTTGCACACACATACACATGCATACATACATATATATATAGATACACATGTATATGCACACATAGACACACACATAGACACATAGACACACACACACATACACACATAGACGCACACACATACACACACATACACATACACACACACACACATACACACACACATACACACACACATACACACACACATACACACACACATACACACACATATGTACATACACACACACATAGAGAGACATACACACACATACAAATACATGCATACATAATGCATATGCATATGCATACATACATATTTACATGCATACACACACATATGCATACATAATGCACATGCATATGCATAGATACATGCATACACATGCACACACATAGACACATACACACACATACACACACACATACACACAAATATACACACAAATTTACACACGTACACATGCATACACACACATAGACACACACACACATACACACACACATAGACACATAGACACATACATACATAATGCATATGCATATGCATAAATACATACTTAAATGCATACATAGACATACACACACATATACATACATATGCATACATAATGCACATGCATATGCATACACACACATAGACACATACACACACATAAACACATACACACTCATTGACACATACACACACACATCCAGACACATTTACACACACACATACACATGCATACAGATACATATATTAAGATACATATGTATATACACACATAGACACACACACTCATACACACATAGAAACACACACACACACATACACATATACACACACACACATAGACATGCACACATCCACACACATCCACACACACACATACACATGCATACAAACACATATATATAGATACACACACATACACACATACACACACATACATGCATATGCATACATAATGCACATGCATATGCATACATATATGCTTACATGCATACACACACATGCACACAGACACATACACACATAGACACACACACACATACACACATACACACACATAGAGAGACATACACACGCATACACTTACATGCATACATATGCATACATATGGATACATAATGCATATGTATATGCATACATACATACTTACATGCGTACACACACATACACACACACAGATGCATACATATGCATGCATAATGCACATGCATATGCATAGATACATGCATACACATACACACACAGAGACACATACACACACATACACACACATACACACACATATGCATACATATGGATACATAATGCACATGCATATGCATAGATACATGCATACACATACACACACATACACACACATATACACATAGATTTACACACACATACACATGCATACACACACACACATAGACACATACACACATAATGCATATGCATACATACATAATTACATGCATACACACACATACACACACATGCATACATATGCATACACACATACACGCGTACAGAGACATACACACACATACACACACATGCATACATAATGCACATGCATATGCATACATACATGCTTACATGCATACACACACATACACATACATACATATACACACATAGACACACACACACACACACGTAGAGAAATACACAACACATACACACATATATATGCATATACACACACATAAAGAGACATACACACACATACACATACATAAATACATATGCATACATATGCATAGATAATGCATGTGCATATGCATACATACATATTTACATGCATACACAGACATACACACATATACACACACATACACACACATATGCATACATATGCATACATAATGCACATGCATATGCATAGATATATGCTTGTATGCTTACATGCATACACATACACACACACAAATGGACACATACACACTTATACACATATACACACAGATTTACACACACACACACAGACACACACACACACACATACACAGACACACTTACACATGCATACACACAGACATACACACATAGACACACACACATACACACATACACACATACAAACTTACTCACATACACACATACAAACTTACACACACACATACGTAAACACACACATAGACACATACAGACTTACACACACACATACACACATCCACACACATTTACACATACACATACACATGCATATATACATATATATACTGATACACACATATATACACACATAGACACACTTATATACCCACACATACAGACATAGACACATACACACTTACACAGAGACATACACACATCCACACACATACATACACATGCATAGATACATATATACAGATACACACATATATACACACATAGACACACACACATACACACACATGGACACACATGAACACATACACACACATATATGCATAGATAGGAACATAGAGACATACACACATATATATATGCATACACACACATAGAGACACATACACATGCATGCATACATAATGCATATGCATATGCATACATACATACTTACATGCATACAGACACACACATACACACACATGCATACATTTGCATACATAATGCACATGCATATGCATACATACATGCTTACATGCATACACACACTCACATATACACCTACATACACATATACACACATACATATGTACATGTATATATATTGATTTCTAACCCATTTTGTTTTATATGTACATGTATTATGGATCCTAGTAGAGAGAGAAAGGTGAAACTCACTCTCATAAAAAGTCTTATGAGAGCAAGAGTTCCGCCTAGTACTCTACGGATCATCATGCATGAGTAGTCAAAGATGGTTGATGATGAGCTAGATTATACAACCCAAATGCTTACCCAGCAATCAGAGTAGGGCTCTTCTACGGCTCCACATGCATGAAGACAACTATCTGCTCATAGGTATGTTTTTTTTTTCATAAATTTTTTTAACGATATTATAACATATTTTTTTATTTATTTTTATCTATCTATTTTTAGGACACCTATACCACCTCCAGATCATGATAGCAGAGCACAGGTGCCTATGAGGACATGCATAGGCACCTAGGGCTAGAGTGTGATATAGAGCCAGAGGGGAACACTGTGTACATAGGGAATGGATTGGAGTTCAAGAGAAGAATGCGATCATTATGCGACTATTACCTGCACCTTGTCCACTTACAGTGGAAGTAAGTATAAATTTTACATATAAATTGAAATAAATATCTTATGTTTTCCTTACATGATTTTTTTTATTTTTGTAGTGAGCATGATGAGAGGGATAAAAAATATGTACTTAGTTCACTTGAGACAGAGTTTGGAATAGGATGGTCGCATAAGCGGTGTCTAAAAGAGATGCAGACACTTATGGCTCATCGGTGCGATAATGCACGGTACGCATTGCATTTATGTATATATATGTGGATATTTGTATGTGTGTTTATGTATGTATGTATGTATATGAGAGAGAGAGAGCAAAAAGAGTGAGACTAGAGGTACAAATACATGCATACACACACATATACATCATACATGCACATTTACACACATATACACATACATGCACATTTATACATACACACACATACATGCACATTTTTACACATATACACATGCATGCAGTTACACACATATAATGAATACACACATAGACACATACATAATCATATGTACAGACACATAGACTCACATAATCATATTTACATGCACACACACATGCTTATTTATATATATATATATATATATATATATATATATATATATATATATATATATATATATATATATATATATATATATATATATATATATATATATATATATATACACATGCTTATATATATATGTATATATATATATATATATATATATATATATATATATATATATATATATATATATATATATATATATATATATATATATCCTATTTCAAAAATCCTAATTAGACAACACTAATTTTGATATTAGGGTTTAAAAACCCCTAATTTGGAAACTCTAATTCAGCCTTTTAGCCATATGATTGAAGTATATGTACACATTGCATCTATTCCTCCGACGTCCTACTAGAGAGATGTCTCTCCTCCCAACCTTATGCCTCTATATATAGCTACATGAATCAACGAGGATCATAATATATATAAAGATATATACACATCATGTAGATACACATACATAAATATAAAATGGAGTAGATACATTATGCATCACACATACATGCCTAAATGCACACATAACTATATATACATGCATACATATTTACATGTACACATTTACACATAGACACATATACATATATACATGTACACATCACATATACATGCCTACATGCACACATGTATACTTATACATGCATACATAATTATAAACACTTGCATATATTACATGAATACATGAATATTTTACACAAATGCATATGCAAATATACACATATGCATACTAATACATCTATACATATATCACACACATACACACACATACATATACATGAAACACATATATATGCATACTAACACATGTATACATATAATACACATGAATATGCACACATATGCATACATACATGAGAAAAATTTGCTCCTCGAAGATAAAGCTATAAATAAAATAAATAGGCATACCCCCGAGCTTCATGTTTTAACTTAAGAGAACATGATTTCATCTCTCTAGTAGGATTCATCGATATTAAAGTTGAATAAAGAATCTATTATCTGATATCCATTCAAAAGCTTCAAGTTATTGATCGATAACTAGAGTAGAATTTACTATCTAATCTCCTCATATGTTTTCACTATTGCCATGATTTTGGTAAGACATAAATATATTCTCATTTTCATTATCCTTATTGATTTCATTTATTTCTTCTATTGTCAAATCTATGTTCTCATGAGTCACATCATCTATTGATGGATTAATATCGATTTCTGGTAATTCCTCTTCATAATCAGTAGAATCAGCATGTAGAGTATTATCCTCTTTATCAAAAAGATTAGTATCATTATCACGTATAATGATTCTAATTTTGTTTCAGATATTGATGTATCAGTTTTTTATGGTGAATCATCAAGACGACTTTCTTCGATCTCTCTAACAATAAACTATTCAAACAATGACCTACCTCTAGGTTGAACACACTACAACATATCAGGGGCATACCGACATTGCCCATACCAACGATCACGCCTCGGCGTGACTCGGTATGACCGTTGAAAATGCTTGAAAAACAACGGATGCAATATCGACGGTCATGATGAAATAGAAAGAGAATGAGATAGAGAGACAGATGCATACATACATACACATACATATGCATACACATACTCACATACATATTACATACAGACATGCATATTACATACACACTCACATACATATTACATACACACGTGCATATACATACACATACATATTACATACTCGCATGCATACACACATATACATACATACATGCATATTACATACAAACATGCATATTACATACACACATGCATATTAGATACACACATGCATATATATACACACACATATTCATTCTCATACTCACATACATACATACATGTATACACACATATACATACACACATGTACACACA